>CM062649.1:14534734-15134734 GCA_031772095.1 Zeugodacus tau | reverse complement strand
GTGCAGTATCGAATATCATTGGTTGTTTCAATTTTAATTTATTGCATATTGCTAAGCTGTGAATTAGTTCTATAAGCCTTGAGCCATTTTATATTTGCTCGTCAGAACTTTTTTTATTCCAGTTGTGTGTAAATGAGTTGTGAGAATTTGAATTTCTTCAGGGTTTTGAGCAATTTGAGAGAATATCAATATGTAAATTCATTACAGAAGAAAAATGTCAAAAAAGTAATTTTAAATAATTGGTAAAAAAGTTTATTTGCAATTTTTTTATTTATTTTTGATTAACAAATAGTAAAATTTCAATAAAAAATCCCATGCGATAAAATTACTAGTGGCATTAGTATTATGCGATTTTTTTAAATATCTAAAACATACCGCTATTAGCATGCGATTTTGTTAATATTTCTAAAAATTATTATTATTTATGAATTATTTGATTGAAGTAAATCATTTTTAAATGTTTTTCCTACTGGCACTGGTAGAGAGTGATATATCATTTTATAATTTGGCGAAACGAATACGCACTCTCATATATGAAATGCTTGCATATCGAAATCGGTAATTATTACTTGTTACTTTACTTTTTAAAAGATATTTTAAAGGTAAAGGACCAATTGAATGATTCTATATGACTCTAAAGGTATCTAGGAATACATTGGCAATGAAACCTTTGGTGTGCGAAAATTCTGTGACAGTGAATGCCAAGCGTGCTCAAAATCGTTTCAACTGAGTTGTAATCTGACTATGGATAATATGTATATGAATATGGATGATAGCCCTCGATGACATGAAGTTTTTAGACTAGAATTGAGATATGTTTGCCTGAAAATTTTACAAAAACTTCCACTAAATAATAATTTGGAAAAACAAACTTTTTAAGCCATTCACTATTTTTTATCTTAACAGCAGATATACATAAAATTCAAGTGATTCAGTACATTCAAATAAAATGGCATTAGTTCTAAGTAACCAGATTTTAGAATAAAAGTTGCTTTAGGAGTTAACCAAACTTAAAAATTTCCCACGCCATTCCCTTAAACTCTAATCAATTTAGGTCATCAGCAAACTACCGCTGTTTGCAAAGAGCTTAATCTCTGCAACGGTATTAGTTATTTACTGTAGTTAGAGTTTGTTCGCATCAAAGTTGCATTTCAAAGTTGAGTTCGGCAATTTGGTGAATTCCTAAATTCCCTTTGAAAATTCATACGTTGCACAATTTTATGGCAGACGTGAATGGTTTGCATTCAAAAATACGTGCTCACCATACCCATTGGGGCGAACTAATGAGAGATAATCAGAGTAAAGCTTATTATTGCCACAAATACTTAAACTTGTGCCGTTGCAAATACAAAAGGAGCTGAGCTGCAAGTGCTGCATCGTCGTGCAAATGGCGTGCCAAAGAATTTCCCAAATGTATGCGTATGTGGCACGTACTACATGCGATGTGTGCACCGCCTTCATGGCTTGACGCCAGCACTGCATTGGCACTTCTGATATAAAAACAACAATAACAATGGTGAAAGTCAGACACATCGTAGATGGTGGCGGCAATGAAAATGGCAATCATCAAGCGTCGTATTTATGAGTGTCAGCATGTGAGCGCCGGTGTTAGCTTGCCATCGCCCGCAACACACGGCAAATCTATGAATATTAAATACACAAGCGTCAGCTCACAGTTTGACGGCACACAAAATGCCACACACGCAGCGTTTGAGGCAATGCTGTAAGTGGCAGTTTGTTGCAATTGCAACTTCAATCTGCGTTAGTTGGGATTTGACTGTGTGCGCGTGTGGCAACGTGCTGTTATTGCAACAGAAGTCAACATTTAAATTAGCTAACCGCTGCAGTGCCATCAGAGCTACATGCGCAATATTTGCTTCACTCAATGTGCTGTTTATTGTCAATGTGGTGGTGCATAACCACACTCTCGGTATCACTTTATCAGCTCTCACAATCAAAGCAGCGAGTTGATGGCGGTGTGCATTTGTGTGGCTTGTACGCATTGAAATAGCAACTGCTTAGCTGTCAGTTGCGTAGTTAGCACTGTGAGGTGGAGTTGGAAAATTAATTAAGTCTCGTGAAAAAGTCGACTCATCTTGTTGCCACACATATTGGCAAATACGTTGCCTTGTGTGTATGTGTCGCTTTGTGTCGGTGTATTAAATGACTTGTTTCTGTTGTTTTTGCCCAAATTGTCATTAGCACGTTAGTAATTGCCATGGTTATTTCTCTGTTAAGTTGTGGAAGTATTGTGATTTTTTGGCTTTTCTAAAATCGCTTCATTTTAAAAGATTTTCGGAGGTCTGTGTGTGTTGTTAACTCAAATGTTGAAAGCTGGGGTACACATTTAGACATTTGTTGTTGCTTAAATTTTAAATATTAATTTAGATATATAGGTTGTTGCAGAAAATTAAATTTAATTTAGTTGGGGATTAAGTTAGTGGGGGTCAAATTGTGCATATTTTGTTTATTAATTATATAAAATTAATATGGAACAAGTAAAGGAATGCTAAGGGTGCAACGGAATATTTTATACTCTCGCAATTTATTGCTATATTTTTATTAAGATAACACACAATTTTACTCATGTATTCGCCATAAAGTTCAATAGAAAAAGTCTATAGTATATAGACTGAGGTATTTCCCGAACCGATTTCACTCATTTTCATCACCAACATACATTATATTTAAGATTACATGCTCATTTAATTTGGCTAAGATATTTTACATATTAACCGATTTATAAGCTATTATGGACTTCGTATTTCTGAAAATCCTTTAATTAGGTATATGAGAGCTAGGGGAAGTTATGACCCGATTTTAACCATTTCTGGTACAGAGACGCACAATTAGAAGAGGGGGGGCTTTGAAAAGTTATAGTCCGATTTCGACAATTTTTTCACAAGAGATGCTACATATCATATACAGTATTTGTGTAAAGTTTTATTTTGCTATCTTCATTGGTTCCTTATGTATAGATTATAAAGTGAAGGAATAAGATGGAATTCAAAATTCAGTTATATGGGAAGTTGTCGTGGTTGTAAGCCGATTTCATCCATTTTCCACACGTGTCATCAGGGTGTCAAGAAAATATTATATACCGAATTTCACTGAAATCTATGGAGTAGTTCCTGAGATATGGTTTTTGACCCATAAGTGGGCGATGCCACGCCCATTTTCCATTTTGTAAAAAAATCTGAGTGCAGCTTCTTTCTGCCATTTCTTCTGTAAAATTTAATGCTTCTGATGTTTTTCGTTAGTGAGTTAACGCACTTTTAGTAATTTCCAACATAACCTTTGTGTGGGAGGTGGAGGAGATATATACAAAAAATCTCTTTGGGGGCGGGGCCACGCCCACTTCCCCAAAAAATTACTTCCAAATATGGCCCTTACTAGGACGATCCTTTGTAACTTTATTTATGGCTTAGTTAGCCATTTTGTGGGCGTGGCAGTGGTCCGAGTTTGTCCATTTTCGAAAGCAAGCCTCTCGCGGTCCCAAGGAACATGTGTACCAAGTTCCGTCATGCTATCTCAATTTTTACTCAAGTTATCCGTTGCACGGACGGACGGACAGACATTCGGATTTTGACTCGTCTCGTCACCCTGATCATTATACTCTCGCAACAAATGTTGCTAAAGAGAGTATTATAGTTTTGTTCACATAACGGTTGTTTGTAACACCCAAAACTAAACGAGTTAGATATAGGGTTATATATACCAAAGTGATCAGGGTGAAGAGTGGAGTTCAAATCCGAATGTCTGTCTGTCCGTCCGTCCGTCCGTCCGTCCGTCTGTGCAAGCTGTAACTTGAGTAAAAATTAAGATATCTTGATGAAACTTGGCACACTTATTTCTTGGCACCATAGGAAGGTTGCTTTCGAAAATGAGCAAAATCGAACCACTGCCACGCCCACAAAATGGCGAAAACCGAAAACACATAAAGTGCCATAACTACGCCATAAATAAAGCTATGGAAATAAAATTTGGTATGAAGGATCGCACTATGAAGGGGCATATTTGGATGTAATTTTTTTGGGGAAGTGGGCGTGGCCCCGCCCCCTACTAAGTTTTTTGTACATATCTCGCAAACCAATAGAGCTATATAAACCAAACTTTCTGCAGTCGTTTTTTTTAGCCACTTCCTACTACGGTCCAAAAATGAAAGAAATCGGATCATAACCACGCCCACCTCCCATACAAAAGTTAGGTTGAAAATTACTAAAAGTGGCTTAAATCACTAATGAAAAACGTCAGAAACACTAAATTTCACATAAGAAATGGCAGATGGAAGCTGCACTCAGATTTTTTTACAAAATGGAAAATGGGCGTGGCGTCGCCCACTTATGGGTCAAAAACCATATCTCAGGAACTACTCGACAGATTTCAATGCAATTTTATTTGTAATAGTTTCCTTACATCCCAATGATATGTTGTAAAATAGACCAAATCGCTCCACAACCACGCCTACTTCCTATATACCAGAACTTTGAAGACAATCTGAATCGTTTACTTTACAATATATATAGTAAGCACTAGTGAAGATATCGGTGCAAAACTTTGCACAAATACTGTATTTATAGTGTGGCAGCCCATTTCTAAAAATCGCCGAAATCGGACCATAGGTTTTCAAGACCCCATATATCGCACATGAGGACCTCGGTGCTTCTAACCTAATATTAGGGTTTCCAACTTCCAATGGACTTTATACAATATTTATGACGAATATGTGGGTCAAATTGTGTATTATATAACATAAATAAAGTTAAATAAATAAATTGCGAGAGTATAAAATGTTCGGTTACACCCGAACTTAGCCCTTCCTTACTTGTTTTAATATATATTACCCTATATCTAACTTGTTTAGTTTTATGACTTACAAAAATCCGTTATGTGAACAAAACTGTAATACTCTCTTAGAAATTTTGTTGCGAGAGTATGAAAACTATTGTTGTACTTGTTTCATCTTTTAACAGTTTAAATTAATTAATGCTGACCTTAACCTATTGCTCTATAGTTTCGTTCTATTGGAATATACAATGGCATAATTACAATAAATCTCGATATCTAGAGAAAAAAGTCACTATATACGAAATTCCAATGTGCTATCTCTACCCCTCGGGGCAATTATCACTGACAATTTAAATATTAAAAATTTTTATTTTATTTAAATAGCTTCATTGCAACACACACAACACTATCGCCATGTCATGACATGTGAGTTGTTGTTGATCTAAGTTGAATTAAGTCAACAGAGGAGAAAATAACAAACTTGTGAAACATAAACTAATATAAACAGAAAACAATAGTTACAACAATAACAAAAAAAAATAAAGCGAATGCGAAATGTTATAGAAACAGTAAATATAAATAACTAGTGCCAAGTGTAAAATAAGCACAATAACCAAGAACAACAAATAGTAGAAACAATAAGACGCCGCGTTACAAAACAATAACTGCAGCGAAAACGCGACGGCTGGCAACACTGAGGCAGCACCAATCGAAAAACTAGCGAATACACGAGGCGGAGATTGTTTAAAGTGTCCTTATCCTTGTGCCACATTTGTTTAATAAGAATATCTAAAGCTGTAGCGCCAAGCGGCACCAAAATAAGACATAGAAGAACGCATAACGGGGTTGCAATTGCATGCAACAATAACAACACAAAAATTACTTTTTTTGACGACTGTCGCTCGAAGCGCACAAAAGGCAGCAAAGATTTTCGCTTTTAAGCATGTGAAATGCGCTAACTGAAATACTGCTATTCTTCTCATACTCTACTTCTTCCTCGTCTGCTGCCTCACCGCCTGTCATTCGTAGTTGTTTGTATGTGCGCGTTGTAGCAAATGTAAAAATTAAAAATTTAAACTCATTTCCCGTGCTGCCGCACCAACACGCCATCGCCGGCATAGCAACTACGCCTGTGCACCATGTCGTATGAGCAACTAATGCAGAGAGCGGACAGCTTGGTACTAACAAAGCGGCAAACAAGTCAAATGTTGATTTAAGTTTTCTCTGCTTTTTGTTATTTACTCAGCAATTTAGCATTTGTGTTGTTAAAGAACACAACAAAAACAACAGCAATAAAAAAGTGAGTAAAATTTATATGTAGAAGAAGACAGAGCACGGCTTGGACGCCAAACAATGTGTTAAGCAAGGCAGTTTGTAGAGTGTAGACATTTCTGCTGCTTTATATGCAATTACATACAATAATCTATATATATATATATATTAAATCTTGAATACCAGCCGATGGCAACTCCAGCAATATGCTTGTGTTTTCTGTGTGTGTGTGTAGTGATGGCATTTTTAGTTGGGTTTTAGTTGGATTTGTGTCACCTGCTCCTGCAGCACACTTGTGTCTGACGGTTAAAATACCGAGCGCAGCAGTTTATTTTCAGTAAATGACCTCAACCTCCCTACACAGTTCAATACAATTGTGTTCGATTGGAATCGATTGAGTTGAATCGAATTGAGTATAGTGAAGTGTAGTGGAGTGGAGTGGAAAGCCATTGAGTGGCACTATAAATGGACACTATTTTCTTTCAATTAGTTTGATTGTGTCTCCGGTGTATGGCCACCGACCTGCTGAATGCACTCGTAATGTGAAAATGGCTTAGGCGAACTGCCGTCACGCCTTCCTTTTAGGCAATCAAGACAAGTACAAGCGCGCTACCTAGTTAAGGATCTGCTCACTTACAACCCCGCACACACCGCCCTCTAAACTGTGTTTGGGGAAAAAGTTGTTGCGCCTTTTTGTTTTTGGTCATTGTTGTCCGTATTGTTGGTAAATTCTTTTGTCGGTTTACCATTGTTTTTGGCGCCGCTGTTCCCGTTTATTGTTTCGTTGCTGCTGGTATTTTACAAGCTAGTTGGCAATTTTGCGCCTTTCTTTTCACCTTTTACTCTGTGTCACGTTTTTCGTATAGTGTGCGGCTGTTGTATTATTCGCTGCAGCGTCTGTGTTTTGCTTTCTTTCAGCAATTGTTGAAGTTTTTGAGCTTTACACATAACTATATAATCTATATAAGTATATACGCTTGTGTTTTTTGTGTGTGTGTGTCGACGGCTTGTTTCATGCTCTTGCAACTTGACTATAATCGCGCTTGACATTTTCGCCGTCGCATTGTGCCACTGATTCGGCGCTACGCCGTTGCAATGTTTTATTTTCCGCTTTTATTTGCGCTCTCACACTCAAAATCTCACACACAAACATTTTATTTTGCAACTTAGTCAACTTCAATAGTTTGCCAGTTTTGGAAGTGTGAGTGCGTGTGTATGTTCGTTTGTTTGCGCCAACAATTGTTATCGCTGCGGATTTTCACTGCAACGCCAACAATTGTGCGCGGTAATTAGCGTTTTCCTTTTTATTTTTTTATTTTATGCATTTAGCTGTGTGCATTCACTGCGCTTTGTTTCCACGCTTTGTATGCATTCACTGCAGTGTTTGTTGGCGCGTTTTTTTTGCTTGTGTACTTATTTTCTCGCTTATCGGATTTTGCCGCGTTGCAAGCATTTAATTTATTTTTTTTTGGGGTTTTTATTTTTTGTTAGTTAATTTGTTCTACTTTTCGTGTGAATTTTATTCATTTTTTGTCTATGACATTGATCGATTGTTTTTGTCGGGCGCATAAAGTAGGCGAATGGACTGGTGTATGCGGTGGTTAATTTTGAAATAAGTTAAATATTTTTTGATACACCATAGAATTTAGCTATGTTATGCTATGCAGTTGCTCTGTTAAGTGATATGGACTATTATTTGCTTGAATTATGCTTTGGTTCTCTGTGCTGAGTAAAGTTGTGCTATGCAATGCTGTTTCCGAATAATTTTTCGTTTTATAAACTTCAAAATACTCGAACAATATACACCAAAATATTTTCTGTAATGCTGTGTTAAGTTCTGCAAACCTGTGCTATGCATTTGCTAAGCTATGCTATGCTATGTACGATTTTCTAAATCTTAATGTGAATATTATATTGTATTGTTGAGCTCTCCTTTTGTTTATTCTAACCACTGATACTCTTGTTACTCTTTGCAACCACTGCTCCTTGAACAAATATCAAATGTTATGTTGGACATACCTGCAAAGAGAAGAAGAAACAGAAATTTGTTAATTCAATAAGTATTTTTAAGGTATTGCTATAAATTGAGATACAAATATTAAAAATATATATATGTAAGTGCATGTGTAATTAAAGGGTAGTAATCATCAGCGTAATTATATTCCAAAAACAATTTAATCGTAATTTCCGATTTTGAATGGTTTCCAATTTATGAACTAATCGTCCATTGCTAAATATTTTAATTTGTTCATTCAAGATTTGACATTTTCGCCGTAAAGCACGATCTACTGTCAATTTACTGGATTGACCCGCAGTCAACGCGGTCAAATGCCACTTGTCGCAACATTTCAATTGGAATTAAGTTGTAACGTTGTTAAGCGATTTCAATTGGAATTCCTTTCCGCCTACTTTCCTGCTTCTCTGCGGTGGTTACTTATATACATATATATATATATAAATGGAAAAGTTTTCGCCAACTAACCAACGACAGCAGCAAAAACTCTAACTTTCTCAACTGTCTTTGCGGCTATAGAAGGTACGGTGTAGACAGCGACGGCGCTGACTAATTTCATTTGCAAATGAATTTGGCTAATTGTGCGAAGTGTAGCGGCCAATTTTTGCATGACAGCAGTCAGATAGCAACTCAATGGCACTTTAGCTAAATAGCGGTGAACGAGGCATATTTTCAATTTGTTTAATTGCCTCAATATGAAGTTTACTAAAAATTTTAATGAAGTGGAAGAGTGCGAGCGGCAGACCGTCGAGTGAAATTTGATTGATGTGAGAATAAATGTGCGCTAGATTTTTAGGCAAATTGAGTTTACTAAGGTGGTATTTTTTGAAAAAGAACTGGCAATTTTCTACTATTTGATTTGAAGAGGAGTGCACTGAAATCACTTCTTAATGAAGACATAATTAAAGGTCAGTTGCTTCTTCTCAGCATAAAACTTTCAATGTTCAATATTTTCTGAGAAATAATTTAGTTGTTTGCTATTTAATATTCACACAATAAAAATTAACGTAGCATACTTTTAGGCGCATAACCAACAACAGACACAACAATTATCTCTACATACCAAATATGCTCGATAAATATTAATATAAATTGGAAACCATCACACATGCTTATTATTATATTATTATATTAATTTTGAATTGACATTATAAATTCAATTACAATACCTACAAATCGTATATTACTCCACTGTGAATTTCAGGAATCTCAAATTACATCATTAAATTGAGACTTTATTGCGAACAATTCTCATTATTAACCATGTTGGATTTCTAATTGTTTGCATTACAACAATGATAAAGCCAGCTGAATAAACTAATTTTCATATAGTACATATGACAAGCGTTAGCGTCACCTAAACTACTTATAAAATTTTAATGCAAAACCACAACAACTGTCAGATAAACACTTAAGAGAGCTCTTTAAGAACAGCTCTTTGCTGTTTTTGTTTTTCCATAAATCAGTAAATAACTTGGTTAATTCCAATGCATATGAAATGCATGCCACTCATAATAAGTTTGCATATTCATTACTGCACTCATACCGTTAGTTATGTGTAGGTATAAACTGCAGCAAGTGTGTATATGCCAAAGTTGAAATTTTGGCACACAAATGCAAGACTCTACAGCGACAACTATGCTGTGCCATTGCTGTGACAACTATGCATTGGCACACAAATGCACGACTCTACAGCGACAACTATGCTGTGCCATTACATCCTCTATGTGTGTGTGTGTGTCTATTTGTTTATGTATGTGTGGTTGCCGCTCGAAATAATTTTGCTGCCAATTATAATTAGTGCAATATTTAGCAGCTAAGAAGAGATTTGCAACGCCTGTCAATCTGAACTTATGACAACAGCATACAAGCGTTGTACTGATTAGATAACTAGCAACAAAATGCTACGCTACCTAGTGTCGTACGCTTGATATTTATGAAATTTCGGCTGAATAATTGATATGAAAGATATACAACTTAATAACATCATATGTCGAAAATATGGCGCTTTCCAGTATGAAGTGAATGATGATATTCAGACAGGTCATTTTACATTTATTGGATGGGGGAGTTTAGGGACATGACAGTTAATACGGAAATACACTGTTAGATATTAGGAAACGATGTAATCGCTCTCGGAAAAAAATCACGTTTATTATGTGTTGAAATGTTTTATATTTAGATGGGCTTCACTTATAGCATTTTTAGACAGCCAAATTAATTGAACAATTCAAATTTTTATTAAGAAACCCTGTTTTGCCTTTTATACTGCCGGTTAATCGATAACCGATCAGTTGTTATACATTTTTGTTTTTGCTTTTCATAAGAAGTTGGTAAGTTTCATCAGCTGATTAATATTTTTAGCAGCGACGTCTACCGTAGACTTTTTTTTTTATCAAAAGATTCAGCCAATCGCAGACCGAGAACGTATGTCGTAGATACGTCTTTATTGCAGAGTTGCATTTGATTTTCAAGTCGATTAAAATTCAATTAAAAATAAATTTAGATTTTATTTTGTATGGTAAATCGATCTTAATAAGCGTTTTAATCGAGTAGAGACCGGTTAATTGATAAACTCGCGCCTGTCTAAAAACACTATTATGGTAATTTACGCTCTGCAGTCTCTATGTGCTATATTAAGTATTAAATAAACTGAGCTAATTAAGTCATTAACTGTGTCGTCCTGTTTGCTGTTCAAACATACCATTTCATTATTTCTGCGGTCAATCAATTGAAAATTTGCTATTCACATGCGTGCTTTTCATAAAACCTAAAAATTATGCCATTGTATCAACGTGCTTATGCGTAATATAGTGGTTTTTGGAAAATATCCGCGGTAATAATTAAATTCCATTGACTTTATGGTTAACGATGCCGCAAATGTGTGCATGCAACATGACAAATTCATCTATAAATGCGTCACAATGTTTATCCGCAAATTTACACAAATACTCACAATGAAGCATTGCCATTTAGAGGCGCGCTGATTGGCTTGTTGGCCTTGCATATATAAACCTGTGGTGCAGTTGGTCGACAATGCACAGTGGTTGCGCCCATAGGACAAAATTCAAAAAATTCATAACAACAAAAATTTCCGAAAAGTTATCAAATCGTCTCTAAAGTGTCCAAGCTTCTTCATGGCAAACCGGTTTTTACTGCAAATCTAACGGGACATTCTAAAAATAGAATACAAAGCGTGATCAACTGTTCAATTTTGCAGCGAAACTGCGCTAAGTTAGCTTTTCGTGAAAACAAAATTGAATTTCAAAGTGGTCAAACGTTGGCTAGAGAGGTCCGATTTTGATTATTTAAAAAGAATTTTATTGTTGCAGGTATTTACTTTAATAAATTCATCTTGTGAAATTAATTTTATTGATTTATTATTTGTTGTGTATTTTTGATTGATTATACTTGTTTTTGTGTATTTTGTTAACGTAATTTTCATGTTTAAATAGACATTTAGTTATGTTACCCCACGATCTCCCCTTTATGAGTGTTATTTGTCAATGTTTTAAGGTAATTCAAATGTTAGGTGTAGCTGCCGATATTTGCCCATATGTTTATATTCGTGAATAAACTTAAGCTGTCGTCTTACTGTTGCTCAAATTTGGTTTGGTAGAACAAAGCATTAAAAACAAAGGCTACGTAGTAGAGATGAGAAAACTTAACATTTGTATTGGTTACATTTGCAAAAAAATTATTGTTTATTGGACTAAATACAATCGTTGTAAGGTTTCAATTGTTCAGTGGTTCCGCCGTAGGCCAAAAATCAAAAAATCCATCTCTCGATTTTTTGACAAAATGTAAACCGATATCCTCAAAATTGTCCAAACTTCTTATTTTCAAACCGGGTTTTCCCAAAAATCTAACGGTACTTTCTAAAAATAGAGTTAAACGCATGAACAACTGTATTATTTTAAAGCACATCAGACATTTTTTTTTTAATTCGCAGCAACAACGCACTTCAAATTGTTCTGGTAATTGTTCAGGTTAACGAATCAAGATTATTTTTAATGGCTTTTGAAGCTAAAGGTATTTATTTTAACTTGTGAAATTAATTAAGACTAACGTGATTTGGTATTTTTTGTGAAATTAGTCTGCGTCTTCAATGTCTTCAATGTGTTTACATAAAGTTTTAGTTGTGTTCCCCCGCGATCCCCCGTTATATTTATTTTACATTGTCTTTACCAGAGTCTTAAGGTAATAAAAGTGTTAAAGTTAGGTGCGGAAATTTGCAGATGTAGAAGTAATCGTCAAAATAATAATGGCCTTTGAATTAACTATTTTTAAGTTCAAACTCATTATAATTGGACTAAAAAAGCTTGGAAAGAAGGATAAACCATCTTTATTTCAATCTATGTACGGTTTACTAGAGGATGCATTATAAGTTTTTGTTCTAATTATAATGGCTGTTGAAAATGAACTGTATTAAATTGGTTGATAATTTGCTTTTTTCCTACATGACTTTTTTATATGATATGTGGGGGTTGGATGGGGGAAACTATAACGACAAATCATGTTCAGAATGTTTATCGCTTTCTTAAATGTTTTTACAAAGCCTTACTGAAAGTTTTGAGGCTCCGACCATGAGAAGTATTTTTGCGTATGATTGCCATATAATGGCAATTACAGTTCTATGGGAGCTATAGGACCTAGTAGTCCGATGGGGCCAATTTTTTTACTATATATTTAGAATAATTTTCTAGATTTTTGGTGAAAATTTCAAAGCGATATCTCAACGGGAAGTATTTATGACCGCACCTTCATACAAGCCCAACCACTGTGCAATGATTGCAGGACAATACACTTATTTTGCATTCACAACTGAAATTCGCTTTGCTGCTTGCTCAAAAGTATGTATGAATATTTTATTAAATATGGACGATTTATGTTTAGTTTAATTTTCTTTTTAATTTGAATCGAACGCTTCATAATCGCTTTATTTTAACAAGCATATTTAGGTTAATTAACTTGTGTGTTTACTTTTCATTATCGGACTTTTTGTATTTGCGGTAATTGTATAATATACTGATATTGACTTTTACTAATTTTTATTATTTGTGCAATGCAGCAATGAAAATACCCTTAGGCGCTAAGTAAGTATTAAACCTAGTCATAAAATTTAAATAAATGTAGTTCTTCTCTAGTCAATGCGAGTAATGTGCTGATCACCCAGAGATATGGTCTTCAAAATATTTGTATTACAGAGAGAGAATATCCTTTGCTGCTTTTGATTTTTTTGATTGAGATTTCAATATGAGAGGCGTGTTAAGTATTTTTTCTTAATATAGACTACATGCTGTAGCACAAACCATTTTTAACCAGAGAGTAAAAAAATCGAAAACGACGCATATTCCTATGAAAATCCCTACAAAGGCATTACAAGGCAAACAAAATCATGCTCATAATTGTAGTTCATCAGCGAAGACAAATAAAAGTGGGAAAAACGAAATAAGAATCCTGGCGGCGACTACATGCAAATAAAGTGAGTAAACAAACGAGGAAAGCCTTTCCAACTGACAAAAAACAGAAACATTTAAAAAAATAGCGAAAAACAAACGCGCGACCAATGCGGAAGTGAAATTAATGAATTTGGTAATGTCAACAATGCGTCATTTCAACACATAAACCGTTAACGTATACATATAGAGTATTGTCACATAAGAGGAATGTATACACACGCATTACTAGCAGCAGCCAGCCAACCTGTGTATAAAAGCTCATTTGTCAATACAAAAATGTGAAAAAGTGCGCTCCCAAGTGCATACATGCTTGTGATGGCGATGTCACTCATACGCCCTGTTGGCTGCGCTGTCGGTCTGTTTGACTAACTGCCTGTGTCCAACGCTATGACAGATATGGTTTTTAACTGTATGTCAGTGTAGTTGTTGTGCACCTACCGTTAAACTGTTATGTGCAATTGAACTTTGTGATACTGCTATATCAGCAGAATTTTGGTTTATTTTTGAAATATTGATTTTCACTTGAACATTTTTTTATTTTTAATTTTTTTGGTTTTGGTAGAGTGCTGTACATGGAATTCGGCTTTTGTAGCTTACTATTGACATAGCAGTTCAGCAGTTCATTGTGTGCGCTGCTGTGAGTGGCGTTGCATGTGCATGTCTGTGTTTGGTGTTAACATACTGCAGCTCTACCGTTTTTCTACTATGTATATCCGAATTTTTGGTTGGAGTTAATTTTCAATATTTTTTTTTTGCTGCAACTGCAACACTTTTGCCAAATTTGTTTATTTTACCATTTTAATGCAGACGTTTTTCTGCAATAAAATCAAATTGGATTTTGCACCGTGTGTTGATTTAGTATCTTTTGTCATTTTTTTTGTTTTATTATCATTGCACTGCCGTGTCGAGATGAGTGTTGACTTAACTTCTCAATTGTGTTTATAACAGCCTGTATTTGACAGCAAATACATATACAGCTGTCAATCATAGCAGGCAGCAGTAAGTGTTAGCTGCATTGGTTTGTGTCGCATGACTGATTGATTTCTACTATTGTTGTTGTATGATAAATAAAGTTTAAAAGCTGAGTCAATTGAAGCAATTAAATTTTGTTTATCCACAGTGATGTCACTGCAAATGGTCCAACGGTGCAGTAGTTGGAAATTTGAATATGTACAGTTGCACATATGCAGCTGGCATAATTTATTTGTTAACGAAGCTAGTTGCATGGGAAGGGCAATTATGCCATTTGCGCAGTCTAAAACATTTTCATTGGATTAAAACAAAAGTTTATGAAATTGATTTATGTAGTTTTAAGTTCGCGGTATTAGCTGCATATTTTTTATTTCGATATATAACCGTTAGGTGGTGGCTGAAGCGAGGTGTGTGAGGTCTTCTTTCCCAGGTTTATCTATCAGGATAATCTGCGACTTTTTCCACGAAATTGGATAGTATCCGAAACTTAGAATTGCATTGAAGAGCAAAGAGAGCACCTCTACATTTATTTATTTGACTTTATTAATATTATATAATACACAATTTGATCCACATATTCGTCATATATATTGTATAAAGTCCATTGAAAGTTGTAAACCCTAATATTAGGTTAGAAGTACCGAGGTCCTCATGTTCGATATATGGGGCCTTGACAACCTATGGTCCGATTTCGGTGATTTTTAGAATGGGGCTGCCACACTATAAACGTAGTATTTGTGCAAAGTTCTGCATCGATATCTTTACTAGTGCTTACTTTATATATTGCAAAGTAAACGATTCAGATCGTCTTAAAATTCTGGTATATAGAAAGTAGGCGTAGTTGTGAAGCGATTTGGCCTATTTTCACAACATATCATTGAGATGTAAGGAAACTATTACAAACCAAGTTTAATTGAAATCGGTCGAGCAGTTTCTGAGATATGGTTTTTGACCCATAAGTGGGCGGTGCCACGCCCATTTTCCATTTTGTAAAAACATCTAAGTGCAGCTTCCAACTGCCATTTCTTACGTGAAATTTAGTGTTTCTGACGTTTTTCGTTAGTGAGTTAACCTACTTTTAGTAATTTTCAACCTAACTTTTGTATGGGAGGTGGGCGTGGTTATGATCCGATTTCTTTTATTTTTGGACTGTATTAGGAAGTGACTAAAAAAACGACTGCAGAAAGTTTGGTTTATATAGCTCTATTGGTTTGCGAGATATGTACAAAAAACTTAGTAGGGGGAGGGGCCACGCCCACTTCCCCAAAAAAATTACATCTACATATGCCCCTTCCTAGTGCGATCCTTCATACCAAATTTTAGCTTTATTTATAGCTTAGTTATGGCACTTTAGGTGTTTTCGGTTTTCGCCATTTTGTGGGCGTGGCAGTGGTCCGATTACGCCCATTTTCGAACTTAACCTTCTTATGGTGCCAAGGAACACGTGTTCCAAGTTTCATTAAGATATCTCAATTTTTACTCAAGTTACAGCTTGCACGGACGGACGGACAGACAGACATCCGGGTTTGAACTTTTCTCGTCACCCTGATCATTTTGATATATCTAACTCGTTTAGTTTTAGGACTTACAACCAACCGTTATGTGGACAAAACTATAATACTCTCGTAGCAACTTTGTTGCGAGAGTATAATAATTCCGGAAATAAAATAGAAACTGTTTGGAAATAATTGGCATGTAATCTTAATGGAGTCGCTAATGGCTACGAGTGAAGCTTGGATTGACTGAAGCAAATTGAATGAAAGAATAGCAATATGCGATTCTTTAAAACTTTAGAAGTGTCGAATCAAAAATTGGTATAAATGAAATAATTTAGTATAATTCCTTAGAAGTAGAATATCAAGCGGTAATTAATCCGTATTTTCTATAAGAGAACAGAGCGTATAAGTAGAGAGTAAGTTGTAGAAAATTGCTCTGAGACCTTGAACAAGTAAATTAAATGGTATAATGAATGAGCATAAATAAAGGTAAATCACATTAATTGCAAGAAACATTTTCTGCATTACTACTGCAATTGCTTGGAATCAAACGCACTTTAAATCGTATTTAAATACAAATGCATTTATGATTTAGTAAACTTTAATCCATAAATTATTAATATTCAGCATATTTGTTGCATATTTAATTAGTGGTGATTGTGCAATACGCCAGCCACAAACACAGAAGCCGAGTGTTTTTTTTGCATGTTGCACCAATGCTTTTAGTAAATTAAATTTACAAAAAAATAATAATAAAATGGAATAGTAAAACAATAAATAATTATTGCAAACAAATATGGTATGAATGCAAAACTGCAAGCATAATTAAGGATCAAAATATAATAGCCAGCAAATTTCATGCTGACAAATGCAAATTGCTCGTAATGGCATTCATTTTGAAAAATGACACGCAAATATGCTTGTGCTTTGTGTTTTTACTAACAGCACATATGCTGTTAAATGAATTAAAAAAATTTGTATGCTGAGAGCGCATAATTCAAATTAAATTATGAATTAACCATACGGGAAGTTAAAAGATTGATTAAACTATTGACAAATAAAATTTAATATGAATGTCAAATGTTTGCAATATAATTCACAGCAGGCGTGAGAATTCACTCGCATGTCACTAATATATACGTACATACTTACATACAAAGCTGAGCTGTATTCAAACATAAATACCGCATGCCGGTATGCACTTTTGAATAGCCACTTGAATCGCTATTTTTCATCAACAATGTTTTATAAATTATGAAGCTATCATTGCAAATACCATAAAAAATAAAGATAAAAAATATTTGCATATTTCGTGCCAACTGATTTATAATCAAAATTGTGGTTTTCATATTTAATATTAAAATTTTTTAGATACATATAAAATACACCATTTGTTCTGCAAATACAGAATTTATTAATTTAATTGACTGTATTGTCATAACTACGCTGTGCAGCCAATATTTCACACTCAATTGACACTTAACATAGTTGAATTTGAATGAAGTAATGAGATGCTACAACAGTTTCAAGGATATACAGGGTTATATCGGAGAATTCGTACTACTCTTTCCTATTAATTTTAAAATCAATTTTACTATATAAGTCTATATTCACACTGTAAGCATTTATGACTCATACATACAGTGTGGATTTGTTTTTTTTTTCAAATCATTGTCAATGAAATACACACCCTGTATATCCAGTATCTAAAGTGTCTAAATACGATTTTTCCCTGCGGTCAAAAGTTAAAATTAGTTTTAAATATATTTCAAATTGTGAAAATTGTTTTAAATTGCATTGAGAATTCATAATTTCACATAATTATTATACCCAGAAGTAATATGTTGCTCTAGGGTATTTTAAATTTGTTTTTATAAGATAGCACTTTATTTCAGTTAATATTGCAACGAAAGAATTTGCATTCAAATATTTTGTAATTCAGTGATATTGCTGCACATAATGTTTATTTAGTCAATTTAGATTTAAATAAAGCAATCAACAGTGTATTTTTTTAACAAATAACAAGCAATTATCTCAATTTCGGTGAGTATTTCATGTGTTGACAGCAGAGTAATTGAGTAATCAACAACAGTTAAATGATTTTCACCACATATGTGGAAGCACTAGTTATATTTGCATATGGAAAGTATATTTTCTCACATAAATAATAAGAAAAAATGCGAAGCTTTTACAAGCCTTTTGACTATTTAATATATCGCGCAGAAAAAATTATACAGTATAGTTCTGCCTATAATTAGGCGCCTTTGTTATTAAAAATTTGCACACATAGAAAGTATTATATTTTCTCGTATAACAGATTATTTATAAATATGAAAAATAGTGAAATTTTACAAAATATACAACTATAAAATATATCGGAAAGCAACAGTATAACTTTGCCTACATTTAGGCGCATTTAATATTTTCAAATAAATGTCAATCCTTCATAATGAAAAGTACTAATTGACTAATTTAAATGGGAATTTAAATAGTGCTTGAATATAAACGAGCCTTACTAGAAACTTGCCGCATATACGAAATATTGCTACTAAATTTAATAAGTTGAATATTTTTGAGTAAATATAATTGTTTTGTTTGTATTTCACAATCACTCTAACTACAATAGTTTTTTCTTTCATTATCAAGTTGCAAACTCATTGTTTTCATGGCTACCTTAGAATATACGGAAATCTTGCCTCAAAACGAAAATCGAAAATTCTTGAGTTAAAACACGAAACGGCAATAGGCCGCTAACTTAAAATGCATATTTGTAGAACTGTAAATTTGTACGTAAAAGCCTCACTAGATAAGATATCAAACACGAAAACAGGCTGACTGCTTATCGCCATCTACCTACAAGGCGTTGAACAACAACAAACAAACGAACTGAAGAAATGTGCATATATTTTTATTGATTGCCGTAACAAGAAAAAATAGTGAATAGAGAAAAAAATAAATTTTTGGCAAATGCTAAATTGCGGTTACAGCCGCAAAAACTAGAGAAAAAACGAACACAACAGCGAAAAAAAAGAAAACAGCAAAAAGTGGAGAAAAATGTGAAAAGAAAATGTGAGCTGAAAAATTGTCGCACATAAATAAAACGATAAAAGGCACAAGTTGAAAATACATAACGGGTGCAGCAGCTGCTGGCCGTTGTTCAATAACTCAATGACATTGTTGTTGTTGTTGCTAACAAAATTCACTGTGATTCCTGCGGGCTTACGACTGAAGTCTATGAAGCCAGTAGCAGCAGTCGTTAGTGCTTATGCATGTGTGAGTGTGGCTATATGTGGATGCGTGCTTTGCGTTGTGAGTGTATTTACGTAATCGGCTGCCCATCATTGTTAGCGGATAAAGTCAGGCACTTGGTCGTACTTCGTTGGCTTTGCGTGTATGCTGGCGAATGATGGAGAACTTGTTATTTTATGTCCATACATATATACTGCTGCCCGTTGTGCGCTTTAATCCACTAAATATGTCGGATTGTAACCGCAGCACTGTCGTTCCAACGACTTTAAGATTTAAAGCAATGCAAGTAAAGCTTGCCACACATTACTTTCAGTCCGCACAGCATTTCAAAGGTTTCAAAGTTGCATACATACAAACATATGTTAATGGCAGTTAGGACATGCTTATTACCGGCTCTTGTCCATTTGTAGTATTTGCTTAAAAAGTGTGTCGATTGCGCGCCTTTGTTCAGTTATTTTTACAGCAATTTTCGCGCCAACAACTTTCGCAATTGCTTAAATTAATGCTAAAAAATTACAACAAAAAAACGTACAACGTGACAACACGTGCATGGCAGCCAATTCGTTTTCTTTCCTCTTCTGCATCATTTTTTATTTGTTGGCTGTGGCAACGCTCGCCGCACTCACGAAATTATGTAGCAATTTTTCCGCATGAACAACTTTATTGGAGTTCGGCCAAAGCGCCGTAAAGTAGGCAATGGATGTGAGAGTGTAATACACACATGTGTGTGTGTGTGTCAGTTTGCTTTTGCACATAAATTGCGGAAGTAAAAGGCAGCTTAATGATTGTGAACTACATAACAAACAACTCTATTTTATTTTATGTTTATTTGTGGCTTCTTAATTTGCTGAAAGAATTATATATATACACATACATGCGAAATTTTTGAGTGAGTACTCATTGAAAGCCAAATATTATTATGAACTTTTGCACAAATTAACTGAACTTATTCCATTATTTTTGCAGTTTAAATGATATGACGTTACGCTTTGTGGGCTGTGAAATTGATATTTTGTTTGAGTTATTATCACTGTGCAGGCAATCCCATAATTTTTTTCGTTTTTAATATGTGTTGGTAATGTAGTTGTTTGCAGGTGCAGGCAATCCCATAATTTTTTTCGTTTTTAATATGTGTTGGTAATGTAGTTGTTTGTATTTGGCTGAAGTTTAAATTTAATTTAAGTCATTTTATTATGCATCATACTGATATATTAGTTAATACTTTTACTGTGAAGTATCGAAAGCTACCACAAATCAGCAAAAAAGTGTTCACGTTCACGTTCACGTTCACGTTCACGTCTAAGCTCTAATTTGAGAAACGCGCTTTTATTTACAGACACATCTCTGACATTAGATCTGCAGAGGTAAGTCCATAATTATTTTCAATCTTCAATCTTTTGTTCATTTCGTGAATTTATTTTTATTTATTATTTTATTTTTATTTAATATATTATGCTTAATACTCTTAAAATGACTTCAGTGAAGGGAAAATTAGAGTCTGGATAATATTTTGTCCCTTTTTCAGCTAACTTTATTTAGTATTACAGCAGAGCTACACATTGAGTGGTTTGTGAGAATTTGTACCATTCGTTGAATAACCGATGAGATTATCGATTTTAGTATCCATATTAATATTATAAATGCGAAAGTAACTCTGTCTGTCTGTTACTCTTTCACGCCTAAACGGCTGATAGATGATAACCTAGAAATGGTCATAGGCTATAAATAATCACGCCATCGTTCTTAGGGGGTAGACAGTAGGCAGATAACTAAATTGAGTTAGTGATTTTTAGTCATTTTTGTTGGGACTTTGCTCTTTCACGTCTAAACGACTGAACGGATATTGATGAAATTTAGCAAGGTAATAGATGGTTACCTAAAAACCGATATAAGATCAAAATGATCACGTCATCGTACTTAGGGGGTAGGAAGTAGGCAGAAAACTGAATTGAGTTAGTGATTTTTTTATGGGTTTTGTTGGGAGTTTTGCTCTATCATGTTCCGGACGAAGTCGCGTGTAAAAGCTAGTATAACATAAACACGAACTACATTCAAATACTTAAAGCAGGTAACGGCAAAACTAATACCACAAAAGTAACTCCACATATTTCTACATAGTATAGTACATATCGACATAAAGAATGGTTTGCAATGCACGTAGGCAGCAAAAGACTGTACGCTAAATAATTCTGAAAGGAAATGAAATGAAATTCGTATGAAGCATCAGCGGAGAACGACCCATATATTCGGCACGTTGCATAGCGAAACAGGTTAAGTGGTCTTGCAATGAAGTAGAATGTGTCATGGACTGGGCGCACAACTAACGGCAATGAGGTATGTAGTTGAACACGATTTTTGTTTTCTTGTTGCAGAAGAATGTTGTCTTAAAATCTACCGCCTGCTCTCACAAAGACGCACATCGCAGAGTGGTGTAGTTGTATGAGATGTAATTTCATTTCATAAGCCATCTAGTACGTGCAACTCTTCGGTCTTTTCCATTTTGGCGCTCGATTTTCTTCGCTTTCAATATTTATTTCCCTTTTTAGCGTTCGCTTTATCTATAATTTTTAGATTTTTCTGATATATTTTACGTGTGTTTTTTTTGTTGCAAACACAATTTGCGAATAATATGCATTGCTCCATAAATGCTTCAATAAATATGACACAGTGCCCGGGGCACGTACTTAAGTACACACAATGGTGCCGCGCGGAGGCAGCAACTTAAACACACACATGTGCACCAAAATATTTTCTATGCTTGTGCCAATGTTGCATGCGGCATCACGTACTTTCGCTGGTATGACGTACACGCCATATGACATTACGAGCAGGCGGCACGTTGCAAGCACTAATGCCCTTACAATTGCAACAAATATTACTACGTGTGTGTCAGTAGGCAAGCGCAAAGCGCCGATATCACTCTAAGTTGGCGAGCTGATGAAAGGCGAATTAAGTTGCCTCAAATTTGTGCCAAAAATTTGTGGTGCACCTTATTGCCGTTATGTGATTTGTAAGCAAACGAAAGCGTTGCAGTCGACTGACGTTGCATGCACTGTTTTAATATGCTTCGAGCGCGTTAAATTCTTTACACGAAGTTCAAGCAAGCATTTAAAAGAAATAAGAATTAAGTTGGATTTTAAATCACTATTTTATTAAAGTAAAAAGTTAATTTTTTTTTAATTAAAAACTCTAATATGTCGGATTGCATTTGGAATGTACGTATGTGCATATATCAATCGGCTGCATAATTGAACGCCCTCCATTTCTAAAACGTTCTCCTTTTCCTGTGCAATCCCATAGGGAAATGAGTTTTTACGGTTCCATGCTTTTGACTCCCCACCCCGTGTAGAGCACATGCCTGCGACCACTCGATTTCCGGTTTCATATTTCCGCTTAACTTTTACACCGTTTAGCATTCTAGGAATTTTTATTTATTTTAGGAGCAGACAATATTTTTAGACATTTTTTAGAACATGTCATGCATATTTAATAAATCTAGTTACTAAACGTATCCAATATGAAACAAATGTGACAAAATGACAATTTTGACGACGAGACTGCCGAAATGTCTATCGCTATGTGGTGTAGCTATTAATAAATATGTCCTAGCAATGTTGGTAAATAAAATATAATTGTATGCTGCTTTGGGTGAAAAAACGTTGTTTTTATACTAGGAAGTGGCATATTCGGATGTAATTTTTTTGGGTAAGGGGCAGGGCCTCGCCCACAAATACGTTCTCGCAAACCAATAAAGCTATATAAACCAAACTTTCTGCAGTCGTTTCCCTTACGTACCCCATCATACACCACGTAAATAGTGGAAATCGGATAATAACCACGCCCACCTCCCATACAAAGGTTATGTTTATTAAAAGTGTGTTAACTCACTAATGAAAAACTCAGAAACCCTGAATTTTGCATAAAAAATGGCGGAAGAAAGCTGTACTCAGATTTTTTTTTACAAAATGGAAAATGGGCGTGGCCCACTTATAGGTAAAAAACTATATCTCAAGAACTACTCCACCGATTCGAAATTCGGTATATAATTCTTTCTTGACACCGAGATGAGGCGTGTGAAAAATTGGTGAAATCGGTTAACAACCACGACTACTTCCCGTATAACTACATTTTGATTTCCATCTCATTCCTTCACTTTATATTCTATACATAAGGAACCAATGAAGATAGCAAAATAAAACTTTACACAAATACTGTATATGATATGTAGCATCTCTTCTGAAAAAATTGTCGATATCGGACTACAACTTTTCAAGGCCTCGGATATCGAACATGAAGACAATTTTTCACCGAAAATATCAATAAATCTCTCAGATATCTCAATTTAATTCAGAGAGAATCTTTTTCTTCTAATAGTGTGTCTCTGTACCAGAAATGGTTTAAATCGGGTTATAACTTCCCCTAGCTCCCATATATGTACCTAATTATGGTTTTTCAAAAATACGATGGGCTTAATATCTTATTAATCGGTCAATATGTGAAATATCTTAGCCAAATTAAGCGAGCATATAATCCTGGATTTAACGTAAGTTGGTGGTGAAAATTAGCGAAATCGGAATTACCTCGTACCTTATATACTATATACGATGATTTTGATTGGACTTTATGCCGAATATATGGGTAAATTTGTGAGTTATCTTAATAAAACTGTATCAATAAACTGAGCCTTTTGTTGGGTCACCTAAAGTTGAACCCTGTATTTTATTATCTATTATTCAGCTACTTTATATTTAATTACTCATCTGTATAAGAGCATACATACTCTCAATTGTTTTAACAAACATATGTACATACTAAAGTTAATTTGGATGCTCCTGCATCACTCATTGTATATACACACGTATGCATGTCTACATATGTACGCACCAACATAATAGCGAGAGTGCTTTTTTGTCATCTCCTTTTGCGCAACTCCTTCGCATGTACAGGTACATAGACATGCATGCCAAATATTAGCATAAGTAAAATCATTATACCTAATTACATTTTTATTGCATTAAATAATACAGTCTATTGCTGACCACCAAGACGGCGTGTCTTTCTTTGTTCCGCATTTTTAGTTTAATTGCACAGCCCAAACTTCTTATTTAAATCGTTGTATAGTTGTCATACCGCGGTCGGGAAAAACTCTTTCTGATCCTACATTTTTTGGCGCCCAACGTGGGGCAGTGTTTTTAAATTAATTTAGTGCTCGCGATAAAATTTAATATTGGGTGAAATTTAACTTATTTTAAATTTTTGTACGCGACTATTTAACAATAAATCTAACGTCATTTGTGCTCTTGGTGGTCATCATAACACTCGCCACACTAGTCTACGTCATCATTATCGCTAGAGGATCGCCATTGGAAAACCTATTTGGATTGTTGCAGAATCTTGGATAAAGGTCATTGCGGTAATACCTCATGGTTGGACCTAAATCAGTTATACGAGACCTCGAACACCGCTGTTCCGCACCGGTTTTTCTCGCTGCCGCTATTCTACCAATTCGCTGCCATCGTTGCTGTTCGCTGCCATCGTTGCTGCTCGCTGCCATCGTTTCTGTTCGCTGCCATCGTTGCTGTTCGCTACCATCGTTGCTGTTCGCTGTCATCGTTGCTGCTCGCTGCCGCTGAAAACATTTGTCGCACTGCTTGATTAGCTGTCGTTGCTACTGCTGGCTATTTAGCTTTCAATATCGTTTGATACGCTAATACATCGCTTGTAGCTGATCACACATCACACTTCATCTCTGCCGCTGCACTTACTGTTTTTTCGTTGACACGCACTCGTTATTTGTTTGTGTACACCTTCGCTTACCTACATACATATCGCTATATCCGTATACCCAACGAACCATTTGAACGCGGTGCTGCCATTTGTCATAGCTTCGTTGGACCAAAGGAAATCCAATCGCAAGTATTCAAATATTATATTCACTTTTATTACTCGTCGTTATATCGCCAATTCAAATAAATATTCAATTACAAGTCGCATTTTTCGTAAGTTATACAACTTTTTTAAAATGTCTTTGGAAGAGCTTAAACAGCAACGTGCTAACATTAAGAAAAACATTTCTCGCATAAAAAATATTGTGGAGGCCAGTCTACGGCCAGGTGCTAAACTACTTTCATCAGCCGAGTATAAATGTCGACTTGGCATTCTTGAATCATACTTCAAAAATGTATTGTCTACACAGACGGAAATCGAAAGGATAGATTCAGAGGATTGCGGACGTATGGATCTTGAGGAGCTGTATATTACAACAAAATTAATCATTCAGTCCCAGGTCACCGAGGATCACAACAATACACTGTCAGACACCACTTGTGTAATGCAAGCGGGATCAAAGCTGCCCAAACTTAAACTTCCCTCATTCAACGGCAAGTACTCTGAATATCAAAACTTTATAACATCCTTTCAGCAAATTATTGATCGAGAATATAGTTTATCTAACATAGAGAAGTTTAATCATTTACGCAACTGTCTCACTGGACCGGCATTAGAAACTATTGACGCCTTTCAAGTTTCCAATGAAAATTATTCGAAGGCATTGGAAAGGCTTAAAACTCGGTACGATAACCCAACTCTCATATTTTTAGAAAATATTTCGTCTTTATTTGAACTTTCGTCCATTTCTAAGCCAAATGGTGGTCAGTTGAGAAGTTTACTCGATAAAGCATCTGCAATTTACGGTTCATTGTTGTCATTAGGAAGTGAAAGCCAAATTTCACAAGCTATGCTCATTTATTTAGTTTTAAAGAAGGCAGATGAAGAAACCAATCGGAAATGGAAAGAGTCATTGGACTTTAAAACTTTGCCAAGTTGGAAGGATTGCACTCACGTTTTGGAGAGACATTGCCAGTACCTCGACTCAATTGATAACGCGCACACCGTTGGATACGTACACCAAAGCACTACTAACGCTCATAGATCGAAACCTTCTCGTAAGGGTTATTCATTTTCTTGCTCCAACTCGCTTTGTTCGGTATGTTCCAGCAACATTCATAAAATACACAATTGCGACCGTTTCAAGGCGCTTAGTGTATCGCAACGCTTTGACCATGTAAAACAGTTGGGCCTTTGTATTAACTGTTTGGCAAAGGGACACCAGTTATCGAACTGCCCATCAACGCATAAGTGCAAGATATGCTTTCGTCAACATCATACCTTGTTACATCGTCAGATTACGCCAGATTCGTCAAATTCCACTTCGACATCTGCTGTTCACACACACATGAACAATTCGTCATCGCTTGATAACATCATCCTCGCCACAGCGGAGGTTCTAGTTCGCGACGCTTCTGGAAATTATCGTCCTGGCCGCGCTTTGCTTGACTCTTGTTCCCAAGTCAATTTCATTACTGACGAGCTTTCACAAAAGTTGATGCTTCCACGCAGTAAACACAACATTGAGATACAAGGCATTGGTAAGTCCTCTACCAATATAAGGTACAAAACTTCCACGAATATTAAATCGCAAGCGACTAGTTTCGAATTACCTCTTGAGTTTTGTATTACTTCGCACATCGCTTATCATCCGGAACCGGAGATAGATACATCTACTTGGCACATTCCACTAAACATAGTACTCGCTGATAATGAATTCAATAAATCAAAGACAATTGACTTACTACTGGGAACGGAGAGTTTCTTTAGTTTACTTTCCGTAGGACAAATTAAACTTGGTAATAATCTTCCAATTTTACAGAAAACGCTACTAGGTTGGGTAGTCTCGGGTCGCTATCGAACGAACACTAACGCGCTTAATACCAAATGCTTGTTTGTCTCTGAGGAGTCCATCGATTCAAAGTTGGAAAAATTGTGGCACATTGAAGAAATTGCAACAAAGCCGGACGTGTGGACACGAGAACAACATAGCTGCGAAAAGTTATATAATGACACCGTATCTAGAAGTCCAAATGGTAGGATCATTGTGAACATCCCATTCAAGGATGATCCTTCCTGCTTGGGTGAATCTTATAACACCGCTCTGCGTCGATTCAATGCGCTAGAACGTCGGTTACAGCAGTTACCTATACTCAGGAAACAATACGTAGACTTCATGGAAGAATATGAAAGTCTAGGCCACATGGAAGCATTGCCCAACCCAAACTTGGAAAGGCCTCATTACTATATCCCTCATCACTGCATTTTGAAACCAAATAGCACCACGACGAAATTGCGAGTTGTATTCGATGCATCTTGTCGAACAACTACGCAAAAATCGATAAACGACATTCAAATGGTTGGACCTACAATTCAAAACGAACTTGTAATTACTTTGCTTCGTTTTCGTTTACATCGCTTCGCTCTTACTGCAGACATCGTTAAAATGTATAGGCAGATACTAATCAATGAGGAACATCGTAGGTTCCAGTATATTTTGTGGAGGAGTTCGCCTCATCAGGATATTCAAACATTTCAACTCAATACTGTCACATACGGAATGGCAGCCGCCCCATATCTTGCTGTTCGTAGTCTACATTACCTCGCGGATCAGCATGTGTCGCAATTCGTCGTTGGGTCAGATGTTGTCAAGTCATCATTCTACGTCGACGACCTGCTGTGTGGAGCTGACTCACTTGCCGAGTTATCCAGGATAAAACATGAAGTAACAGAGTTACTAAAGCTAGGTGGACTTGAGCTATCAAAATGGCATTCCAACCACCAATGTTTTAGAGTTGATCACACTGACAAGGCTTTAAATCTCGACACTTCTGTTACTAGTGCTCTTGGTCTTAAATGGAATCAAATTCAAGATCATTTTATGTTTTCATTCTTACCAAAGCATCCAACAAACGGAAATATCACTAAAAGAGCAATACTATCCATCGCTTCATCGCTCTTCGACCCACTTGGACTACTAGCACCAGTAATCGTAACCGCTAAAATTCTACTTCAGGAGATTTGGTTGCTGAAGCTTGAATGGGATGAATCGGTTCCCCAACACATCGCTTCGGCGTGGAAAACATTCGTCAAAAATTTCTCGGATCTACCTTCAGTTAAAATTCCAAGGTACTGTCTACATGCTAACATGCAGTCCTTACAAATACATGGATTTTGTGATTCTTCGATACGTGCTTACGGCTGCGGAATATATACACGCACAGTTGACAATGTTGGTAATATTAGCGTTCGTCTACTTACAGCAAAATCACGTGTAGCACCAACTAAACGACAGTCACTACCAAAATTGGAACTTTGCGGTGCACTACTACTTTCTCGACTATTTGTAAAAATTAAATCTACACTCTCTAATTACAATTTCGATACTTTTCTTTGGACAGATTCGCAAATTGTTCTTCATTGGCTTCAAATGCATTCAAGTACTCTTTCAGCCTTTGTTGGGAACAGAGTATCAGAAATTCAGGATTCGACTGTGGACGCTTGTTGGAAACATGTGCCAACGAAAAGCAACCCAGCAGATATTGTTTCCAGAGGAAGTACACCATTTGAGCTCACAAATTCAATTTGGCTCAACGGTCCTGAGTTTCTATATGAAGATGAAGGAAATTGGCCTAAAGGAAAAAGTAACGACGTTGATATGGAAATTGTTAATGCAGAAATGCGCAAATCAGTATTTAAGATAATTGTAACCAATAATTACATTCTTGAAGCACTCGACAGATACAGTACTCATACTCGTGAAGTGCGGATTGTCTCATGGATGCTACGTTTTCACACTAGACTTAAGAAATCTAATACGGAATTTGCAAATGGACCAATTACTCCTGATGAACTACATCGCGCTTTGCTGTGCATTGTTTGGAACGTTCAACAACAACACTTCGCTGCAGATATTCGATCGTTACAAAGCAACACTATGACAAATGGCATGCTACGAAATTTAAACCCGTTCTTGGAAACCACTCACGGATTTGAACTACTAAAGGTTGGAGGAAGACTTGAATTGACAAATCTTCCAGAAAGCCAGAAACATCCTATTTTGCTGCCGAGTAAATGTGGATTTGCTACGCGGTATGTTCGATATCTACATATTAAAAACTACCATGCTGGACCTAAAGCGCTGGTGGCTTTAATTCGTTTACACTTTTGGATCGTCAATGCCCGTGACCTTACTAGACGTATCGTCCGGTCATGTATTCATTGCGTTCGTTACAAACCAAAATTACTTCAACATATGATGGGTAATCTTCCTGTTGAGCGGTTAACCCCATCACGCCCATTCTCTCGTTGTGGCGTCGACTTCTGTGGACCTGTCAACGTATATCTTCGTATTAGGGGCAAGGTACCCTATAAGGCTTATATTGCGATATTTGTGTGTTTCGCGACAAAGGCTGTCCACATCGAAGTCGTCTCAGACTTGTCCACGGATGCATTTTTGGCATCCCTCAAACGAATGATTGGAAGAAGAGGTCTTCCATCAGATATTTTCTGCGACAACGCAACTAATTTCGTCGGCGCTTGCGGCAAACTAGCTGAATTGAAAGCCTTTCTTTTTAAGAACGAGAACCAAGATGTCATAAAAAATTATTGCGCTAATGAATTTGTTAATTTTCATTTTATCCCTCCTAGGGCACCTCATTTTGGTGGGCTTTGGGAAGCCGCAGTAAAATCAGCTAAAGGACATTTAAATCGAAGCTTCATGAATACCAAGTTAACGTATGAGGAACTAACTACAGCCTTGGTAGAAATAGAAGCAGTTCTAAACTCTCGACCTATATCACCACTTTCTTCTGACCCCAGCGACTACGAAGCTTTGACTCCAGGTCACTTCTTAACTGGTAGTGCGTTGAAGACTCTTCCCGAGCGAGCAGTAGCAGACAACGTCAATCCAGTCAACAAATGGAATGAAATAACCGCCATCAAACAAATATTTTGGAGACGTTGGTCACACGACTACATATGCGAACTTCAAGCGAGATCAAAATGGACTACTGACCATGGAAATGTCAGTAAAAACGCATTGGTTCTTATCCATGAGGACAACGTACCACCGCAACGATGGCAAATTGGTCGTGTCATAGATGCTGTTCCAGGAAAAGATGCACGAGTAAGAGTAGTTGATGTGCAAACCTCTAAAGGCATCATTCGTCGCCCAATTCACAAAATTGCAGTCTTACCTGTTTGAAAGTCCTTTCAACGGGGCCGGGATGTTGGGTCACCTAAAGTTGAACCCTGTATTTTATTATCTATTATTCAGCTACTTTATATTTAATTACTCATCTGTATAAGAGCATACATACTCTCAATTGTTTTAACAAACATATGTACATACTAAAGTTAATTTGGATGCTCCTGCATCACTCATTGTATATACACACGTATGCATGTCTACATATGTACGCACCAACATAATAGCGAGAGTGCTTTTTTGTCATCTCCTTTTGCGCAACTCCTTCGCATGTACAGGTACATAGACATGCATGCCAAATATTAGCATAAGTAAAATCATTATACCTAATTACATTTTTATTGCATTAAATAATACAGTCTATTGCTGACCACCAAGACGGCGTGTCTTTCTTTGTTCCGCATTTTTAGTTTAATTGCACAGCCCAAACTTCTTATTTAAATCGTTGTATAGTTGTCATACCGCGGTCGGGAAAAACTCTTTCTGATCCTACACCTTTCCTTACTTGTTTGGAAAATATATTTATAGATAATTTTAAAAAAATATATCGCTCATTTACTTGAATAGTGTCACAACTCACAAAATTCGATTTTTCAGGAGAGCGGTTTAAAGTTTTCAATTGTCTCTTATTTAGCAAATATAGAAAACTGCCAACAGTTTATTCACAAATCTTGTGGCCTGTAATATATTAAATACAATGTTGAGCAAAAATGGACCAAATAGAGTGTACTAATGCTTTTTCTTGGGCATAAATGTGACCCATTTTGAATTATGTCGTTATTTGTGAAAAATATAAATCAAATTCGCCGTAATAAGTCAAATGTGTCGTTTTTGCTGAAAAAAAGCAATATGAAAAATTTAATTAATTTTAACCAATATCGTTCCAACACAAAATATGTCGTTCTTTCTGAAAAGAAAACCAACTTCACCCTATAACAATATGTGTTGTAACACAAAATATGTCGTTGTTTTGTAAAAAAAGTATAACTAATTCTGGCACAACTGAGAAGTGTCGTTATTGTGCTTAAAAACTAATGCAACATAACAAGTTTAATAACGGCACATTCTTATTTCACCGCTTATTTTTCTGTGCATCGGAATAAAATTTTTATACAATATGGTCGATGAAATTGCGCACATTTCTGCATACTCAACCCAAAAATCGTGTTTTTTGAGTTGTGACACTATTCAAGTAAATGAGCGATATATTTGGACTTGAAAATAGTTCTAGCGAACTGTTTTTACAAATACTCGACGACATTGGTTGCCTTTATGTGAATAATCAATCGAAAGCGCTTCTCTATAAGCTTAGAAAAGTTTTAATTTGTGAGAATTGTGATTTGAATTATCGGGTATATGTGAGTAAAAATGATGTTAAATTTGTTCCAAGAGTAACAGGAATAAGACCTTTTAATTATGCACAGTTAAAGTTTTATACAACTTCTATTGAATATACTCTCATCAGACAACAAATTTGCGTAATTAAAACACTTTGGTTTTATAAATGTTATGTATCTCTTTTTAGAACCATATATGTATTTATATAGACAGCATGCAATTACTTTACATTAACAACCAATAAATACCAGTTTTATGGGCTGCAATTTTCTGTTTTCAATCACCCACTTATATTTCAAATAAGAAAGAGATGACATTAACATTATCTTCCGAACAAATATTTGTAGAATTTTCCAAATGAATGCAACAAAATTGCCAAATCAAGTTTATAAAAGTTTTGTGCCGCTTCAATTGGCATTCATGCCATGCACACGCACACGCACACACACACACCAACATTCACTGTCCGTAAATATAATCATCGAAACAATCTGCACAAAGCAAACAAGAACTCAAAAATTTTCAATAAAACTCTTTACAAATGACTTTTTGTGTGGCAATAAAACAAAGAAATCTAAAACGAAAATTAAATTGAAGTCACACACACACTTACACACATAGACATATCTACTTGCAACATTATAGCCGCTTGTGTGCATAATAGTATGTTGCAAGTTGCAATAAGTATATGTGTTTGTTGTTTTTGTTGCTGTGGCAGTTGAGTTGAGCCTTTTGCATGCACAATAAAACTTTGCATGAATACCAAATGCCAAAGATTGTGATGTGGGTGTTGTTGGTCAGTGACACAGGCCGTAAGCTAGTGTTGTTGTAGAAAGTACTTGCGGAGGCAGCAGTCTTGAGTTGTCTGATATCACATGAAGTTGTTGCTTAAAAGTGTTCTCACTGCCGTTAACAAAATAACCAGGCCGGCTTGTATGCAACAAAATGCACATATGTATATACTATGATTGGTTGCTAAGCTTGTTGTTTGTCTAGATGGCAATGTTGCAAGTAACGAACTGATATTGTCATAGTTTTTATACTCTCGCAACAAATGTTGCTAAAGAGAGTATTATAGTTTTGTTCACATAACGGTTGTTTGTAACACCTAAAACTAAACGAGTTAGATATAGGGTTATATATACCAAAGTGATCAGGGTGAAGAGTGGAGTTCAAATCCGAATGTCTGTCTGTCCGTCCGTCCGTCCGTCCGTCCGTCCGTCCGTCCGTCCGTCCGTCCGTCCGTCCGTCTGTGCAAGCTGTAACTTGAGTAAAAATTAAGATATCTTGATGAAACTTGGCACACTTATTTCTTGGCACCATAGGAAGGTTGCTTTCGAAAATGAGCAAAATCGGACCACTGCCACGCCCACAAAATGGCGAAAACCGAAAACACATAAAGTGCCATAACTAAGCCATAAATAAAGCTATGGAAATAAAATTTGTTATGAAGGATCGCACTATGAAGGGGCATATTTGGATGTAATTTTTTTGGGGAAGTGGGCGTGGCCCCGCCCCCATATCGGTTATTTGTATATAACTCGCAAACCAATAGAGCTATATAAACCAAACTTTCTGCAGTCGTTTTTTTTAGCCACTTTCTAATACAGTCCAAAAATGAAAAAAATCGGATCATAGCCACGCCCACCTCCCATACAAAAGTTAGGTTGAAAATTACTAAAAGTGGGTTAACTCACTAAGGAAAAACGTCAGAAACACTAAATTTCACATAAGGAATGGCAGATGGAAGCTGCACTCAGATTTTTTTACAAAATGGAAAATGGGCGTGGCGTCGCCCACTTATGGGTCAAAAACCATATCTCAGGAACTACTTGACAGATTTCAATGAAACTTGGTTTGTAATAGTTTCCTTACCTCTCAATAATATGTTGTGAAAATTGGCCAAATCGCTTCACAACCACGCCTACTTCCTATATACCAGAACTTAGAAGATGATCTGAATCGTTTACTTTACAATATATATAGTAAGCACTAGTGAAGATAACGGTGCAAAACTTTGCACAAATGGCAGCCCATTTCTAAAAATCGCCGAAATCGGACCATATGTTTTCAAGGCCCCAACCTAATATTAGGGTTTCCAACTTCCAATGGACTTTATACAATATATATGACGAATATGTGGGTCAAATTGTGTATTATATAATATAAATAAAGTTAAATAAATAAATTGCGAGAGTATAAAATGTTCGGTTACACCCGAACTTAGCCCTTCCTTACTTGTTTCTTGTAATTTTGTGGCACTAAACTGATTTTAGTGCACTTTTATTGCTTTTTGTTGCACATGCAGCTGATTGCACTTATGTTGCAAGAGCCAGGACAAGCCGAAATACATGAGCCATTTTGCATGTATTGAAAAGAACTGTTTTCCGCTGCAGATATTAACACTTTTACATACCATTCATACATATACGGTCAGTTTAAGGAGTTTAATTTCGTTTGTGGCATGTGGAAAGTGCGTGCAAAGTTTTTTGTTAGGATTGGTTGATCATAGTTTTGGGCACTTTTGATTTCCTGCAAGTGCCATGTTACAACATGCTTGCTATTATTTGAGTTATTTCAATTTGCCGTTACATGCCACAAATTTGGATTTCTTGCAACATCACTTTCTATGCTTCTTATATACAACGCCAGTATGCCTTTGTGTATATGTATCAGCAAATTCTATGTTAAATGGAAAATATGCTACAACGCAACAGCTTGCTTGCAACACAAGTCATCACACACACACACATAAACTAATTTCCATCTTAGTTTCACACAATTTAATTTTCAATTTGCCAAAATGCACAGAATTTTGAACAAATATACTGTTATTGGGTCACCACTTCGCTTTCCTGCTAAAATTATAATCGCAATTTATCAATGAATGCAGCGGCTAGCAATGCATCACTGACATACTAAGTGCAACATTGTTGTTGTTATTGCTGTCGCCACGCAGCTGCCGCATAAGACACAAATCATTGCTGGCTGATATAAATTCGCACAGTTGTCGTCGATTTATAAAGTTGCCACAAATTGTTGCAGCAATGTTTTTGGGGCGTGTGACAGCCTGCGGTACGGTTCAAGTGAAATATTGTTGGCGCACGGTGCAAGATAGGTGCACTGTATTTAGCATGCCACAAACAATTAGCGCATGCAACAAATATGGGCACATGAGGCATATACATATATGTTGTGGTAAGTATATTGCATATGTGCATGTCTGCTGCTCGCCGAGGTAAAGGAAAATTAATCTGCTGCTATAAATAAGCCATTGGCCTTTGGGAAAATTGCATATTGCCAGTCTTGCCACTTGCCACCGACTTGCAGCACTCTGCTTAATCATAGGTGTTTGCAACTTGGCAGCTGCCGTTCGTTTTCATTATCTGCCTGCAAAGAAGCGTGTGCACACACACATACGTTTAGGCATGTAGAACTTTCGCAGTTACCAATTGTGGCGGCGGCATCGGCGGCGGCTGCCTATGACCTCGCTGGCAGGTAAAGTCAATTTCAAGTTTATTTACATAACTGAAAAGGCATATATTGGCACAAAAGAGGACATGTCTGCGCCACATGCCATTATTTAGCCATGTTAACGATTGTTCCCTGCCACACCGCATACCTGTCTGTCTGTCTGTTGCGCTTCAATGGTTCGCTGTAATAAAGCGCTACTCTTTCACTTCTTTGTCGCTTGCTTTGGTCTTCTTTTTGCAAATTTTTCAGTTTTGTGTTGCATGCTTATTCAGTTTGCGCTGCATTCGTTGCCAACATTCTAACCGCCAATTTCCTTATGCAATCAACCACATACAACTACAACACACGCCATTGCAGCTGTGTCAATACCGCTACATCTCTGTCAATGCGCTGATTTCATTTTCTAAGCAAGAGCAAAACCCATAAACAGCAAAAGCAAATCAAATCAGTACATCGGTCCTTTGAAATAACATTAACCTTAACTGCGCATCTGATCATGGCAAAACGTTGCAAATAAATGGCAAACATGACCGTCAAAAAGAGCGGACAGCATAAAAAGTGTGGAAAAAGCGCATGAAAAACGGAAGTGGCAGCGGAAAAAATTCGAAAAGACATTAAGCATTGGTTGACAGAGTTTAACACCAAGGGCGGTGTGCAGTTAACCTTGCACTACACCTACATAAATTTACGAGTGCAAATGTATCTGCGGGATGGCATGTGGGTGTAATGTTGTACGCCTCAAGTGTTACTCTGTGCACGGATGCGCAAAACATGGCTGCTGATCAAATCAATGCGCTCATGCGCTCACTCCGCCAACTGCGTCTCTAATGTCATTAAATCAGTTCGGTTGGAGTTGATTGAAAAATGCAATCAGTATGCGCAAATACGGTTATAGGGAAATTGAGATTTACCTGTTGTCAGCAAGTGGGCAGTTTATGCAATTTACTCAACACATAGCTGTATTTCGGTTGTTACGAAGAATTTGTATACGATTTTTTTAGTATATTTTTTCGAAAACGAAATACTGTACTATTAGTACTTTGTTTTCTAGCCTCGAAAAAATATAAAATGTTACACATACGCCATGTATCTACAATATTAATAAGCCCTCAATGAAGTCACTCATACGCCATGTTGTAGGAGGGTATACATACGAGTATACTAATATATGTGTGAGCGATTATTTTCATATATTTTAATAATATTGTATTCAACCGAATCGAATTCGAAATATAAAACAATAACGTAAAGGAGTAAAATTGTTGTGGGGGAGAGAGGCAGAAAGTTGAGAATAATTTTCTTCGTGTTTTATATACACAACAGATAGGTACTGCTTATGGCATAATTGAAAGAAATGTTCAATAATTATCAGAAGGCATTATTCAATTATAATTTTTTCATTTTTCATTGAAAATATTTATATTTTTGTGCCAGACATTGCACGACTGCACTTATTTTATTTTATACAAAGCACACCAAATTAACTAATTTGGGACACTCAATATTTATACATTAAAACAAAAATTGTTGGACCTTTTCAATCAGTTTTTCATGCTTAACATGCATAGCAGACAAGTCAACTTAAGTGGTTACATTTCGGTTTTGATTTGGACATAAATTTATAACAAGCCAGACAAAGGCGAAATATGAGACGATTTGTTATCATCATATTAGAAAAAGGTAAATTTCTGTGAAATATGAATCAATTTAATAATATGTGCATTTATAAAAGTGGCATACAAGTGCTAAGTATGGTCCTTTTTGTCTTATTTTGTGTTTGAAAATAATACTAAAATTTTTTTTAACCAAAATATATACATATATATATTTATATATTTTGGTAGTAAAATTGAGTCAGCAAACCATAAAAATACGGTACATATAATTTCAAGTCGATGGTGGTACTTATAGCTTAAAATTAAAGGTCTTAATGAATACTGTCGCTCTTTTCTGTTTTCTGTTTTTTTTATATTTATTGTAACGCTCTTGACCCTCGTTATGTCTTTTGAGTGCTAAGCGGCTTTCGTGCGGATGGAAGCCTTTGATTTGTATAACAGAAATGTCATACGCAGTCAATCATTTGAATTTTGAGACCATTATATTTATTAAGCAGATGGCAGACATTATTTAAAAAAATTGTTTTAAATAATAAATATCACGCCATCATCAAACTAATTGAGAGCTTAAGCTTTATAAATTGAGTATCACTGCAATTATCTTAAAATGCCACTTAAATCTGAGCCTTAGTAAAATACTGAGTGGGAAGGAAAATTAACTTTTTTGAATGCCACATGTGCTACACCAATAAAAGGTGCTGAAAGGATAAGAAAGACTTATTAACTAAAATGTTTTTCATTAAAAGGAACAGATTACTTAAATTATACCATATTTCTATGGTTAATAAACTCGTTTATATCATATACGCCATTTCTCATACAACAGTAACTGGATTTGTTAATATGTTATTTTTGAAATATAAAATCAAATATGATTTAGCATACGAGTTTATTAAATAGATTGTAGAAAAGTGGCAGCGATGCTGTTGTGCTTCTAAAACGAAAAATCATTTCCTGCAACTGAGATTGTTGCCTTAAAAAAGGAACAAAAACCGATAAGCCAAGTTTTTGAGATAAAACGATAAATCAAAGAGCAGTAGTCTCATCTATTCACATAAAATACCGTAAAGTCAAATGCGATGAAGGAGTCAAGCGCATGTACTTGTACTTGTCCTACATGTGAGCAGAAAAATAAGAGCAAACAATGGAGGGAGTAGCATAGCCTTAGTTCGATATACGCATGACACTTGCGGTTAGCTAGTTAGTTTGGTTTTGAAGCCATTGTAGGAATTAATTGTTGAAATTATTTATTATCAATAATATGAAAAATAGTTTATCTACAGTTATATGAAGCACGCGCTATTAGGACTTGAGTTCCAACAAAGATTTCAAAATATATTATGATTTATCGAGAATACTTATAGATCGCTTAAGTTACATATAAAACTTTCCTAGAGGGTCACTATTGTATTGTTTGTGCAAAACATTGAAATTTCGCATTTCACACTTTTTATATTCCGAGGAAAGCGTGCCGAAAATGAAAAGCGGAAACTACAACAGCTTTTGTAAATCCACCCAGTTAGTGGGTAGACACACTCGCCGCTGAAGTGGCACGTATACACATTTGTATGGGTACAGTGGAGTATTTTACATATATACGTAAGTGTGTCGCATCCCGTTATGCACGTTGATTCAACATGCCGCATATTGCGCAGCTTGGCTGTCACTTTCATGTCAAAAAAATGATTGTTCGCATTCTTCTTGGCGTCATAGTTGTGCCATAGAGAATGGCGCCAGTAGCAAGTGAATGATGATTGAGTGACTGCTTACCTGAATGTGGCAGGTATACAGACATACACACACATATACATATGTATTGTTATATAGCAGTGCTGGAAGTAGCAAGATTTGTACATTTCTCCTGCTATTATAACCAAGAAGTCATGGATAAGCGTAGCTCTCGACTTTTTGTTAGTGTAGCTTATGTGCCGTTAAAGGATATAGAAGAGTGAGTTTTTATATTTCAGCTGCGGGGTTATCAAAGGCCTACCGATTAGTTATTACATTTTAACTTTGTTTTGGATGACAGAACATAATCGACATCCTTGAGGGATGCTGGTACCCAAGCGTTCTGTAAGAGTGGTAAGCTGTAGCATTAGTTAAAAAAAATATTTTATTATTTTTGCGAGAAACATTTTTATATAAAAACTAAACTTTCTATAAAAACAAAAAGCTTTTATATTTACCACACAGATGTCAAGCCAACATGTGCAAAATACTGTAAACCATAAATTTTTATTTTCGTTTCCTTTCAGTTTTTGTAAAACTTTGCTTATATATAACGGTATTTGTTGCTCTAAATATCTAAATATCGTTATTCCCGCATGGCATAGTTGTTGTTAGCCAACTGACATTTTTGACATTTATATTGGGTTGCAGTTGCCATTATAAAAAATAAAAAAGTACTAGCATGGCTGTAATGTATGAAAAACAGGATTCACTAGAGTGCCAAGTTGCCTTTACTTCTCATTCGCTTTATGCTTTGTTTGCAGACGTAAAAAATTCAGCTCAGGCAAAACATCATATATTAAGCCCTGGAAAACTGCTCCGTGACATACATATCTACATACATATATGCTTGTACATACTATATTTATGTATAGGAAACTGAACTGAACTCAGCAATTTCAACAGGAACTCAAACAATTTTCTTGTATATCGATGTCAAAGGCTAATTTAAGTCTTTATGTTATATTTCAGTTATAATTCCGTAAAATTTTGTACTAGTTCTGACACAGTGGAGCTTCGAATGCTCCGCGTGTGATATTAAGTTCAATTTGAAAGCAAAACCCCCAAAAGCCATCCCAAATGAATTAGTTCAGGCCAAGTATGTTTCGCTCAGTGTTTTACAAGGCACAGTTTCTAAGAAAACACACACAAAATCTCTTGTTACATACATACTATCGTTTGTTGCAATATGTTGCAATATGTAGACACATAAAATACATCAGTATACATATGCTATAGAGTTTATACACAGTTGTGGCAGCGATAACTATTTAGAGTTGACAACACGAAAACGTGTCAAAAATAGTTATTACAACTTTTCACATTGTTTATTTAGTGAAACCGATGCCAAGGCGCTAAAGTATAGCAAGCACTCCCTCTCTGTTCCTCTTTCCCTCTCACTTCCGTTCCATTTCTTTTTCTATAAGCGCAGCTTGTCTTGGGACACTACCGCAAACTTTTCTTTGCTTTACCGCAGAGTGCTGAGAAAAAAGAAACATGCAATCAATAGCAAAAAGAGTTAAGTAAAGAAAAACAACAACAACAATAATAAAAGTAGCTAAGCATGTTTAAAATATTAAAATGCTAAAGTTTATGCCATCAAAGTCTGCATATAAGTCGAAAAGTAGTGGAGCAAAAGTAATTTGTGTATGTGAACATGTTTGTGCCATAGCGGATTTGAAGCCATGTGATCATGTGCTGAAGCATAAATTGCATTACTCGTAAAATAGTAACAGATGTAATGTTAATATCAGAGACTCATCTGACAAACAAAAAACAATTTTAAAATACCGGGATTTAGACTGTATGTTACAAATCACCCGGATGGAAAAGCACATGGCGGAACGGCAGTATTGGTTAGAAATCGGTTAAACCACTTTACTCTGGGTTCTCATGCTACAGCACAGTTACAAGCTACAACAATATCGTTAAAAAATCGGGGTTGTGATTTAAATCTATCGGCTATATACTGCCCACCTCGTTTTAAAATTACAGATAGCGAATTTAAAGACTTCTTTGGAACGCTAGGTCATAGATTTCTAGCAGGTGGAGATTATAATGCAAAACACATGTACTGGGGGTCACGTCTTAATAATCCGAAAGGACGCCAGTTGTACCAAACCATTATGAACCACAATAACCCTGATATAATATCTCCTGGTAAGCCTACATACTGGCCCAGTGATCGTAACAAAATACCAGATTTAATTGATTTCGCTGTAACCAAAAATATAGATAGATCGCTTGTGACAGCTGATACATGTACAGACTTATCTTCTGATCATTCACCTGTACTAATAAAGTTGTGTGAACAACCCATATTCGTTGAGCCAAAGGTGGGTCTAACATCTCACAAAACGAACTGGTTAAAATACAAAAAATATGTGAGTAGCCACATCAATATTGATGTAAAAATAGATACAGAAAGAGATATTGATGAAGGTATAAGAGAATTTAATGATGTAATATCAAATGCAGCTGTTATAGCAACACCAAACATAAGCAATAAACCGATTATCCGCAGAAAAATCACTAATAATGAAATAGAAAAGCTTGTAAATGAAAAAAGACGAGCTAGACGTGAATGGCAGTTAAATCGCTCCCCTTCTACTCAGCTGCAACTAAAATATTCTGTACGAAAACTAAAAACAGCGCTTAAATGTAAGGAAGAATACCACACTCACAATTATATAAAGAAACTGTGTCCAAATTCAAACAAAGGAAATTCTCTTTGGAAAGCCCAAAAGTCAATGAAGCCTCCAGTCGACTCCAACTTGCCTATAAGAGGCTTGGGTGGAAACTGGGCACGAAGTGACGAAGATAAGGCAAATTGTTTCGCAAATCACCTAGAAAAGGTATTTCAACCTAATTGCCCAAAGAACAGCTTTAAGCTGCCAATCATCTCCAATAGCGCTAACGAGTCGCTTGGGTCTATTCAAACGTCATCTTCTGAAATTATTAAAATCATAAAAGAGCTGAATCCTAAAAAGTCGGCAGGACACGATAAAATTACTCCAAGAATGCTAATTGAGTTACCAAATATTGCTTTAACAGTACTCTCCTTGCCCTTTAACGCTATTCTCAGTTTCGGGTACTATCCAAGTTCATGGAAAAAGTCGCAGATCATCATGATAGAGAAACCAGGTAAAGACTTGACACAGCCGTCTTCATACAGACCAATCAGTCTTCTACCCTGTCTTTCTAAAATATTTGAAAAAGTGTTACTATCAAAGATGTCTCCTTTCCTCCATGAAAATAATGTAATACCAACGCACCAATTCGGTTTTCGTGCAAAACATGGCACTGTAGAACAAGTAAATAGAATTACTAACGAAATTAGAAGGGCGTTCGAGTATAGAGAGTACTGTTCTGCTATATTTCTAGATGTGGCTCAGGCGTTCGATAAAGTGTGGCATGACGGGCTTTTATATAAGATTAAAAAAAGCTTACCTCTCGAAATGCATAAAACCTTGGAGTCTTATTTAAAAAATAGAAAGTTTACTGTCAAAGTAGGAGACTTCATATCTGAAGAACGACCAATAAGAGCTGGTGTACCTCAGGGCAGTGTTTTAGGGCCAACTCTATACATAATATATACAGCAGACCTTCCAACAGCTAGTAATATTTTGACATCAACTTTTGCGGATGACACAGCTTTAGTGAGCCGAAACAAATGCCCAATTATAGCATCAAAAGTATTAGGAGCGCATTTGATTATTGTCGAAGAATGGCTAGCAAACTGGCGTATAAATGTAAACGAACAGAAGTGCAAGCATGTTACATTTTCTCTAAGACCAAAAACGTGTCCGGCAGTTAAAATGAACAATATTTTAGTACCCCAAGCGACTGAAGTAACATATCTTGGTATTCACTTGGATAGAAGGCTCACGTGGAGAAAACACATATCGAGCAAAATAACCTGCATGAAGATAAGAGCAGCACATTTAAATTGGCTTTTAAATAAAAATTCCAAACTTAGCCTAGACAACAAAGTTCTATTATACAACGCGGTCATAAAGCCGATTTGGATGTACGGCATCCAACTGTGGGGTACGACCTGTGCAACCAATATCGATATAATTCAGAGATTCCAGTCAAAAATGCTTAGAACAATCACGTGCTCACCATGGTATATGCGTAATGAAAATATCCACAAAGATCTTGGTATTCTCATGGTAAAGAAAGAAGTAGAGAACAGCAGAAATAAATATTTATCCAAACTCCGCGATCACCCAAACCCATTGGCTAATGCTTTATTACATTCTTGTAATCAATCACGTCTAAAAAGAAGAGATATGCCAGCACACTGAGGAGCAACGTTTCACCAAAACAACTCAATCAATTGGTTGAGCTTGTCTAGTTGTAATTAGAATTAAGATTTTATAACTTATTGTTAGGCTCCAAAGAGCAGATTCAATAAATAAAGAAATATATGAAAAAAAAAAATATGGCGAAAAGTTTGAAAATTTATTTGTTTAATAAAAAAGCGAATTTAAAAGAACGTTTTTATTTCAATTAAAGTTTGAGTTTGGTCAGAGCTTAATATAACATGACACACAAACCTAATCGACAATTTTTTTTTTCATGATGACGATGGTAAATTAAAAAAAAAAAGTTGTTTAGTTTCTCTTAATCCTTAATCCTTTTCCATGAAATAATACTTACAGAGATACAGCTACAATTGTATCTATTGCTGAGCGTCAAATGGATTGTCACGTGCAACATTTTACATATATCATTCATATTATTGCTCTCCATCATCGCCAACACACACTCGATTTGTCTTCTTTACAGGATTTGCACCAGCAACACCATCGATAAAACGTCGCCCAGTTAATCGCCAACTGCTCACGGACAAGACAAGCAATCATGCGCTTGCAGGCAAACAAGCTATCAATATTTAAACGTTTATAATGACACTTCTCGCACGAGACCCATACACTCCGCCCTCCGCCCTCCGCCCTCCGTCATCCAACACCACTTCACTACAACGCTACAACAATTTTGCACGTTCCCCAGTGTATTTGTTGTGCACGTTGCCGATATCGATGTTGTGGCAACAACAAAAAGTGTCATATCATATACTCTACAGCAACAGCAACACTATAGTGACAAGCTTTGTTCGTGTTGACCAATGCCGTTTGGTGCGGTGATTACTCTGCCACCACTCGTTTACTGATTTTTTCTTGTCACTTGTCAGCGTATCACCACCAACCATCGCTATTGTGTCTACCCTGCATGCAGCGACGTATAGCTTACTGCAACATTCAATATTGGCAAAATATATGTATGTGTAAGTTATATGATGTAGCAACATTTGCCAACAGCGCTAGCTGACCGTGTCCATTGTGGTGATCTGGGTGATGCTGCTTCGAGTGTTTTATCTGCGCTATTTGTAAGCGTGATTGTGTTGTTATCACGTTTTGTGTGCGTTGAGTTTTTTACGATTTTTATTTATTGTTTTGCTGTTTCTTCGTCGAAGTGTGCAGGAATAGCATATAGATTAGGCACCATATTTATATGCAACTGAATCTGCTTAAGTTCAGAAATTACATTTGACATTTTTTTCATTTAAATATGAAGAGCATTATGTATGGAGTATAAGAAAATTATTGAAGGAAACCCCTGATAAAATAAAAAGCTAGTAGGAACAATTCTTCGAATTATATTCATGCCAACTTACCACTTTTGACTTAAAAGTTTATTTAGTTGCTTACACTTTAATTTGTTGAAAAATATTAACGTACCTGAAAGAAAAATAAATTTTGTTATTAAAAATTTTCTGATTAACGTTCTTTGTATATAAAAACTTGTTTAATGGATACATACAGAGGTAGTCAAAATTATTTACACATCGGACGTTTTTTTACAAGTTTCACAGAAAAAGCTTTCGCTTGTTGTTGTTGTTGTCGCAGAATAGTAAGTTAGACTAAACATTAAAATTAAAAAAATTATCATTAAAAACTAACAGGATAATCCATTTCATGTTGTGTGTAAATACTTTTGACGCAAAAAAAATGTTTGTAAATACTTTTGACTACTCCGAGTCTTCAGTTCATTTGCTTTTTTTTCCGCCATATTTCTAGCTATTCTAGCCGAACCGACTTCATTCGCTCGGAAATAGATCAAGGTTTACAACAACATAGCATTTTGTTACCCTGCGACAACAACAACAACAAGCGAAAGTTTTTTGTGTGAAACTTGGAAAAAAACGTCCGATGTGTAAATAATTTTGACTACCTCTATATATGTATAGAGAATCTTAATTGAAGAACAATATAAAATCTATTTTTTAAGCATAGAAATTCTTTTATTGAAAAAAAGGAAAAACAGCCTGATTTTTATACCATTGTAATACTTAAAATATATACTTTCTGAGTGTGGACAGGTATTTATTGGTTATTTCCTTTTATCCTATATTCGGGTCAGCATTCCTGGAATGAATTGCTGACTTACTGGCATGATGTTGCCAAATCAATAAATATAATATAAAGATTTATAACATATTTTTAATATTGTAAAAGATTGTGGATTGTGCCACAAAAAATCAAAAAATTTAAAAACTACGAAAATAATTTTTATTTTTTATTAGACGAAAGTGAACTTTACACCCTACTGAGTTCAAAATAAGGCCTGCTGGCAACAGAGATTTTATGTCGCATTTCATAACTGACTTTAGCTTTACAGTGTTAATACCAAAGAGTTTAAAGGCTGCTTTACTCTTCGCAATAATTTATGTTTGATATTAAAAATTATTTCTCTAGTGATCTATTGAATGCTTTTCACTTATTTCTTAATGCTTTTCCTTATGATTTTTAATACGAAATGAAATTCCATTTGCAAGAACGGTTCAACATAATTGCATTTTAAAGATTTATCCATTTCCATGTAATGCAATTGCAATCCATTGCGACAATCCTTTAGATGCTGTGAATTTAATAAGAATTTTCATTTGAATTATTTTATGCGAGCATATTGCCAATGCCTGCATTCGCACGCCGTATTAACGCATGCCTGAGCTTAAGTCATAATAATTTCTGATTTTTTTTTACAATTTCCACACCGCCAACAACACTCAAGAAAAATCAAAAATTAACTGTTTGCAAATATTCATTTTCCAGCTGTTCACCACCGCCGCCGCCGTCGCCTACGGTTTCCGCTCATTCATATTTAATGTCGCTTACGCTATTTATTGTACCCAATTGTCCAGCTTTCCGTTCATCCTGCCGCGTTGTCCATCGCCTGCAAGCATTACGGTTTTATGCAAATTCCCATTTTATTTGCGAAATGGTTTGATCGACTCGAATACATATTAAATATACTTATATACATTAATATTATATGAAAGCAGCAACAAATTGCCAAGCAGCAAGTACTCGGACGGAGCGTAATGTTAAGTTCAATGGCGCTGCCATGAAATAAAATTAACTATAGTCGTTTTTTAACGCATTGCAATGTATGAGTATGCAGCGAAATAACCCTAATGGGAGTTAAACGGACAATAAATAACAATATGCAACACGACACTGCGACCATGGCGACGTTGCCAACGATGCCGTCGCACAGTGGTGCCAAAGCGGAAAAAAAGGATTTTTTTTATCATTCCAAATTTGTACCATCTTTTCAATTTAAGCTAAGAACTAATCAAATAACATTATCCGAATACTTGGGCTTGATATATTCAATGGTTTTTTGTTGGGAGAGCTTCAAAGTCCAACAAAGTATCAAGGCAAAGTTACTCAGAAAAATGTGATGAATATTGCAAAGGTTAAAACTCAAAAGTTACCCATAAAATATCAATTGTAAAGTTTTTATTTATTAAAACCAATGTTATAGATGTGATTTACATCATCAAATGTATACTTTATTTTTAATGATTTTTTAATATGATGTTTTTTCATGGTCCAAAAATCATATATTTCACAACTTCAACAGAATATAACTATTGTGCGCAGGAGCGCGCAGGTTAGCCACTTACACAAAATAAACTTTAAAATCTCCTTAATCGATAGAAAAAAAATCAGCTGCAATTAGCTGCCAATTCATGAGTAATTAGCATTTTAATTTACTGCAACTGCAACTGCGTTGTTTGTTTGCTTGATTCGTTGCTTTGTTTTTTTTGCCTGCTTCGTTATTTTGTTTGTGTTTTTTGATTGAAACAGCCAATGTTATTACTGAGGAAGTTAACCGTGTTGAAAACGAAATTCGTAATTTAAATAACAGTGTAGTAATTATTTCAAACCGAATTTTCGAAATATGTCATTGCCTTGCTCTTACAATTATTGATGGTAAAGTTGTTAATACCGTAACTGAAACCTCAGCAATTAGTGTATGTTTCATATGTACAGCAAAACCAAAGGAAATTAATGATTTAGATGATATATTGAGGAGAACAGTAAACGAAGGTTCCCTAAGATTTGGAATTTCTCCTTGCATTCAATAATTAAGTTTATGGAGTGTATTCTGCATATTGCTTACAACAAACATTTTCGCAAATGGAGAACTGACGATCGTACCAAAAAACTGAAGGCAGATGAAAAAGCACGTATTCAAGCAGATTTGAAGTCATCCTTGGGAATAAATGTTGATGTAGTGAAGCAGGGACTGGGTACGACAAATGATGGCAATACCTCACGAACATTTTTTGAGAATCCTGCTAAAACTGCCGATATTGTTGGCGTTGACGAAAACCTGATGCATAGATTTAAAATAATATTAAATACAATCAATAGTCAAGCAGCAATAGATCCTCAAAAATTTGAAATTTATTGCATGAAAACTGCGAGGTTATATGTCAGCCTTTATGAATTTTACTATATGCCAATGACGGTACATAAAGTTTTAATGCATGGAAGAATTGTTTCATCCTCTATTTTACCATTGGGCATGCTATCAGAGGAGGCTCAAGAAGCTCGCAATAAAGATTACAAGAAATATAGGCTTAATCATTTTAGAAAATGCGACAGAATTTCTACTAATCAAGATGTAATGCACTTGCTTTTAGCTTCATCGGTTCCTTTTATTAATGGTTTCAGAACAAATCCCAAAAATAAAACATTAGAATTGGACGATGATGTTAAAAAATTACTTGTTGAATAAATAATTAATAATATATGATCATTTTTGAATATTTATTGGTTATGTTATATGGGAGGTGGGCGTAGTTGTGGGCGGATTTTAACAAATTTTTTATTTTCATCTATTTTGGCAATATGTGAGATGTGTGCCAAATTTCAAAGCCCTACCTCGATTCCTTCTATTTTTTGCCGCGGCTTGTATGAAGCGGCACCACTGTGCGTCGTCGCCGATGATAAAACGAATACGTGCAATAAAAATTGTGCAGCAACAACTTTGAAGGCAACGCCAGTGGCGTTAGCACGTAGCACGTATAACTGTAGTGACAGCTTCCGCCAGTTGAGGGCAACAATGTGGAAGGTTGCCGGCATAACCAATAGCACGGTGCGGGCGCTTTTTAATGAAAGAGGCAGCTGAAGACGAATTCAATGTAAATGCCAGAGAGAAAAAAAAAACGGCAGAAATATAAACAAATTATTTTTGTGTTTGTGTTTTTGTTGTTGTTGTTGTGTGCGCAAACTCGTTACCGGACAGTTTCGAATGTCGCCTTTTAGCATGGAACTGTTACATCCGCCCATGTTGCAAGTGTCCGCGGCACAAACTCATGCATACGCTTGGTGCGTGCGGCGTGTGTTGCACCAAACAGGATACCGTTAGTACAACTCTTCGAACTTTTGCAACTGTTTCCAAGCGTCATTGTGCCGCTCGGCTATTTTTCATATTGTCGGTGCAACTTTGTTTGCCTTCAACAAGACAACTGTTGTCAGCAACTACTCTCGCAAGGTAACGAAGTCTTCCGCTCAATGTTCCGAGGCTGCTCCTGGAAAAGATATGCCGCTCGACTGACTTTTGCCTGCATTAACTTTGTCAGTGACTTCCGTTGTGTATGTGCTTGTTTACACGTTTTGTTGTTGTTGCTGTTACTTTTAATTTGCTGCAACAAATATTGCAGATTTTCTTTTTCTTTTGCTTTTCAATAATTTATTTTGTTTGATTTCTGAGTTTCCCTCTCGATCTCCCTCGTGGTGCACAAGTATTCAGTGGTCCACACAGCTCAATAAGGCAAGCATAACAGCGCCCTTGTAAAGTGGCGGTGTGCGCTGGTTTTCTCCCATCAAGCAACGTCAATTTTATTAAAACTCATTTCCTTCAAAAGCTCTACTTTTGCATGTGCATTGTGTATTCTTTCATACTCATATGGGCTTGTAGTCACACACATCCTCCATCCATTTGGGTATGCGAAATAAAGTGCAAACATCTGTATTTTCCAGCGCATGACAAAGCATTTCAGCACAAACCGACCAACTGACCTGTACATACCAACGCAACATCTATACCCACATTCCACATTTGAAAATTCCTTCAAAGGAGCAGCTTGGAGCATATGTATTTGTTTAAAACGCTAACAAGGCTATATTCAGATATATACTTCTATATCAACCCCACACATATATTTATATACATACATATATATATTTATATACACCAACACATATGCGAAATTATTTCGATGAGTGCCCAAAGGACTCGCCAAAGGATGCGACACGATTTTCATGCTTCGTCGAGCAGCAGAATTTCGTTTTATTTATACGTACATTTTTAACACACAGCGAGTACTATTTTTACTGCTCTTTACACACACACCCAGCCACATATATACTTTTCAACCAACAATAAATAATATAAAATATGCATCCCTACCAGGCAGTACAAGCTTGGAACTGGTTGGTATACTTGTAATTACTTCCAGTCGTGATGCTTTTAAAACGAAGGGGTCCTATGCATTTCTTTTAATCTTGAAATGTATATCCTAATTCGACATTTCTTCTGTTTTCAGATAAAAAACCCATCAATTATAAAGATTTGTAATACATATTCTCAATTTCAAATCCTTCTCCTTTTGTTTGTGATAATTTTAGCAAAGCTTAGCGCTCTTGACTTTGATCAGAAAAGGTAAAAAGGTAAAAAATATATGTGACCTGGTCTACGAAAAGGGAGCTAATGTGCGAAAACTAGTTTTCTGGGAAACAGCTGTTAAAAATAAACAATCTCATCTTCCATCCGAATCAACTAAAAAGTGAAAATTGATTTTTTGACACCTAAGCCCCCTTTCCGTAGACCAGGTCACATATATAGATTACTGACAAAATGATTGAGCGTTAAGTAAAAGTGTTATAATGTTGAAAAACTATTGAGAATTTACTTAAAAATTCAACTATCTATTGAGTAAGGACATTTGAATTATCAACAGTCTATTGAGCATTGGTTGGAAAATTCAACTGTCTATTGAGAAATTATTGAGGATTAACATCCAACCTCTTAGGTAAGCCATTTACTGTTAGTATAAGCTTATAAAATTCCTTTCCTTTTAATTTTAATACCTTATAATATGATATAATCTTATAAGTATCGCCATGAAATAAAAAACGATGTACCACATTAGATGTGAAGTATTATACCGACGTTGTTGTTATTATATTATTATTGCTGTGGTGTTGCGCGTTTTTCAACTGACCGCGTTTTATAGCATTTCGTATTCTCCGTGCTATGAGGCGAGAATTTATTGTTGTTACCATTATACCAACGCCCTTGCCAGTAACGCAGCCAACACTTTCAACAGCTGATACTTTTGCCATTTCCATTGCATTGTACTCGATTTCTGTTGCTCTGCTGCTGTTGTTTCAGATTTTTCTCGCCCTGTCACCGTGGGCTCACAGGTTATGCATAAATTTTGCTTTTCCAGTTCCATAATGAAATTATTTGTCGGCAAGCTTTAAGGGCTTCGGTGTACAGAGTTGTGGTACACATACATATCTACGTGTTTACATTTATATCTCAACTAATTTTAAATTCATGTTCAAGGAGCACCGTTATGTTAAGCTATTTATTGCTTTTGCTGCATGTAGTAGGTGTAGCTGTAAGTTATTTATGTGCAGGTATTTGTCTTTGTATGATAAAGTTATGCGTTTATAAATAGCAGTTCAAATCGCATTTTATGTTTCTATCTTGATTTAATGCTGTTGCGATGAGTAGATTATCTGTAGAGTAATTTCCACCACAGATGATTTGTGTCTGTAGTTGGATGTTTTTCGGGACATTATACTAATAATTTTAATGGGCGAATTGGTAAATATATGGTTTCATGGATAACTTTTTAAACGGTTTTAATAAAAAATTATAAAAAAACAATATTTTTTTATCTTTAAACTATAAATTATTTGGCAGTTTGAGTTAATATGCAAAAATTCTCGAATGCTCAATAGACAGATAGAGGTTACTGCACCAATGAAACCTGAGTGACTAGCATTCATACAAGCACTCACATTGAAAAATGGATACACTTCATACGTACAACCATTCATCCAACGAGTGATGCGCTCTTAATTACTATCTGAGTTTTCACTGTAATGTTGCACTATAATATGCAAAGCGTAAACAGGAAGTTGTTGCAGCTTAATTAGAAAAATATAAAAGCGTTGCGAAAGTGTTGCGCTACATTGAAAGTGATCACCTGCAACATGCCAACTGTACATATACATATATATATGTGCAACAAAGTTTCTAACGGTACTTAAATTGCGTTACAACATCATGTTACTGTTGGTTGCTGCCAAAGGCTGCATTTGTACGTGTATGTACACGATTGAATTTCCCTTTTGCGCTTCGTAGCCTGAAAGTATGCATTGAATTATATTTAGTTCACTTTTACTTCTGTTTTAATGGTGTCTGGCGTAAATATTTGTTTAGAAAAGTGTTAAATGAATCAATACAAAGGAAGTGTGTGTTCGTTCTATATTTTTTAATTGTCAAAGCGCCTGCAAGTACGCCACTGTTTGCGTTAAAAGTTCTAATTGAACGCAGAGACTTTAGTAAAAAGGTGTTTAGATACATAGCACACCTATAGAGTGTTATTTTTTATTTAAGGTAAAATCATTTAGTATTGAATATAAAATTATTAAACATTTTCAAGAGTTTAGCAGATTAAAATTCAATTTTTTTTTTTAATTTTTTTGAGAAATATTTTAACGTGTTTTTGTATGTATTTCATCATTCTAAAAGCTATGTGTTGCGTTCTAGCTGAACTTCCACACTTGATAATATGTACAGAAGACTACACAGTTGATGTATTTATTAATTATTATTTAATTTTGGCATTTCCTATTTCCAATATAACTCAATAATTGAACTTCGCAATAAACAGAGAATCACCGAAGTGTGCATATTCTATTTATACACTTGCAACAGTTTACATCGTTGGCCTTTGTGCGTTTTGTGGTACTTTACGGTTTCACGAATCCTGCGTGGAAACAATATTGAAATGAGTTTTTTCTATTTTTAGATATCTATCTCCGGTGTTGACTTGTTACTGCTGCACCTGATTGATCATGTGTTACGCAGTAACAGGTTTTCAGTTACCTACTACGCAGAATGACGCAGTTACGAAATTGTAATGAAACCACAATTTCCCAATATTACACGCCTTCGTATGAAAGTGCAGCATTTATTTTTGGCACGGTTTAACACCTTTCTGCTTTTTGGTTTAACATTTGCGTGATTAATCATGGATTTTTGTGTAATTATGACAAACATTTTTAGAAACACAATTGTGGTAATGATGATTGTCGTGCTGAATTGTGATTTATTGACAACTGATTTTCGAAAGCAAATTAATTTGTTTTATTTAGAAAGTATTATAGTTATATGAACTATTAAAAATAATAACCTCAATTCAATTACATACAGTTCATAACTATTATTAGTTGTACTGTCGCATCGTTTTCAAACACATAATCCGCATGGCGAATGGAGTGATATTTCAATGTCCATTCAGACCATTATGCAAATTATCTTTTATTTGAGCCATTAAAATTTACTGCTGTAAATGCCTTTGGCGCGATTTAGTATGCCGAGTTTAGTAAAGGGACAAGTCAAATCAATATACAGCAGGTGAGCAAGTATCTCTGCGAGAAAAATAAAAGACTCAGCACGGTATCGGTATTCAATATCTAGTACTAGATTTAAAGAGAAACGGTCTGATGTCCCCCAACACACAAACTATATTCAAAGAAGTAGTGATTAATAAAATCATAAAATAAATATTTTAATTCATAGAAAAGGCATTGAAGTTTATTGCTATATATGCTCAGTCATTAGGCATTTTCGGTTCGCTACTCTTCTGTTCGCTCCGTTTCAACAGTGCAAAACATTAGCTATATCAGCTGTAAACCCGTATTTATGCTATCTATGCAAAATGTGTTAGATAGATATATGCATGCTATTCCCTTACTACAGTTACAATCATAGTAATAGTTTGATAGTACTGCAGTGTAGTTTTTTCGAAAAAGCCCAGTCCTGCTATTCAATTGCACCTAACTACCAGCGGAGGTTATTAAAATTTTAATATGATTTCCATAATACACAGAGTCAGAGTCAGAGTCAAACACACACACAAAACAGGTATAGAGGACCGACAGCGCTGGTAACGGTTTCCGGTGCGTCGTTCCGCATGGTGGCTCAATACAATTTTCGACACACAAACAGCGAGAGGAAAGCAGAAATCGCAGTAGAAGGGTGTGTTTGAGAGACGGCCAATGTTTAAAGGTGTGTTGCAGCGTGTCGTCAGTCAGTGCACACACACATACATGCAACTAACGAATATGCAAACGCGTAAATGAATTTGTTAGCATAATACGGTGTATGGAGTTGCACATTAGCCGTTACCCTGACTTGCCTGAGTATGTGTGCGTGTACATGTCTCTGCTGGTATAGAGTAGCTGACGGTAATGTGGCAACTAAGTGATATTTAATAGGCAGCGATGGCTCTTGTGCGTAATGCGCCACATTGTGCCGGTTAGTAGTGGAAATGGTGTTATTGTTGGTGCTGTTCGCTTTCAATGGTTGTTTTTTTGCTGGCATAAATATCAATTGGATAAGCCCGATATGAGCGGAAACTTTGACACGCATCGATAACAAGCACAAAGCACACACATACGTAACAACTAATACACCTGCAGGTACACACACACACACAACCAAATTGGAGACATACTCCACAGCTCATATAGCGCTTCATAGACAGCATTTTGACTTGACATGCAAATTAATTCAGGCAATTTGCTATGCTTCATACACGCGTCGAAAGGTGTGGCATCGCCGACATATTAGACTTTGATATAGGCGAGTAGTTTGGTAGCGAATTTAATTGACGTGCCACAAAAGCGACGATGCATATTACGTGGAAATCATTAATAGTCGCTTTTGTAGGCTTCATTTCATGTTTCGCAAACACTTTGATTGTACAAAATTGAGATACGACACAACAAAAACAACAATCTACAAATAGTTTACATGGAATAATGGAAAACGGAGCAGCGGTGTGACGACATTGTTTCAGAATTTATAGTCATCCGCTGGAATTCGAGTGTAATTAAATATAAATAAGCATCTGAGTGTCATTAGTGTCGTTCGTTACGCTGTTTGAACATACGCCAATTGCTACAGCGCAGTTTAAAACTTAGCTCTACTTGGAATGTTAACTAAATAAATTGGTGTGCCTTGAAACTATTTCGAGTTGATTTTGGGTCATATCTTATTGTTTGATTTTATTTATTATTTTTTATTTCATTTTCTAGCTGTAATGCGCTTATTTAGCCTACACACCCTAATGCAGCCCACATACGTTTAATGCTTAGCAATGTCTCGTATTGGACTGCAAAATAAAGTGTGTAATTTGCCACAAAGCCACATTAACCTACTACCTACAATGCATTTTTCTACGCAATAATTTTTTCTCGCATTCAACTTTTTTATTATTACCTTTTTATCGCATGCTATATTTTTTACACCTTTTTATGGTAAACCACTGGACAGTTTCAATTGTTGTGGAAATGTGTCATCGATATCGGTAAATGGTTAAGTTATTGCGCAATAATTGCTGCTGTGGGTTTTATTGAAACGATATTGGATGCTCGCATATAACATAAAATATTTGTAAAACTGATTTACTTTACTTTCGTGCTGAATATTGCAAAACCAAAAAAACACTAAATATTTTACATATAAAATATAATAAAATTATTTATGTTTTCTCACAATCACAATATTAATTTTTTTACAAATATAATTTTTCTTTACAAATATTTTTAATATTTCAATAAACAGCTAAATTACAACTGACCTCAATAAGCTTATATAAAAATGCCAGTTTTCCGTAATTAAATAAACTGATATTTTACTGAAAAAAAGCATGAAATACCGCATTGTGCGCCAAATTAAGCGTGAATACACCACAATTAGCTGCACACCAACATAAATGTATTACCATCAAACACATTGCACCTACTGTACGCAGAATTACACACATTTTTTAAGCGCTTTGATGCACACTTTGTTTTTGTGCGAAAGCTTGGCACACTTTTGGCCAAATTGGCGCACAAAGCATTTAATATTGAGCGCTCAGCGCAATAAATTATATCAAATTGCCAAAAGTACCGTTATATTAAAGTGCAGCTTTGAATTTTTGCACCAAAGCGCATTTTCCGAATTCAATTACGTTTTTAACGCTTGCCATAGGCATTGTGAAAATGCGTAAATACCGTTAAATATCAATAAAATGTATTTCAAATAATAATATTCGCAATTATTTATTGTTGCTTATATAAAAACGGTGGTATTATTTATATTGTCAAATTTATTTTGTATGCAATATAAAATAACTGTTATATCGGCTTACCGTTAATGTGTGTGAGCTTTTAAACGCTCTAAACTACTATTTGAAATGGTCTTTTCGTGTAATTACTTAAATGAAGTTTTGATTTTGCCGCTATTTTAATGCAATTTTAATTATAATGAGTGCATAATTTGGGTGATTATAGTTTCGTGCATGGGAGAACGCTTTGAATATTCTATTTCTGCTAAATTAGCTGTCATAATGGTAGAGTACAGGGTGAAAAATATAATTAAAATCATAAAATCATATATAAGCTATCTACTTGTATTCAAATAATTGATAATAATCCATGAAAACTAACTTTCAGGGAATTCATATGTCTACATATTCAGAAATATAAAAATTTTCATATGGCAACTCCTCAATTCGTATTTTTTTTTCGGAAATTACTTAAAACAAGAAGTTCCTAATAGCCTTTTCACACAGCTCGATAACCGATCAGCTGATATACATTTTTGTTTTTGCTTTTCATAAGAGTAAGTTTCATCAGCTGAATAATATTTTTAGCAGCGACATCTACCGTATGTTTTTTTATCAAAAAATTCAGCCAATCGCAGACAAAGAACGGCAGAGTTGTATATATAATTACAAATATGGTATTTGTCACAGAGTTGCATTTTATTTCCAAGTCCACTAAAATTCAATTAGAAGGTAATGTAGATTTTTATTTTGTATGGTAATTCGATCTTAATTAGCATTTTAATCGAGCAGAGGCCGGTTAATTGAGCAATTAGCTCCTGTGTGAAAAGGCTGTAAGGTAGTTAGTTTCATTAAATTCAAGCTACTGCAAGCGCGAACAGTTATAGGCGCCAAACATCTGCCAAAACTATTTCAAAGACACTTATTTTGAAGATTCGTGTAAAATTAATTAGAAGTCATAACAATTATGCGCAAAAATTTTTGCTCAGCACAAAACGCTGTAAACGGGATGCGCCACCGTCTGTTAAAATTCTTTCTAAAGCGCATTCCTTAAGTTCATTCCGTAAGAATTTCAGCAATTGCCAGTTAAGTAGCTACTCGTTTGCCTTCAACTGACCGCTAACTGTTGAGATTTAACACACTTGGCTTCAAACAGATCTTGGCGCTCAGGTACAACAACCACATTTCCAACAACTACAATCATAGCAGCACAGCGTGCGACCAACAACAAAAATAGCGCCGCAGGAAATGTGGTAAAGCTTGCGGTTTATTTGCGATGCAGTTGATTTACCGCTCGACAAGCCGAGTAATAGCCAAGGGAAGCCACTTGAATTTACATTTACTTAAGCAAAGTTAAAAAATTTTTGGATTTTACGCTGCCACAGCACAATGGCAGTAGCAGTGGCAAGCAGCGAATGTAGGATTAAAACAGCGTGTAGCAGCCGCAGCCAGTGTAAGCATAAACCGCATATTATGTTAATGAGTTGCTTTTTATGAGTAAATAATTAAAAACGCAATTCTGGCAGGTTCACTAAAGCTACTTTTTTTCGGTACATTCAAGTTTTGCTATAAACATTTGCATACAGTTTTTTCTTGTTATGGTTGTTGCTTTTGTTTTAACATTGCATATTTCACGGGTTTTTAATCCTCTTTTTTATTTTTCTTGTATTTTTTATGAGTGTGAATTAAAAAGTTGCTCATACCGCGTGGCTGCCCATATTGACATGCCGACGACTTGGTACGCGCGAGATGGCAACTCAAATATTTAACAGATTACCTACGAGCAGTTTTATTTAATTTGTATGGTTGTAAGAAGTTTTACATGTGTGCTAGGGTATGCTAAAAAGTTTGACGTTGTTGTGTGTTTTGGGAATTTTGAGAATTTTTAAAATCGGCGCAGTAGTTCTTGAGTTTATTCATTACAAGCATACATACAAATCTTTCCTCTTTATAATAGTAGTATAGATAATAAATATGTATACGTATAGGTATATTTATTCAATTTGAATGTCTTACAAACATATGTATATGAAGGAATATCCGTGTCATTGAACTGTTCGACCCACCCAAGTAAATTTTTTTCTTTACATAAAATATATAATAAAATTCACAAATCAACTGCGGATTATGCGTCACTTTAAAATTCACTACAATAAAATCGCCGAGCATGCTGCCATTGAATCGACTACCATGGAATGTTGACTCTTGTGCTAAAGTTAAGCGTACGCTGTTAATTGCAATTTGGCAGAATATTAAAAATTCCATTTTGCCAAACTGCCATTGCTATGCCTCAGCACAGCAACGCGGCAAAGGTCAATTGGCTTATCACCCATCACTGGTGCACGAGTGCAACTGCCAGCGGTGGATGAGTGCAGTGCACCGCAAAGCGCACCAATTATAAAACGAAAATCAAAATTAAAATCTCTACAATGTAAAATCAACATTACGAAATGCGGCAAGCAACACTGCGTGCTTGCAATAAACCGCCAGTAACAACGAGCCCAAAGCACCGACGCACTGACGGCTGTAGGGTGTGTTGTTGTGGCGAGTGGGCAATGCAGCGTAACATTGTGCTTCCTCATGCTAATTATGACGCGTCGTTGTTGCATGCTATCTGGAAAAAAAGACAATTTCATCAGCAACAATAACAGTGCCAACAGCAACAACAGACAGCATTAAGAATGACGGCAAAAGTAAGTAGATAATGCAGTAGCAAACGCTACAATCTGTATAAAATAATGAACCTTATGACAGCGTGTAGCTGCTTGCATGCATATATGTATGTATGTATGTATGTATACTACAATGGCAATAACATGAGTAAACTCATTACCTGCCGCCAACATGGCATGGTGCGCCTGCACATACACTTTAATGTGCAACATCATTTACATATAAGTATGTATAAAATTTGTTGTTGGTTTGCGTGTGCATGCATAAATTTATTGCTCTTAGCGAATGTGCAGCAAACAACAATAACATTTTGCCCACACACTGTAACGTTAAACACACAAACAGTACATTCATATGAATGTGTGTAACGGTAGCTTGTAGCGCATCGCAATCACTATTGCGGCAACAATCAGACAAATGAGATTCGCGTATCAAACTCGAAAAATCTACATTATAACTGCCGCAAAGCAATAAACTATGCGCAAACCAGGAAAAGGTTGACTAATTTGTTTCCAGCTGCAACTGTTTCATTATATTGTATCTGAGCGTGGTGGCTCGATTTACTGTTATTTTAACACACTTGTAAAGGAGCAGCTGCAAAGCACATAAGATAGAATCAATATTTTATAAACAAAAATAATACTAGGTTAATTTTTCTGAACAAAAAAGAGACCGATCATCCAAAATTATATCATCGAATGTTGTTGATTTTTTGTCCGCGAGTTTGATGCGGTATGAGAAATTGAGCTTTGATTTGTAGAATCATTATTTAGATATCTCATTAGACCGTATATGCTTTATAACAAAAGGATATCCTATCGCTCAAGGTCTTCCAAACGTTTTGTATTCGAAAAGATGTCTTCAGATTACTATTTGGAAATGTAAACTAAATAAATATGTATTAAACTCTCCAATCACTGATATAACAAGCGGTGGTTATATTTAATGTGGACATACTGAAATACTAAAACTAAATAGTAAATTTTTTTTTATTCTTCCAGACTGGATAAGGAAGCGAAGCGTATGGGTCTGGCGATGAACGAGGACAAGACGAAAGATCTCCTGTCCTCAAGCAAACAGTCAGCGCATTCGCGTCTTGACTCCTACGTCACTGTTGACAGTCCAAAGTTATGACGAAGTGTCAACAGCAATGACAATGTTATCCTCGAAATCGAACGCAGAATCACTCTTGCCAACAGGTGCTACTTTGGACTGAGTAAGCAATTGAAAAGTAAAGTCCACTCTCGACGAGGCGTGGACGATATCAACTTCTGATTAGACCGTACTAAAAGTTTTCGAGAGAAAAGTTTTGCCTTAAACATTGGCAAAGGCGAATACCGTAGACGATGGAACGAGAGCTGTACGAGTTATACGGCGACATAGACATAGTTCAGCGAATAAAAAAACAGCGGCTACGCTAGTTCATATTGTTCGAATGAACGAAAGTGCTCTGAAAATGTACGATGCAGCACACGCTGGTGGAAGCTGAGGCAGACCTCAACTCCCTTGGAAGGACGAGATAGAGAAGGACCTGGCTTCACCATTATATTACCAATTGGCGCCAAACTGTCAAAAGGGGACTCGGCTATAACCGCGTAAGCGGTGCCTACGCCAGTCATGAAGAAGAAATAGTAAATCACTAATATTGTAATGAGATTATTATTAAAATTGTGATAGTTCAATTTCATTACGCCCAATTTAGAAGCAATTACTTTAGTTGTTTTCTAAAAGATCTGTTTCTGACCAGATAATACCTTGCTTTTTATAAAATCTAGTATCAACTGGACAAATATATTGTATTATTAAGGCATATGCTTCAGCTGAAAACACTCGATGCTTAGCACACAGCATATAAATATTTGTAAATAATCAAATGGATAGCAATTAAATCCGCGCTTGGTTAGCCAAGTGCGCATGAGCACAAAAAACTATGGAAACACATGTATATGTTTTTTATGGAGTAAAGCGGAGAACGCGCCCATTGCAATTTCCTGTAACAAAGTACACAGTTTTAACTTGCGCCGCTGCTACAGTTGTTGTGCTATAAAACAAAGTTGAGGTTTATGGCATTTTATTTTTTCATATGCGGGTTACTCATTTCCTCTGCGTCGAAGTGGAAAAAAATGTATTTTTCATACAGCTCGTTCGCAGCGAAGTGGAAGAAGTGGTAGGAACTTAGTTATACATATATGTTTTCCACTTAGATATAACTTATATATATATATACAATTTCGGACAGTTAAAATGTGGATCGCAACTAGAGAACGTTATATAACTGGGAGAGTCCATAGCAAGCGTATTTGATTTTCTAAAACACACATTTTTTGTAGAGTTTATGGAACTGAATTATAAGTGTGAAGACTTAAAAGAAGAAGTAAACATTTTGAGGAGTTCAATAATAAAAAAATAAAATAATTTTACAGTTTAAATACTAGGTGTATCAAATTATTGGCTTTTTAAATAATTTTATAAAATTCTTCAAATATTATTTTTTAAGATTCTTTCTAAAAATACTTTTTAGCAAAATAATTCCGACTGTCTATTAGCTTGCTTGTGCCGCTTGTTTAATATCGATTTTCTATATATTAAATACTAAAAATCCTGAAATAATCTTTGTATGCTACCTTGTTGTTTATTTTCGGTTAGCACGCCTTATGATATGCAATGATAATCACTCAGTGCCGGAATGCATATTCAATACTTTATTAAATTTCTCTAAAAACTAATAAAGTATATATATTTTACCCGAAAGTCTTCTTCAGTTATCTTGCATTGTCTTTTTTTCCCCAAATTCTTTTCGTAGCATTTCATATTCTACTGATTTGTCATACAACTGGCAGCTGTCACATTTGAAATGTTAAAGTTTTGGCAGCGCAAAGCCGTCACTTTTGTTCACTTGCCTTAAGTTTCATGTTAAGAGTTTGTTACTTTTAAAGCTTGGCATAACAATACTTGTGTTTTCTTTTAATGCTTTGTTATGCTTTGTATTATGCAACGGTATTCAGTTGCGATTTTGCAGTGTTTGTGTTGTAGTAAAGCCTTAAAATTACAACCAAATTCTATCAATTGTAGATTGTATGCGAAGTTCCATATACAATATATGTATAAAGATAGCTTTTCTCTCAATCTATGAATATAAATTTTAAGATTACAACACTTCTAACGTAAATTCAACCGTATAACTAGGAAACTCATCAACCTATCATATCTATCCACTATTTTGTTGTCTCTCCTACTCATAAGGTGTGAGCAGCAATTTACAACGCATCTTCCATGCATTACTTTGTGCTAGCGTGTCTACTAACTACCACAAGCAAGTAGAGACAGCGGGAGAGTTCGTAAAATGCTTTCAAATGCTGAGTGCTTTTTTGCAGTAAGTGTGTTTTGTTATGTGCGCGGGTAAATGGAGCACGCGCTCCAAATGAACGCTTACCGCAATAGAGCTAAGTTGTGCTGCGGGTATGAAATGATCGAAGAAAAACCTGAGCAATTTTTACATCTTAGCGTATTTTACCTTTTCTTATGAAAGTCGGTTTTTACACACATATCTAAATTTTCTTTAGAGCATATACATACAAGCTGTATACTTAGTATTAAAGTTGTGGCCAGCATTTTAGCTCTTCGCTTTCTAGCTCTTCGCTACTGTCACTTTGTGCGCTGGCAAGTCTTATAAAAAATTCATTACTTGTTTACGGTTAAACTAAAATATTTTACTCCCAATTTTTGTATTTTTGCGTGCTTACTATAGATCCCTCTCAACTTCAACGTTTTTACCTCACTTTGCTTTTTGCTTTTGAATTTCCTCTATTTCTTTATTATAATGACTCGTACTTTTGCTTTGTTATTCTAAGGATTACTGGCGTGTTTAGCATTTGACACCAGCTGCGGTTGCTAAAGTGGACTTGAGTAGGCGATCTTTACGAAAAAATATATGGGTATTATTTTCAAGAAGAGGGGGTGCGCACGGAAAATGCTGTTGTTAAATAAATAATGTTATTTCCTCGTGTTTTTTGGGTTATATGTATGTGGTTTAAATATTTATTTTACTTTGAATGCAAAATGTAAATTGAATTTTTTTTGTGGTAGGTAAATGTGTAGAGATACAAGGTTTTTCAATAAAAAACTTTATTCTTTGAAAAAACATGGTTTCTTTGTTGGTTATAACATGGTGAAATATTGTTTTAGTGTATGCAATTGTTTTATGTGAGAGGAAATGGCAAAATCAACAAAAAAAAATTAATCAATGCCGCAGTGGTAACACTCATATTACATGTATCTCGCCCTTTCATTACAAAACTGCAATTTAAATATAAAAAGTAACTCGGGAACATACCTGTAAATAGAAAAGGAAAATATTGTTAGTTCGAACACTTGCAACATATTATTTTTAAGAGTGAAATAAAATAACGGTATAATTTGCATTTGATAAAATATACAATAAAACACTAGTCAATATTGTCCCTAAAGTCCAACTAGTTCGTAAAGTATGTCGACAAAAAAAACAAAAATCAGAAATGTAATCTTCAACAAAATTATTGCTTTTGCCCATCAATTTTATTTATATTTATGACGTAACATATGTGAAACAGTTACACAATCATTTACAAAACATTTACGACATCGGGAGTTGAACAAGAAAGTGAACACAATAGCCAAACTTTGTACAACGAACATAACATATAATACTGTCATATATATGTATGTAACTGTGGTGAATATTTCTTGCGGTACACTGTAAATATTAAGGGATATTTTGCTCCATTATGCAATATAAAAAGTATTCTCTTCAAAAATAATCTAAAAACTATTTTTGATCTACTCCAAAAATCTCGAAATATTAGAGGCAGTCATCAACGGCGCTTAAATGTAGGCAATAAGGTAAATTGATTAACATATCGCCTAAGTGTAGGCAATAAAATGAATAAAATGCCTAAATGTAGGCAATATATTACTGATATTCTTAACATCAATCCTATATTTTAAAATAAAGTAAACGTTTGAAAATTCGCAATTTTTTCATTGAAATCTCATCTGAAGATAGAGATTTTGTAATAAAACAACTTCGTTCAATAAATAAATTTGGAGCAAATTTTTATACATTTTATTTCCTACCGTGCATCACATACATATTGACAAATGCAATTTATGTTGTACACTTATGAGCATAATGACAACCACATTTGGCCAAGTGATTTGAGCAAATTGTACGTTAATGACCAACGTTAAATGTCACAAATTTAATAAAAGATAAGCGCATTACACAGGCGTAAATGATTGGAAGGTCACATATGTCCCCAGCTGTGTATAAATATGTACATGTGTATGTATACATATATACTCTTTAGGAGAAAACATATGTTTGGGGATGATTTGGGGACCCAGGCTCTTATGGGTTATCATGAAAAATACATTACGGAAACATTGGTTATGAGCCAATATGTTTTGGAAACACATTAGGGTTGTATATAACTGACTTACGCTTATGTATACTTGCTGCTAAATTATGCTGTGCCTACTTAAACTAACCTTTGAAAACCACAATTTTCCAGCAACAAATTTTTAGTTTCTGCGTCACAAAATCTTTGTCTCACCTCAAAAGCATCCCCACGGAGATTGAGTGATTATAATTTGTTAGCCTCAACTGTATTTCTTTTATATGCAAATGTTGTCAATTTTCATATCCTCTATGCACTTATGAGCTATAAACCAGGACCCTTGCGCCAATATAAAACATAAGACAACAACAAAGTACACTTGTACGTGTCTGCAATGTCATATCAGACAACTCTAAGCATATTACACTTATCTCATTATTATGAGTAGCTAAGAATGAGATTAATATGATAAAGTCTATTAAAAATGTCAGGTTTATTCTAAATAAGCTAAAGTAATGGGCGGAGCAAAGGCATAAATTTACTATATACGCAGCATAAATGTAATTGGAATTATTCATTCATGCGCAGAGTCATGAATATATGCATGACTGTATTTGTAAAGCATGCTACGGCTACAAGCAACCCTTTAGTCGGGAAAACTTATTACCAAAGCGCTGTGTGTATACATATAAAAACACAGTGGTGGGTGTTGTCGGTATACTTGCTATAGTTGTGAGCATATCCAAGTAAAAACAACAGAGTCACGAAATTTGATGGATTTAATGCGCCCAACATTTTTAATATCAAGAAGAGGTGTGTGCATGCACGTGCGTGTCTGCAGGATGACATGGTAAATGGCGTATTAGCCAACTATGCGGAAGCAAGAATTCTATATAGTTATACCGTTATGTGTGGCTGTAGCAAGCTTTGTCGAGTGAGGGGGCACATTAGTTGGCAAGGATAATGATATAAAACATTATAAAATGCAATCTTAAAGGCGCAAACTTATGGCCAACATAAGCTCAATGGCCACAGTGAACTTCATGTAACGCATTTGCCATGACCAACAGGGCGTATGAGTACCAAATGGCGATGTTGGGGCGCACGAACAGCGCATGAAACTGCGGCAACAAGCACAAGAAGCACGTACATTTTCAGTTTGTATGCATGTGTGTGTGCGTTTGCGCAAGGGAGTTGCACGAGTCAGGCTGTTTACCACCAATAAATTTTGCTAGCGACACCAAGTACTATAAACCAGACAGCAACATATATGTATTTACAGCAAAGCAGCTGCTACTTGAGTTGTTGTTCTTTGTTGTTGTTGAACTCGCGGCTTCTTTTTGTCATATGCTGTTATGTTTTGCTTTATTTTTTTACCCTATCTAGTTGGGCCATAACCTTTGAAGGAGAAAAGCGCGAAGAGCAATCACTTATACGTCGTGTAATGAGCATAACTATGTGCATGTGTGTGTGGTATTAAAATAGTGACATTATACACAGTTACTTAAGTGTTTGCCTGCATATGCATATATGTTAATATGCAACTTAGTAGCTGTATGCTTGCTGTCTCCGCTTAGTTGTGTTGTGGCAAATTTGCTGGCAACACTAATGATGTAACCACAATTTGTAGCAATATACATGTATACACACAAATATATGTATATATATAAGTTTATAAGTTAGAGCAACAGCAGACATAATAAATTCCATGTTAGATGTGCTGCAGCGACATGAGCAACATTACGATTTGGCTTTGGCAACAAAATTAGTGGCAAATGTTGCTATACACATGTTGCTATGTATGTGTTCGTTTGCGTGTGCGTGTCACTGTACGTGCGCTCGGTGTGCAAGTGGCATACGTTTGATTCTTAGCTAGCAAACCAGCAGACTTGCTTTGATTTAATGAGCACTTTTAAGTTGTGCTTTACGGGGAATTTGCGGTTTCTTAATGCCGCCATGCTGCATGCCACAAAAGTTTGCTTAGGTGACAGTAAATGTTTTATGCGGAAGTTTTCAAGTGTCTGCATATATTATATATCATATATATATATGTATATACATATATGTATTTAAATTATTTAAAAATTATGCGCTAAAGCACAACACCTTCACTAATTTGCATACCACAGTTCAGCGTATTTCGGCTGAGGTGTCTGCAATCAATTAAAATTAATCACGTTAATGAACTCTAATAAGCTTATCCGACATTAATTCTAGTGTCAAGTGTAGGTGTCGGTTTAATTATTAAACGCTGATATACTCAAATTAACTAAAGTGTCTGCCACATTCTATGTAAGATTGGTTTCAGGGTTGGAAAAGCGCGCTACCATTAATTAGAACTCGGGGGCTGATCGTATACCGACGAAAGTAGAAGAGGTTTTTCCGACAGCACTTGACACTCTGAACGTATTTATCACATGTGAGACCCTTTTCATAAAATCGATTAGGCGTTCGTAGGCGCCATACATTTAGGGATGCAAACATCGTAAAATGAAACATCGATGGTTCGATGTATCGATGTTTCTTCAAAACCCATCGAAATCAAAAACATCGGCCATTAAAACATCGATACATGTGTATTTTTGAACTTTTTTAACTTATTTTAAATTTAGTCTGAAAAGCTAAGGGATACAGCAGCAGAAGCATAAATAAATGAAATGTAGTACGCCTTAAGTTGATACATTTTATTTCACTTAGCATTATATGTCTATTAAAGTTTTTTCTCAATAAATAACAGAATTTCAAAACAACGATATGGAAAATTTTTTCACTGTCATTTCTTTTCGATTTTACTTCTGCATGATAGTTGCCCTGGGTTTAGAAAACAGTCGTTTACTCGGCACTGAAGAGGCTACAATGTGTAAATATTAATAAGCCTATTTATACAACTCCGGAAACACAGTATTCATGTCAACCCAAACTCTATTGGCTTCTGATTGGTAGGGGTAACAGCCGAGATACACTTTCTCTTCAACCTTCCGTCCCTGTAATTGTAGATAAATTTGACAGCTTACATTTCACCTTTTGGTGGACCAAATGTTTATTCTGGTTCCAAACATCAAACGAGTATTCTGTTTCACACTCATACGAAGATTCCGTTGTATCAGCGCGATTAATTTTCTATGACAAACAAAAAAGTATTTCCTTTATCTTCTTTAGCATCTTTAAAATGAAGTAATTTGAATCTCTGATCAAACACAGTAGCCTACGCCAAAATTATGTAAATTGTATAAATAAATCATAAAAGTAACCGCAGGTCCAAGCGCACATTTCCTTAACGAATTCTCCGTATTTTACAAAAATTTAATTCCAATGTAATAAAGCGTATCCAAATTGAGGGTTTCGGGTTAATACCCGAAAAAGTGTGAAGGTGTGAAGTAAATTTTTTATATAAAACATTGACATAAAACATCGTTGAAAGTGACATCGATGCATCGATGTTTTTAGATTCGAGACATCGATGGCTGACATCAATGCTTTTTGACGAAAACATCGATGTTTCAAAAACATCGATACATCGTTTGCATCCCTACATACATTTGATTTAAGTCCTTCCATTTGTCGGTTAATACGAAGAGGTAAGAAGCTCAACGAAGTAACTATCAGAGCTGAAATCATCAATTTTCACATAACAACGATTATTTTAATATTAAAAATCCCTTTCATCTCACACAAATATTTTATTTGCTGGTTTGCATTTGATTCGTATGGCTTTACAGCTTGTTTTCCACGACATTTGGTGGCTGCACTCAATGTTTGGCTTAATTAATAACCTGGAAGTATGTAGGTGTATTTATTTGTATGCGTCAAACATGCCCTGTGCGAAATTTGAGTACAACGCGCTAGACTATGAAGACCAATATTTAAGAAAAATGGCATCTTTAAAAAGCTTAAAGCTTAGTTCATACAACATAAACTTTTAACAGCGGCTTTTAAGGAGTACAACGTAACTGGCATAAATGCAGTACTATATGTATGCAAATACCGTAAATTTCTACTTGCAACGTCGCTTTTAAGTACCCGAAGTGATACCAGCTACATACGTAGATACTATATGCAAATTTTTGTTGGCGAGAGAAAATCGTAATTCCTTAAATTTTATGACCTGATGACAAATTATTTAAAATTTCCATTAGCACCCAGGGGCGCGACATCGCAGATAGCAAACTGTTTATGCAAGGACGCACAAACATATGTACGCATTTAGCGAGCGGAAGGTGAATGATAAAAAAGCGCGCCGCTTTCATTTCTGCGGTATGTGGCACAAAAGGTCATGTTTGCTCGTTCATTTGGCTTTTTGTTTATTTGCGCGACGGAAAATGGGGGAAAAACATTATTTTGCTTTTTGCGCACATTACTCGCATGCCGTGTGTGTGTTTGCGTTGATTTAATGGCGGTTGTGCTCATATTTGTGTGCTTGCCGTGAGACTGGCACTACATGGCGTATGAGTGACAGCATTTTTGCAAACTTCCACAGGCATGCGAGGTTTTCTGTGTGGCTCTATAATTACTTTTTTCAATTCATTTTTGTTGGCCTAAAACAAAACTGCCAGGATTGTGTGTTGTTTCGTGCACGTACACTTTTTTTACTTCACTAATCATATTTATTTAATTTTTTTTTTAATTTTTATTTCCAGGTTTATGTCGTTTTTCCTTCTAATCACGATTAAATGTCGCTCGTACTGGTAGCTGACTCACTAAATGTGCTTCGGGAAAAACGGTTTGGTATGCATACTTTATCATAACTGCGAGTATCGTTGAGGTTTAGTAGAGAAGTTGTTGGGGTAAAAGTGATTACAGTTAAATTGTGGGTGGAGAAGTGAAATAAAGACAGGTGAATGCACGTTTCAGCATAACTAAGTCCATATTTTAATATAAAGAGGTATACATTTTCGCTATTTTGCTTTGTTTTTGTATATAAAAATATTTCTGCGTATATTGAGTATTTGATTATTTTATTTTATTGTGTAAAATTAGTCAAATAGATTTAATATAATAGAAAAAAAAATATTTTAGTAAAATTATTTAGAATATTTTAAAAAATATTTTTTTCTGCTCTTACAACAAAAATAATAAAAAAAACAATTTTTAATACAAATTTATAAATTTTTCTTTATTTTTGTTTTTTTTTTTACTAACAATCAGCACAATATCAATATGTTTTTAACTCAATCTTGTTCAATTTGCCGTGAAGGAATTTAAATATATGCATAAACATCTTTATTCACTTCATGCTCCAAACAACATATTACATACGCACAATGGTTCAATGAAATGCTTGACTTTTTGCTGATACATTTATTTGCTTGCCTTAATTTTTGCTTTATCAGTAAAATCAAAATGCTTGCCTTGCACGCACGACTTGCCTTTCATATTTTTATGTGATTGTAGCTCATATATGTTTGCTTGTGTAACGAAATACTAGTCGAAGCGACCGAGCATTTATCCACTGATTGGTCGAATAGGTCGACAGTTATGATATTTTATTGCGCAATAATTTTGGAGAAGCCATTCCTATTTATTAGGTATGTACACATATCTACATAGCTATGTAAAAATATACTTGTCTACAAAGAGAAATTGTCACGATTGTATCGAATTCCTTTCACGTTAATAATATTTATGCGATTCATTGCACCACAGCTACAAACATACAACTGTCAATTCTCTTGTACAGTTTAAAAATAAATTTAGTTGCTTGACAAATAATACATTTAAGCGGTATAAACATCTTCTCGTATATTGATAAGTTATCAATGTTGAAAAACGTTCTGCCTGTTCTTGATTAAACCGTCGATTTAGTTTTAAACCGTCTCATTAAGTTTATACCACAATAAAGTTTTATAATCCTTGAGATTCAACAACTGTTGAATATGGCATAATCACATTGAAGTGATTTATGTATGCCAGTTTAGAAAATGTTTACCAGTCTTTATTATTTATGTCAGTCGATGTGATTTATACTGATTGATATCATGTATACTGTCTGCTTGATATGTAACGGTCTATTTGGTCTATGTGTTATAATTTATACCGGTCTATATATTTTGAGCCAGTCTATGTGATTTATACTGGTTTGTTGGTTTTATGCCGGTATGTATGATTTATACCAGTTGTTCATTCGGGTCGTCACCCTCAAAGTTTTAGTAAATCGAAGGCAGCCATAGATTCTGTAAAACCACAATCGCATTAACTCATAGTCAAAGCTGCTACCACCGCATAAGTGAAGTGGAATCGCAAATCAATTTGACTCCTCGCTATGTCTGTATAACTACACATGCTGTACTAAGTCAATTAGCAACTGTAACAATGTGGGGTATTTAATTTTCCCGCGCTTTAACATGCCCTATGCACATAGTTACAACAACAAAAGTGAATGAAATGCCATGAGTCTCACTGTGTCTTTGCAGACCTTAAAGTGGAAATTCATAGCAACGCATGCCACGCTGTGACAAAAAAAAAATAAACTATTTCACTTACAACAACTCCCTGCATCAGAAACAATAGTAGTCTTATTGTTGAAGAACAAAAATAACAACAATCAAAAGTATACTTCAAGTTAGCAGCTGCAAAGTAATTGCAGTGAACGCTTTGTATTTGCAACGGAGTGTGCATGTGATTGTGCGTGTGGCATGTGTTGTGTGCAGTGAGTGCCAGCTGTGTCACTGCAACGCGCTGCGACTAGACAATGAAATAAGCGCATCTGTTGCAAATTGCTTGTGATGAGCAATGAGTGAACATCGCAAATTAGCGGCAACATAAAAATACAGTATTTATTGTTGTTTGTGTGTTAGTGGGTGGCAAGTAAATGAATGGGTAAACCGACAATGCGTAAATGGCAGCGATTCATTGAGCGACTTAGCGCGCTGGCCGCAATGAATGCGCAGAAAATAAGAGGATTAGCATAGAAAATGAACAAAAACACATAAAAACAACAACAATATAACAACAATTATATAGTGTGCAACATAAAAATAAGCTCAAAAGTGTGGGACAAAAAGAATTGCCATCAATTAAGCAGAGCAATTGTTGTGGCGACAACGTAATTTCCATGGACAAACGCACACGATTAACGCTGCTATTGCTATACAAACAAATAAAGCTAACAAATACATTTATTTTTGTATGTTTGTGTATGCCCACAGATTATTATTTAATTGCGAAAGCACAAAAGGAAGGCATTTTTCACATTCTTCAAACGAATGCCAAGCGCATGTTGTGCATTAAATACTTTATTTATTGTTTTTGTTGTTTTTCTAACTATTGCTGCTGATTTCTTCGCATTTGCTGCGTCGCCTGCTGATGGCTGTTATTGTTCAGTTTTATTGTTGTTGCTGCGCTTTTGTTTTATTTTTTTCCCAAGCTGCTTTAGATATAGACACACTTATGTACTACACACATTTATATCTACTTATATATACATCTACTTATATATATAAACTTGGATATATATGTATTTGCAGCAACCATTTGTACTTGGCACTGGAAGGCAACAACACTGCTGTGCTGTCGACATCTGCCTACTTCAGCACATTTTGCTCTCGCCTTTCTATTTGTCGCTTCACCTCACTCACTCACCGCTTTATTGCACTTTGGCAAGCAGTTAAGTTTGACTTTTGTTTTTAGTGCCACACTAATTATGGCAATTAAATAAATGTACTTGACGTATGTCGGTGATGGTATTATCGCTTTTGTTGTACAGCCGTACCTACATACATACAAACATATGCAATTATATACATAAATATGTGTGAGCATGTAATCACTGTGGCCGGTAGTGGGCTTAGTGCATATTGGATACCCTGTAGGAAAATTTTCATGCTGGAAGATTTATATACATTAATATTCGCAACGACTGTTTATTAATAAAAAATCAATTTTTTTTAATTTAATCGAAATCTTTCATGTAGGCGCTTGGTTTAACATTGCTGATGTCTTTACTATACATTTGTTCCAAAAATTCAGCCTCAAATTTCTGAGTTCAATTTTTTTTTTTTAATTTGGATTTGCTCCTTCATGCCACGCATCATATAACTAAATAAACTTCTGTCCTTACGTTTTCTCCCATTAGTGAATTCGGGTTTGAAACATAACATATAACAATAATTTTCCTAATGGGTCTTGCGAAAGCTGTAGTAGCATTAGAAGCGTGAACATATGGCGTTGGCTTTAGTTCACTCGTTGGTCTTTTATCAGTCGTACTGGCTGTCGCTGCGTCCCGCCATCATAAATGCTGTGACATAATACTTCGCAATCGAACATAACACAGACAAAAGCATATGTGTACTTACATATATATATATATTTATACATTTCCATTGAGTGTGTGGGTGTGTGTGTGTTATAATCTCAGCTTTTGCCACTAACTTGAACGCCTTCACTTGTATATGAAATTCAATTATCATTCTTCTAAACGAACATTACTGCTAAGTACACTTCAATCGCTTTTAAGTTCTCGTTCTATTTCTTTGCTAAAGCCAGAAGAATGCCAAGAATTCGATAAGCACGCTAGGCAACGACTTAAGCATTTGCAGATATGCGTACATATCAGCTTTGAAATGAGAACTTGGCATTGAAATGAAAGGGAAAGTAGGAGTTGTGAACTAGGTTATTTATGTATTTATTCCACATAAGTACAAATGTATATATAGAACGAATGTTTATACAAATGTCATGATAGTTGTTTATTAGGAAAACTATTAGACTTTATTTCTATTTCTATATCTTATTTTTATTTCTATATCTTTGCTCGTTTGAAGACGGTTAAAGCTTGTTGGACAGAGCTTAAAGTTCAGCAAAAGCATTTTTGTCTATTTTCATCACATTCTATATCAGTGATCCTCATTTACAATAGTGCCGATTTTATATATGTATATGTTAAAAGATTATATCTTCTGAGTATTGAGTAGATCATATAATGTTTGTTCCTTTTGTAAAAGAGCGAGATATTAAGTCGAAGAGGACTTGGAAACTATATTTAATGATGTAATGTTTACCAATTCCACGTATAAAATATATTGCATATTTGTGAAATGATGCATTAAAATTTGCTCGCATAGATAGAAAAAAAATATTCCAACAAAATGCAGTGCAAATATTTGTATCTCAGTGCAATTCCGAATAAAATAATTAATTTTATATATATGTATATAGTTATCTATTTATAAATTGAGCATTTTAGCGAGCATTGTGTGGGCGTATGCTATTCGCTTAATTAATATCATTTTGTTAACTAGCCACACACACACACATGCTGTCGCACGCATACTCATGCATCTACTCACAAATAATGGTTTAATTAAAAATTACTTAAAATGAGTTTAATTGAGCTTTCGGCGACACAACAACAGGCAGCCAATGCCGTCACAAGAGCTATGCAACAATTTAATTAGGACAAACGACAGGCGCCAGAAGGCAGCGTGGAGTTATGCATACACACACACACATGCAAGCATATGTACATTATACAACCCTGTATGTACTAGTTCGGAAGCTGACCCCTTTAAAAAGGCTTCCCGATTGGCTAGATCGCCTGTGAAGGTGCACTCCGCAAATAGGCCAACGAGGGCGAAATCGTCACCACCAGCTATACAGGATAACACACCAATAGCGAAAGAACAAAAGACTCAACGTGACCATATATACAAACTAGGAGAGATGATTCAAAAACTGACGGATATGATGCGTCCACCACAGCGGTCCATCAACAATCCTATGAGGGAACTGCTTAGTACAATATCGAAGCTCTACGCGTGACTCAAGAGGAACACACTAGACAACGAGATTCGCATGTAGGTAGAAACATAGCAACCGAACAAACGACTGTGGAAATTACCCCTAAAAGACCACGGGATGGCAAGCAGATGCAGCGAAGGACCCCACCAAAAAGTACTAAAACATCTCATGACGGACCAATAGTGAGGGCAGAAAAAAACATGAATCGTGGGGGTGGAGAAAAGGACTTGATAAGAGAGGAAAATTGGATTACAATACAAAGTAAATCGCAAAAACATAACAACAAGAAGAAGGTAAACACCGTACCACGCATACGACCAGAAGCAATCGTTATTGCCAAAACCGGAAACTTGTCCTACGCAGACATACTTCGGGCGGTTAAAAAAAATGAAAACTTACAAGAGCTTGGGGAGAATGTCTCAAGAGTGAAGAGGACAGCGAAAGGAGAAATCCTATTAGAACTAAAAAAAGCTCAAATAGGAAGTACGGAAGGATACAGAGAGGAGATAATGAAGGTATTAGGGGACCAGGCAAAAATAAGATCGCTAGCACAAGAAACCACAGTGGAAGTGCGTGATCTGGACGATATTACCACAAAAGAGGATATAGTTCAAGCGATTCGTACAGAAATTAAAGAGCTTCGCCTTTTCAACGAAGATGCTATAAAAAGCATAAGACCGGCATATGCCGGCACACAAACGGCAATCATAAGTATACATGCGCAGGAAGCAAAGCATCTTCTGAGTACGCAAAAGATCAAGATCGGTTGGACAATTTGTAGAATCCGAGAAAAGATACAATTAAAGAAATGTTTCAGGTGTCTAGAGTATGGACATGTGGCGAAAGCATGCAACAATGCGGAAGACAGGAGCAAGTGCTGTATTAAATGCGGAGAGGAAGGTCACTTTGCGAAAGACTGTGCTAACAAACCCTTCTGCAAGGCGTGTAAAATCAGTGGAAGGATGAATACAGACCACCAGATAGGAAGTCGGAAATGCCCCATATACTCAGCAGCACTCAACAAACCTAGAAGGTGAAGATCCTACAAATAAACCTGAACCACTGTGAGGCGGCCCAGGATCTCTTAACGCAAAATATATACGGAAATAAGATTGACGTTGCATTAATTTGTGAACAATACAAAAATAAAGACTCTGACAAGTGGATTTCCGACACCACAAAAAAGGTTGCAATATGGGCTTGTGGCGATAAGCTGATGCAAGACAAACCACTAACTGACAAGGCCTACTATACTAGAACGAAAATAGATGGGATTTATTTCTACAGCTGCTATATACCACCAAGTATACCACAGGCAGACTATGAAAAAATACTTGACGACTTAGTGAAAGAATCGATGACAACTACACCTAATATAATTGCAGGTGACTTTAATGCATGGGCCTTAGAATGGGGCAGCAAAAAATACAAATCTGAGAGGTGGCGCATTATTGAAAGCCTTTGCGGTGCTAGATGTTATATTACTTAATACAGGACGTAGAAACACCTTTGAGAAAAACGGACGTGGTTCTATTATTGACATAACTTTTGCCAGCAGGTTGTTATATCGACACTTAGAATGGCGAGTGTGCGATATGTACACCCAGAGTGATCACCTGGCCATAATGATAAGTATCAGCAAGAATATGCAATGCCGAAATGCCTGCCACCGGAAGCTACAGTCTAAAGGGTGGAGGATCGAAACATTAGATGAGGAACTTTTCAAGTTAATGCTAGACGAAAACCCAAAAGAATGTGATGATATAGACAAGCAGGCTAAACTACTGGTACAACACATTAGCAAAGCCTGTGATGCTGCTATGCATAAAAAGAGGTTAACCGCTAAGAGGAAGCCAGCCTATTGGTGGAACCACGAAATCGAATCACTGAGAAGTGATAGTAATACAGCAAGACGCCGCTTCCAACGAAGCATAGGCAGAGTAGATTGTGACAGACTACGAGACGCATTCAAGAAAAAACGCAACGAGTTAAAGAAGGCGATAAAAAGGAGCAAAGTATCATGTTTCAAAGAGCTATGCGAAAAAGTGGACGAAAATCCGTGGGGCGCAGCGTATAGGATTGTAATGTCAAGGATTAAAGACAGCAAACGACAAACGCCTACCAGCCCCTCATTACTTCAAAATGTTGTGGAAGCGCTATTCCCGCAACAAAATCAAGACGCAGGGAACTTACACATTGAAGAAGTCGTAGATGCGCCGATAATTACCGACCTGGAAGTTGAACAAGCGGCTGAGCGCTTTGAAAATAGCAAAGCACCAGGGTTAGATGGTATCCCGAATAGGGCTCTCAAAATGGCAATCAAGTATGATACAGAGCCATTTTCGGACCTGTACACGCGTTGCCTCCGAGAAGGTGTATTTCCAAAAATCTGGAAACTGCAACGGCTTGTACTCTTGCAGAAACCAAATAAACCAGCAGGTGAACCGAACTCCTATCGACCACTCTGCATGATCGATACAATGGGCAAAATCCTGGAGCGGATAATCTGTACCCGTCTAGAAAATCATCTGGAAGGACAGACTGAAGGTCTATCGAGAAACCAATACGGCTTTCGTAAGAACCGCTCAACTCTTGATGCAATTAAGAAAGTAACAGAGATAGCTGGAAATGCTATTGAAGGAGATAGGTGGATGTATGGAAAAAAAGAATACTGTGCGGTCGTCACCTTTGACGTGAAAAATGCGTTTAATTCGGCCCATTGGCCTTATATAATGCGTGCATTAGTTCTAAAAAAAACACCGAATTACCTGCTGTACATCATAAAGAGCTATTTGTCCGATAGGACCCTGCTCTATGACACTGACGAAGGACCAAAAACGTATAGAGTAACAGGGGGTGTGCCACAAGGCTCTGTTTTAGGGCCGATTCTATGGAATACTCTATATGATGGAATATTGCGCCTTCCTCTACCGAAGGAAGTGCAAATAATTGGGTACGCAGATGATATTGCGGTGACAATAGTAGCTAAGGAGCTCCACCAAATCCAACGTATATGTAGTGATACCGCACAAAAAAATAAAACAGTGGCTTACGAGTTCAAAACTCGAACTGGCCGTACAAAAAACGGAAGCAGTGCTGATCACTAGCAGGAAAAAACTCGAAAATATATCGCTCAATATAGACGGACACAACATTACGACACAATCTGATGTGAAATATCTCGGGGTAAGGATTGATACGAGACTGAATTATAAAATTCATGTTGAAAAAGCGTGTGAAAAAGCTGCGCGAATAACTGTGGCATTAGCAAGAATAATGGCAAATATAGGAGGACCGAAACAGAGCAGGAGAGGTCTCTTGGTCAAGGTCAGTCAGTCAATTTTAATGTATGCGGCACCTGTGTGGGGACCAGCATTAGTGCATAAAACATACGCTGGAACGGTACAATCGGTGTTCCGACTGAGTGCTACCAGAATAACCAGTGCATTTCGTACGGTTTCTAATGAAGCTGTTGGTGTTCTAGCAGGAATTATGCCTCCAGACATAATGGCTCTCGAACTTAAGCGAATATACGATAAAAGTAAAAGCGCAGGTCGGAAACTAACGGTGTCAGAGCGTAGAGAAGAAAGGCAAGTCAGCTTAAACGAATGGCAAACACGCTGGGATTCGTCAGTCAAAGGTAGATGGACATATCGTTTAATCCGAAACATACAAGCATGGGTGGAACGAAAACACGGCGAAATAGATTATTACATGACTCAGTTCCTAACCGGACATGGATGTTTCAGGGAGTACTTGCATAAGTATGGCCATGATGAAGGATTAGTTTGCTCTTTCTGTGGAGACAGTAATGAGAATGCAGAACACATATTTTTCCACTGTCGGAAATATATAAGTGAGCGCCTGTTTTTGGAAAAGAAAGTATCTGATCGAATAACACCAGATAATATAGTGCCATATATCGTTGGCTTAATATAGAAAAGGCGTATCTACATTTTTTTCGAAATCGCGTTTTTAATGTATTCAGGTAGACCACTCCTCCCCTTAAAAAATTTGTGGGCTATGATCGTAAATAACGGATTTATAGTCATATAAAAAAAAGCCCTAACTCATTCGAAGTTATAATAACAACATTAAGCCCTATCTCAAATAACTTCAAAAAAATTAAAAATAATAACAAAAGTATACCTCAATTGAATTTGTTACCTGTTTTGAATAAAAATTGCAATATAAATGTTTTTTGCATCTTAAGTTTTTGAGGTTTTATTCAGTTTTTTCCTTCTCCTGAAAAGTTACGGAAAGTGTAGATACGCCTTTTCTATATTAAGCCATCGATATGCTGCATTCGAGAAATGTGTGGGATATAGTGGAGAAGATGACTACCATGGTCCTGCATGATTTGAGAAGAGCAGAACAGCAACGAAAGAGTATACTTAGAGCAGCTAATAGTGAAGTAACGACGTGAGCCCATAGGCTAAGCTTGCCCTGCGATGAAATGCCTAACGGCGGTCCCACAGGGCCTAGATAAAGCTACAGGAGACGGAGTTAGGTTTTAGTACGTAGGCGTACCGTCTCGCAAGTCCAGAACAGTATGCAATACTGGCTGGGCGTGGTCCCAAATAAGGTGCACCTATAGCGGGCAGTACGAATCGTGCATGCTGCTACTGCAAAGTAGCAGTATCTATGTAAGATTCCCCCTCCGGCAACAAAAAAAAAAAAAAAAAAAAATGTACATTATCAGTGTGCCTGCGCAATCATATAAAGTGAAATTAATGCTAAAGCAAGTGGAAAATCGCTTCGCAAAGTCAAAAATATTCGCGTTTGCAAAAATTAAATGTTTTCCCGTAACGAGACTACACTCTCAATAGAAATGTCAACTGTTCAAACCCCTTCAAAATTGTCATCAGCAACAAATTGCCTCAGATATTAGTCATAATTATTTGTTACTGTGTAATTAAATAAATTAAGATGGTAAATTTAATGAGCTTTTCTGTGGTTACAGTGTTGCCGCATTGCTTTCGGAATATGACCGCAATTGTTGCGAACAAAGCTTTGCTATTTAATTACCTGTTTAATAACTGTATATTATAGGATAAATCAATATATATATATAATATAATGTATATATAGATATATATATATATCAACATCAATCAGTCATTAAATAAATATAATGAGATAAAAACGACGATTGAAAGTCATAGATAATCGCATTTGACATCCTGTACTGTTGTTTTCACTGAAATTTGAACACACAAACCAATGAGCTAAAGGTAAAATGAGCCTAAGGTAAGCTAAAAATCTACACATCTACGACACACAAGCGAAATTTGCATTTTTATATGTATATACGCGATATTGCGAGTAATGATTCGTCCGGTGTGCGGAAAAAAAATTTAATTTATGCCAAATTGCTTGCCTCGCAGCTATTTCACGAGTATTAGCGCTACGCTGCCCTTACTCTTGGCGGCCATCAGCATTTCGTAATGATCTTGAGTTAGAGAGAGAAATGTACGTAATTAACTTAATTACTGAGTAACTCATAAATATAATTTACAAGCGACTGTTGTGCACATATTGTTGGTGTATATATACAAAAATAAAACAACAAATGTGTTTGGGCGCAATGTGTCATGCCATCTATACCTAATTGAGGTCTAACCACACCCACAACTTGTGAAAATTCAAGCTGACGAGGAAGAGTACACTATTCTGAAAAGCTTACAATAAGCAATAACTTAGTAATCGTGCTGTGGGTTGAGACAAAATGAACATTTACGAAACAAATGTGATGAAATCACATAAAGTTAGGCAGCGGTTTGAGATTCATAGATATACATATAAGATGTATTGTTGTAAATCATTCAAAACATTCAAAAAATAAACAAATAATTTTCGAATTAGATGAATTGCCAACGTGTAACTAATTACATTGGCAGACAATAAGCTGAGCATGAATCACAAGCGCGAAGGCTGTGAGCAGCTCCCGGCTATAGTACACTTGCTACAAGGTGCTATGTGGTTGTTGTTACAATTGTAGATACAGCAATTTATATGCCACAGCTTTTGAATACCGAGTCTCACGACAGCTAAATTGTCACACACACACATACACGTATGCATGTACGTATATGCCAATTGGCTTGTGCACTAATCAAAATCTTTCAGCAATCAGCGTGCAGCAGCAAAGTCAACCCACTCACACAAATTAAATGCGCAGACGTGCGATTAATGCCTGCATACAACAACAATAAGTGCTGGTAAATAGATTGCCGTTGATGAGCAAGCGGTTTCTGTCATTAGTTTGCCGTTTAACAGTTGATTTGTTGTTATTTGCCATTTTTTGTTTTCTTTTTTCTGATTTTAATTTCGCGATTTGTTGAAAGGGAAATCCGCTAATCCGCCGGCTGTCGTGTCTCAGCTCATTGTCAGCTGGTTGCTGAGTTGCTAGTCGCACAAGCGTAGCTGCGACAGCGGCCAACTACGATTCGCTATCTGACATAATTTTATGATCAGATATTCTCAGCGGAGATTTGCAATTTACAAATGCTGCAGCTTATTTCCTATAATCAGCCGGCATCATTGTTTAGCCACTTAGGAGCTATTGGCATGCTAATGAGTTATTATTTAAATTTGGACTCGACAGACAAGTTGTTTACTGCGTGGCTATATTCAATGAGTTTGCCATTATAGAATAATTAAGAAATTGTCGCAATTATTTTAATAACAAATGACATTTTAGAATTATTTCAGTTTATGATTGTCAGATGTTGAACTTAGATCCCTCATATATTTATAATGATAGATAAAACATTAAACAAGTCACTCGAATAATAAATGGATGCTTTAGAAGCTTTCAAACATAATTTAGAAGCTTTCGTTTATTTAAAATAGTTTTTCTTAACAATCTGGATTTGTATTAAGTATGGAATATAGTATATATTGATGAGTTGCAATTAACTTTATAAAAAGTGAAAGCTCTGAAGAAAAAATACTGAAGCTTTCCATTATGTTTTGTTTATATATTTGGAAATATAAATTGGCCAATGCAATATATGCTTATACCGTTTTTAGACAGGAGCTAATTGATCAATTTACCAGCCTCTGCTCGATTTAAACGCTTATTAAGATCGATTTACCATACAAAATAAAATCTCCATATATTTATACTCTCGCAACAAATGTTGCTAAAGAGAGTATTATAGTTTTGTTCACATAACGGTTGTTTGTAACACCCAAAACTAAACGAGTTAGATATAGGGTTATATATACCAAAGTGATAAGGGTGAAGAGTGGAGTTCAAATCCGAATGTCTGTCTGTCCGTCCGTCCGTCCGTCCGTCCGTCCGTCTGTGCAAGCTGTAACTTGAGTAAAAATTAAGATATCTTGATGAAACTTGGCACACTTATTTCTAGGCACCATAGGAAGGTTGCTTTCGAAAATGAGCAAAATCGGACCACTGCCACGCCCACAAAATGGCGAAAACCGAAAACACATAAAGTGCCATAACTAAGCCATAAATAAAGCTATGGAAATAAAATTTGGTATGAAGGATCGCACTATGAAGGGGCATATTTGGATGTAATTTTTTTGGGGAAGTGGGCGTGGCCCCGCCCCCTACTAAGTTTTTTGTACATATCTCGCAAACCAATAGAGATATATAAACCAAACTTTCTGCAGTCGTTTTGTTTAGCCACTTCCTAATACAGTCCAAAAATGAAAGAAATCGGATCATAACCACGCCCACCTCCCATACAAAAGTTTGGTTGAAAATTACTAAAAGTGGGTTAACTCACTAACTAAAAGTGTCAGAAACACCAAATTTCACATAAGAAATGGCAGATGGAAGCTGCACTCAGATTTTTTTACAAAATGGAAAATGGGCGTGGCGTCGCCCACTTATGGGTCAAAAACCATATCTCAGGAACTACTCGACCGATTTCAATGAAACTTGGTTTGTAATAGTTTCCTTACATTCCAATGATATGTTGTGAAAATAGGCCAAATCGCTTTACAACCACGCCTACTTCCTATATACCAGAACTTTGAAGACGATCTGAATCGGTTACTTTGCAATATATAACGTAAGCACTAGTGAAGATATCGAAGCAGAACTTTGCACAAATACTACGTTTATAGTTTAGCAGCCCCATTCTAAAAATCGCTAAAATCGGACCATAGGTTTTCAAGGCCCCATATATCGAACATGACCTCGGTGCTTCTAACCTAATACTAGAGTTTCCAACTTTCAATGGACTTTATACAATATATATGACGAATATGTGGGTCAATTGTGTATTATTAATATAAATAAAGTTAAATAAATAAATTGCGAGAGTATAAAATGTTCGGTTACACCCGAACTTAGCCCTTCCTTACTTGTTTAAATTGAATTTCAATCGACTTGAAAATCAAATGCAACTCTGCGACAAAGATGTACGATATACGTTCTTTATCTGCGATTGGCTGAATTTTTTGATAAGAAAAGCTACGGTAGATTTCGCTGCTAAAAATTAATCAGCTGATGAAACTTACCTACTTCTTATGAAAAGCAAGAACAAAAAGGTATAACAGCTGATCGGTTATCAAGTAGCCGACAGTACAAAAGGCAAACAAGGTTTCTCAATAAAAATTTAAATTGATCAATTTATTTGGCTGTCTAAAAACGCTATTAGATGAGTTACAATTAAATCTATAGAAGGTGAAAGCTCTATAGAAAGAAAGTAACAAAGTTCTGAAGCGAATAAGCTGTCACTAACTAAAAACATTACATAACAGTATAACAACACGTACATTGTTGTCTTAAAATGAAAGATATGGAAGCTGTGGCACTGCAGCAAAGTTCTAAAACTTTCGATTAATCGAAAATCTGATTGCCATATTTAATTCGTTTTATGACAAAACTTTTATGAATGTAGGTACATATTTTAAAAATCTGAAGAAAATCAATTTATAGCTTTTACAACGATTAGAAAGCTTTCAGGCAGTCTTTCGATATCAGAAATCTTTTGAAAGCGTATGAGCTCCACTGTTATCAAAAGTTAAAGTGTACTCATATGTATTTAAAAAAAATATTTGTAAATATTATGATCAACTAATTGAACAAGGGAAGTTCAAATTAGCAAGTACGAAATAATTGCGGTCATAATTGATATTGCATCGTTAGCCACTCTCGTTAAAAATTTCAACAATGAACATTTAAATGCCAAACGCCTTTTTGCAACATTTAAAAACGTTCGTTGGCATTGAAAGCCAGCCATTTTTTGTTGCTTTTCGTTTTGTTGGCTCAGCAATTTTGCTAAGTGTAAAATTGCTTAAGTGATCCGATAATTACATTAAAATTTTTGCAATGCAGCTTGGCTGCCATACGCCGCATAAAAAGCACATTTGTGTTGGTATACCACACACACACACATTAATAATAGTAGTATATGTTAGCATATGCAAGTACACATGTGTGCGTGAGTGTGAATGCGAATTTATAAGGCCACTTTGCCACCGTAGTCGAGCTGCAAACGAGACTTGCTAGTTATACACACTTACAAACAGGTATATGTGGTAGTTATATGAGATGTACACGCCCTAATGTACATTTACATCAACACATACCGTTATTTGCATGTGTTCGGCATGCTCTGCCAGCCGGCGTAGTAGGCGAAAGCGTTAAGTGGAAATTATTTTAATCGTTTAAAATAGTTTTAAATAAATTGTGCGCACACGCTTAATACGATTTTGTGTAATTACATTTTATTACCGTCAACGTGTGCAAAACACACGCACAACTCAGCTTTCCAGACTGTCTACATATGGTATATACCTTATGTGTTCGCTTTTCGCTTTCGCTCATTCGCTCGGTAGGCGATTCGATGGGTACATATGGCTGTCTGTCAGTAGGGATATATACCGTTAGTGACAAAATTTCACATGCTCGCTTACTTACATTTCTCAGTCTTAGCCGCTTAACAGACTGTTTGCAGTGCAAAAGCCCAGTGCTGCAGGTATTTGATAAAGTCACACACTTGTGAGTGTAACATTAATCGCAGGTTTCCTTAATCGGCTTTGAATAATACCCACGCCGCACAACGCCACACACATACATATATACGAATATTAAAACGCATACAGCATTTCGTTGCGTTGATTCATGAAGCCGAAATGTGAGTTGAAGCATTGGAATATGTAGTGAAACACAATAGTTTCAGCGCAGCAATGCCAATATATATGTATATATATGTAGTATTCGAGCTGATTGCATGATTCCTTTATATAGTATATCGTCATGTATCCTGATGCCATGGATAGCGTTTATAGCAGCATTTAATTGGTTTTCTCATATAACAAATAATAACAATTAGCTTGCTTCAGAAAGGTGTTAGCAGAGCGTTACGTTACGTTTCTGTCTAATAAGTACCCGGAAATTCTCAAATTAAACGGATAAAAATATTGAACATAGAGTTTGTGTGAAATTTTGTGTTTCAAACGAAATTTCTTGTGCCAAAACGTTGGAAATGTTGAAAAAAACATTTGTATGTTATGCTTGTATAATACATAGGCTATATGTAAGAGCCACAAACCAGAAAAATCGTGACATATTTTGCCTTGCTTGGATTCAGAGTTCTTCTAACAATTATCATATCAATTTGGATTTGGAAAAAACTTAATAATCTTATGCCTATAATCTTAAATCTAATTAGTATATGAGACATTTCAAAAACAACCGATAGGAAACTTAAGAACACATTTATCGCTCTTGGACTCGTTTAATGTCAGAAATAAATTCGTTGGTAAACCAGTAATTCAACTTTAATTCTCCGCTGAAAAGAGCAACAGTTAATGAACTCAATGCCGTCTGGAGCTGCCGAGGGGATATATTTGACGCGCTCTAGAACTGATCTTATACCGTTTTCATGACAGTTGGGAGTAACATGTATTTGTGGCTATGAGCTGTTAATAATTAAAACTCCTCAAAACTCCGGTTCAAAACTCCATATAACTTTTGAAAAGCTTATCTGACATGTCATGTGATCTATTTGTAGACCAAAGGATAAGTTATAATCGTATGCGATGTACTCGTATTATATTATATCTCAAGGGTTAAAATAATGCAATTGAAGCTAATTGGTGGCAAAAATGTTGCTATTAGTTTTTACAAACTTCAATTCCTAACTAGTATCCAGTAAAAGATATAATAATATTGCACATGATCAAAACTAGCATACTGAAATATATTAATTCATACTAAAAACATTTAGCTGCTACACAAATTTCATTGCCACATATAAAACTCCTAAATTACGCACTCAAATTTTGTCAAAAAACCGATTTTACGCATACTTTTACTGTGGCATAAAACATTTGGTCGACAACACATCAATAATAGATGAAGAAATCATGCATATAAAAGACTACTGCTACACTATTCTTCCTTAGGAATCACTTGCACGCTCTGTAGCTACTTAGATTGTGCATAAAATTGGCAACAATATTACGCGTACATTATTATTTTAGCTTTCTGCTGATTTTATAGACGCGTGCGGCAATAAGAGCTCAGCTAGTTGGGTACATATACATATGTACATGCAACCAAGAACTCAAGAGCCACACTTCGTGTCTAATTTACACATTGACTCTATGCAGTTACCCACTGGAATGTGGTTTGTTTGGTGTTGGCATGGGCACACAGACACATACAGACATAGAAGCCCGAAGAAATATTACAAACTGTGGGAATGCCACGCGCTCGTACACGCTGAATGCGAAAGCGAATAGCAGCTGGTGAGCGACAACAAGCAATATGTTTTTGCAGTTGCACAAACAACAATCATGTTAACAAACTAAGCAACAAAAGAATAAAGCAAAAATAAAAACAGCAACACAGTGAAATGCCGTTACCGCCAAGGGTGTGCTTGTGGCAATGCGAGAACGGAAAGAGCGAATGTTGTGCGGGCGGAAATGAATTAAACCGGATGCTGTGCAAGTTGCCGACCATTTACTATAACACTACTTAGAGCAGTTGCTGTTATTATTGTTGGCATAAAAGCCCGCTGTTGTGATCTGCATAATAAAATCAGCCAACTACAACTATTGCAACGAACTTACTATGTAACAATAAAGCAAAGGAAATAACAACAAAGCAACAATTGTGAAACCACTACTACACACACACACATACACGCATATGCACATATACATGCAAACATTTGCCAGCTAACTTTCCTCACTGGTTGCATAATTAGCCAGCAAAAGCGCGAAGGGTCGCCGCATGTTGCACGGAGGTGAGTTGGTGAAAAAACAGAAAATTGTTTATTCAGCAAAATAGCGCCAGAAAAAACGAATCAAGGCGGAAAGTTAACGTATTAAGCACGTTCAATACCACACAAGCGTCTCGCCTCGTCTCTTTGCTGCTTTTGCTTAATATTTGTCTGCTGCATTACGCTCAATTTATTTGCTTGCTCGCCAAGCGAACTACATGATTCCACACAAAATATCTGGCTGGTTGCTCTTTTTTTTTTTGGCCATTTGGCCGGCTTTTGCCTATACATTTACATATTTCTATATATAAACATGCATTTGCCGTATGCCACAGTATTCTGATTAAATTGTGCTGATAACGTTGATGGCAGTGTCTGAAGTGGCATTATCAACTTGAGCGAATCTGTTGTGCGATACTGCATTTCGTTATTGCAGCAATAACGTAGTTCAAATGCTTATCACGCCGTGTGGCACGCTCTGAATATCAACTAGACATATATGAATATGTGTGTGTTTTCATATAGAAATATATACAGTATATATAATTTTGAAAGAAGATATAGTTAATTTTTATATTTTAATATAAAATATTGATTTTAAAGCTATAAATTACAAGCTTTGCATCTTGATTTCATTGACTTCTGTCATTTCGGAAGTAAAACTTTTGTCTATATATCTATCGCCCATAATTTTCGAACGAGCGTTATATTTAGTTTAAGGATGATTTTATTATCTATTACAATGAATCAAAGATTTTCGAAAAATGCATATGAAATATTTTCTCACTTGAGTTTTGAAGGCTCATTCATACTTTTAATATTTCATAGTTGTGCCGGGTGATAGTTAACGCTGAAACACCTTGAATCGTACACCTTCAACCATTATTTTTATTAACTATTAGCAAATAGCAGCTCGGGAGTGCTTTACTTGATCCGATTGACATCATTAAAAGGCATAATCTGCCTTTGACATTTTTATGGTTTGCTACTTTGTTGACAATAACAAGCAATTATATTAAGAATCAAGAAAAATATGTATTTCGTTGCAGTTTGCATCAACCTTAATGCATTGCTATGGAGATACTAGTCAACACTCATATCTAAGTTTCTATCTATCATTATATATTTCAAGAGAAAAACACTTTTTTCAGCTTTATGCTATATTTAATACTATATATATAGTAAACAGTTATGTCATGCAATCGTTTGCACATTCTTAACAATGAAATTAATCTTCCAACCAGCAAAGTTGCATCCATGGAATGTGGTTTATTTGTAATTTGAGTTGAGCAAAATGAGCATGCAACAATAAATATATAAAAAAATAAAAAAACTCAGAGCAAATATAAATACAACAAATAATAATAAAAACATTTCAAATAAGAAAATTCAACTGTGAGTTGGCCATTCTCGAGATAGTATATGCAAGCCGACTGTCAAAACCACAAAAACAAAAACACGAAGCGTAAATCGTAAAGCAGAGAGTGGAACAGTGAAGGTAGAAAAATAAAGTGACATAAATGATTAAATTTTTAGTTGTAAAAATTACAAAAAATATTAGCTGGAAATATGAAAATAATATTTATACTGAAATTTAATATGTACATTTGGCTGTTTACATGAATATTACGTTATTTTATTAATTTTCTAGAATTTAGTTATAGATATTATACAGAGAATTGAGAGCAAAGTTTAGAATCAATAACATTTAAAAAATTCGCTTTGAACTTTGACACAAAACTGAAGAAAAAACTTAAAATTTGTAAAAGTACTAAATTCTAGCTTTTTACAAAAACCAACATAAATATTATTTTAATTGGAATTTTTTATTAAAAATATTTTTGATTAGAAATTCACTGTAAATCGCACACGTATGAGATTGATTTCACAACCGAATAGTACAAAAACAATACAAACATTTCCTGTCACGGTTCCATGACTATTTGACATTTCCATAGTCTCCGCTATCACTTTTAGTAATCTCATTTTTACTTCAATGCTGTCATTAAAATGTTTTTGTAATTTTTTACAAATGCTCATCATTTTTAGTGCCACAAATAGAACGCAATAACACTAATAATAGCGAACTTCCTTTGCGACTACAGCAATCACACACAATGATTTGTTCGTATATCGTACGTTTTTGTCTATAACTCAACAGCAACAACAATACGGACGCACATTAGTGGGTGCTGTCATGCATGAAGGTTAACGCTGAGGTGATTGCGATGGCATGGCGAGCCACGTTAAGTTAATTAAAATAAATGTATAGCAATTTATATATATGAATAGCTGTATATATACTCATACATATAGAATTACAAGGGCGTATGCAGACGTTTATGAAGTGAGCAATATTGCGTTCGAAAACATTATAAAAATCGAAATATATTTTATGTGCTAGACTCAAGTGCTATATTTATGGGTAGCTTATAGTTCAATTAAAATATTCTTTTAAGTATTTGCCTATTGTATAAAGTTCAAAATCATATCAAATCAAATCGATATCAAATTTGTAAAATTATTCACAAAACCGAGAAAAATTTGAAGGAAAGTTGAGGCATATTTTTACAAGGCGACAATGTTTTTGAGTAGCGATACGAGTTAGTGCAACATTGTAAATTTACTACAGAAGAAAGATGAGAAAAGAAACACCCTGTATATTTTTCAAAATATTTTTTTGTAAATAAAACTTCAACTATTTCTGATGAAACACTCGTTCTATTTTTGTGATTTATGACATCCGTTTAATAAGCTTTCAAGGAGACTTGCATGCGACTATCACAGAAAACGAAGAAAATGGCAAAGCAACAACACCGTAATTATTTAGATACATATATCAAATGAGTCGTTGGTTATGGTTAAAATGTGCGACGAACCGCGAAAAAACCACACGAAGTAGACAGTGTACAAAGCTTAAACACTGGCACTAATACACCCATTTGCAAGTGTGTTATTTAACAATGATAACAGAGAATGAAAAGCCGCAATTAAATGAATTGTGTGCGACACGATTAAATGTAAGTGAAATTAGCGCGAACGCAATACACATGTGGACACGCCAATGGCTAAAAGTAACAACAACAAAACCAACACTGCATTGCACACGCACACAGGTGAACGCAGTAACTGGCGTTGTTGTGGTGTTTTCGTTTGGCGTCTAATTGCCGGCCAACAGTCAGCGGGTGGCGGCCACTCACTCAGCGCTTTGGCATGGTATACGAGCCAGCAATGTAGAGTAAAATTAACATTCGACATGAATAATTATCAGAAATAATGTATGCACACACATACACACACCCTTCGGTGCCTATGAAATTATACAAACCCACCTATGTGTTGTGTGAGGAGTCACATAACAATGACAATTGTGCATGTGGACGGACAAAGCCAACGCCAACATCGCCTGACCGAGCACACCCCATAATTATTATGATTATTATTTGCTGCGCTCACTGACTTTGGTCATTTCATCAGCAACATTATCATTATCAGCGGCAATAAAGTCGATTTAAGCGCATAATTAGAAATATGAAATGTTTCGTATAATTTCATATGATTTTGGTTAAAGAGGGTCTCTCAGCAACATCGTTATTTATTTAAATGACTGTCTGACTTATTGGCCATTTGGTACCCTACAAATTAATTTAGACTTAATGAGATGATTACTTACTGATATATTATCATTAGATATGGATTGATAATAAAACATTTTATTTAACGGTTTACATACCTGAAAGTAGAGAAAATAAATATTTCATTAGTATTTAATTATAATTAGAGTGTATTTTTGTGGAGGAAATGTATAAAATTACAAAAAAATTTTTGCGTTTTGATGAACATCAAGTCATTATTTATGCATTAGTATTATGCATTATATAGTTCAATATCAGTCTTTAAAAGTCAGAAGAAGCACTACAACACCTTACAGCCAAAAATTTTTGTATAATTTAGTGACCATTCGCCCGTAAATGTGAAAAAAATTAAAATCGATTTTTGAAAAATACAAAAAATCTTCAATATTAAACGTTCAAATTTTCTGAAATGCAGCAACCTTCATATGTTCAAAGTCATGGACGAAACCAAATACATTACATACACAATATACACAAGCAAAGATTCCAGTGTGAATAAATATAATATTGTGCAAGCAAAACCAAATTTCCATGTAGCCGAAATTTTGTCCGATTTTATTACACACAAATGCTTGCTACGCAGCGAGTGACGGGAGATAGCAAATAACGTATATTGCACATATATACCGATATCAACAAGCCAACATATTTACGGAACATATTTCGCAGTTTGCTGCTTTGCAACAACCGGGGGTATTTGCAATCACATATAAAGCTTGTTGTTGCAATTGATTTTTCGATATTTATAGTTGAACAATTCGCATTCCAATTGCCCCGGAAATCAAGTTGGAGGTATTTGTTGCTTTTGTGTTGTTTTTGCAGCGCTTGAACATGGAAAAATCAGGTAGCAAAGATGAGAGTCAAGCGAAGTTGCAGCGCTGCAGGGCATGTGAAAAGCGAATGGGAAGCGCAAACATGAAATTCACTCAATAAAACCAAAATTGGAGTGAAGTGAAATACCCTTCAAGGCAACCAAATAAGAAACATACACATACTGTGGAAAAAAAATGAAAACTGTTAAACAAAATATGAAAAGTCAAATAACGAACGGGTGTGTGTTGGAATGCCGCGCTGCATTGAATTGCTAACGGCATCTATAGCACTGTAGGATGGCATTGAGACTGGAGCATATTTCATATGCATTGATGCAATTCAATGATTTCTGCCAGGTTAACAACTCGAGCTTTATTTACTTACAATTTAAAACAACAACAACAACAAAAATAGCAGCCACATTCAGCAAAAATCTTTCAAAACTTTATAAGTTAATACCGTAGTGTTTACACCCGCATAAACAGAAATTGAATTGGGAGGTACTACAGAGCGTATACGTAACAAAAAGTGTTTTGCACTGCCTCCATAGTTTTTGTGCGCGTTATAAACAGCACTTGCTGTAAGGCAATTACAGCATGTTTTTACACAAACTTCTGCAAATAATACTTAGCATATCGATGGCTTAATATAGAAAAGGCGTATCTACACTTTTCGTTACTTTTCAGGAGAAGGAAAAAACTGAATAAAACCTTAAAAACTTAAGATGCAAAAAACATTTATATTGCAATTTTTATTCAAAACAGGTAACAAATTCAATTGTGGTATAATTTTGTTATTATTTTTAATTTCTTTGAAGTTATTTGAGATAGGGCTTTATGTTGTTATTGTAACTTCGAATGAGTTAGGGCTTTTTTTTATATGACTATAAATCCGTTATTTACGATCATAGCCCACAAATTTTTTAAGGGGAGGAGTATTTGACAGTGGTCTACCAGAATACATTAAAAACGCGATTTCGAAAAAAATGTAGATACGCCTTTTCTATATTAAGCCAACGATATAGCATTTATTTACAAACTTTTCATTGCACAACAGCAAAGAAGAAGAATAGTAAAAAGAATAAGAAAATACTTCTTCATTTATTTCACTACTCCGCATGAAATAAAAAAGAACTCGAAATTTATGATAAATGGATTAAAGTTTTAGCATTCATTGGTACATTAATTTCGATTTTTACTATGGTCATTAAGTCGATCGATTTCATGCGCGTGGCTGAATGCATTCAAACCGGCGTGGCTTGCCTGAAGAAAACTTCAGCCGCCAATAGCGCAACCAACTAATAATGAGCGCTGGCACTCAAACTTTGCGCTCATGCAATCCATTTAATTTACTATATACCACTAACATGCATACCCCGCCACGCTCTCAGTTTGCCCAACTCACAATAGCATTTCAGCTTACATGGCTAACAAAATGAGAAAAAAGCAAATAAATAGCCCACTACTGCCCAGGGAATTTTAGACCAGTGCAGGCGGACTCTTTATAAGCCATAAGCCCACGCAGCTACAACAGCCACTCAGCGCATGCATATACATACATATTGATTTTTATACAACCTTCTTTTTTGTGCGCACTTTTTGTGTGCGGTCATTGTGTGCCACAAACTGTGTAGTGTAGTGAATAGTGGCGCTACCTGCCTTTGAAATAGCCTTCGGCATGCAACCGAACTGACGGCACTACTGCAGCCACCACGCTTCTTATACACTACTGCCATATAGCATAGGCGCCTGAAAGCATGCTATATAAGTTACTATATACCTATGTATTAACACACCCAAATCAACGGCAGTGCGAGGAAGTAGCAAGAAATAGAAACGCAAAAAGCACATTAAAATGTTGGTAAAAACACGCAGCACATCAGTTGATCCTTTTACATTGCGTGCAGGCTGAGTGGCGCCTTTTATTTTCAACTTTTTTTTTGCATTCTGCTCTGCATGCTTCATTACGCCTATTACATTTCGGTTTTTATTTTTTTAATTCTCAGCAAACCTTTTTAAGGATTATAAATTCATTTGGTTGGTTTACCATTTGCACAGTTTTTCCTTTGAACTTGGCTTTAATATGACATTTGTTGATTCGGTTGAAGCACTGACAGCATACATACATATGAAACGTGTACAAGAGATAAGTGTCAGCTTAAGCTGCAAAATAGCTAGTTTGAAATGCGAATACTACGTACACGTGCTAAGGCAACTGTTAGTGTGTGGTATTTGCTTTTTTTATTAAAATATTTATTTTTTATACGAAATATTGTCGTCCGTCTTCATTTCCAAATATATGCAAATATTTTATATTAACGTTCTGTGGTGACTACGCTCAAAAGTTTTCGAATTGTATAGAACTATAGCACATTTAATGTTAGATTTTATTCTATAGGTGGCAACTCTATTTTCAAATATAAATTTCAATTAATATCTGTCAGCATGCTTAATTCTAGCGCGTTCTCAAACTACATGCCCTCCATTTGGGCTATTTGCTCAATGAATTAATTTATCGTCTACGATGGCAACTCTGTAATTTTTTTTTAATTTGAAACTATGAGTATACCTGTTAATATATCCAATTCAAATTTTACGTTTACACATATTTTATAATTTCCCAATTTTACGTTAGTTGGGAGCTCTGTTCAAAATATATATATCATTAAAACATTCTAATGTACCTTTCAGTTGTTGCACACAATGAGTTGTTTTGCCTCCAAGCACTACCTCCATAACACGAGTTTATTGAACCACATGAGTAATTAAATGAATTAAGCTTGAAGTATGTTAGCTGAGTACAATTATAAGTTTATTCAATGAATGCATATTATCAGCAACCTAAATTGCTAGTATAATGCCATTAGCATGATATATACAGAAAAAATAAATAAATAAGGATATCGAAAAAAAGTATATATGTAGAACAAAATTAATATGTCTAAGTAAAGTTGGATATTCAATTATGTTATTATATATTAAATGACAGTCCGAATTGTGACCTAATTCCATACGAAAACAGTGAAATGATTTCAGTTATGTAGATTAGAGTATGTAAAATTAAAACTAAATCTTTTTTTTTATAATAAACGAATTCTACGAAATATATTGGCGCATGCAGATTTGACATGCAACCTTGTCTTTATTTTAACATTCTTCTTAATTTTTTTCATTTTCGTCGCAACCCTCAAATGTCATCGTAAATTTGCTTTACAGCTTGCACTATATTTTAACGTAACAACTTGATTGACACACGGCTACCGAGTGTTATTGAAAATGCTAAACTTTTTAATGCCTGACATATATGTACATACAGACAAACAACATGATTTTTGCATTAGCAGCCTTCTATGCTAATGTTTAACTTTTAGTGTATGTGAGTGTGCATATGTTTGTGTGTGTGAGGTTGTCGGTACTAAGTAAATAAAAAAAATAATAAAAGAAACACTCGTTAACGTCGTTACTTAACAGAAAGACGAAGGTATTGCATTAAGTTGTTTAGGGTTCTATATGTATATTTATATATTATATATTTATACATATATTTAATTTATTCTAAACAAGCAAATACCTTTCGCTGTCACACTTTTACGGTGTTCTTATCAAATAAAGATTTTTTAATTAATTAACATTTAATGTTAGATGTCTCAGTGTGCGCATTTTCATGTTTCAAATGTTTACCTTTACAAATAAATTATAAAAATTTTACGAAAATATTCGCTTTGCTTACATTGTAATTTTTTTAAGTGCATTCTGCCTAAACTACACCCTTTTTCAATACACTCCACCCCAAAGAAAAACCCTTCTACGGAATTAAATGAAGGCAAAAAATTCAATTACCCACACTTACGAAGGTTACACACATAAAATAAAATAAAAATATAAAAAATTGTCCGCAAACACGTTAACAACCGCTACAACTTTTATTGTAAATATAAAGTGCCACACAATGGCGGCGCTATAATTGCGCTGCTCCTTTGCCGCAGCTGTAAATATCTTAAAGCTGTCAAATTTGCACGCGCTACTGTATGGCTTCCTGAAGACGAACGAATGAACAACAGCAACAGCAACAAAAGTGTACAGAAACACACACACCTATGTCCTTACTCACAAAAGTCCGTTCGTTTCGTGTGTTGTTGTTGCTGCGCAAATTGATTGCGTGCGCCATTTACAGCAGTTGTGGTTGTTGTTGTTTATTTGCCTTTGTTATTTTATTTGTTTGGTGATTTGTTTGACTTGCGTGTCAATGATGACACAACAAGCGGACAGCAAACAACAAACAAACTCCAGCTATTATGCTCAAGAAAAACGGACAACAACAATAGCAATAACAATGCTGAGTAACGCAACAAAGCGTAAAGAATGCTAAGTACATTTTCACAACTTGTACATTTTGGAAGCGTAACAAAGCGGAAGGAAGCAGCAAAAACATAATGCCGTCTTGAATAAGTTATATAGTGGACTACTTGCATGTATTTATATACTTTGCTGGTATGTATGTGTGTTTATTATGTTTGCTTGTGCCGCGTATATGCTTATTTATTTATGTAGAAAATACAGCAATGCGGTTAAATTTATTTACTTTATCCTCATAATGTGCCGACAATCGTAGCAACACTATTAAATTCGGCCATTTGTTGGCTGTAGCATACCTTAAGGCGCAATAACAGCAACATATTGAATGTGACAGTCTTGTAGTGTGGTTACGTTATCATTTGCCTTTGCATTTCATTTATTTGCCCATGACATGCGAGGGTTTGCAACCAGCGCAGAAATACACCTCACTTTATACTGAAGTTGTACAAATAAAATTAAGTTGTATTCTACGTATTAATATTATTAACAGCAAGTCCAAATATGCTTGTGAGCTTGCAGTTACTGAGTATATTTTCCGTGGAAATTTTCAAAAAATTGACTTAGGTATAAATTTATAATGAAGAATTTCTAAATATATTTCCATTAGAATTGATATTTGCATTCAATTTATAGTTAATTTTCTGTTAGCGAAGGTCATTAATATGCACACAAGAGGTAGCAAGTAGATTTCCCAGAAATTATAATAGCATACTATTCCTTATAAATTTGGTGTTTGAAAAATATAAGTACACTACTCACTGAATTTGCATGAAAATGCTAAGTGTTCTGAGTGGTTGCGGAACTAATGTTAATATTGTTTTAAAAAAAAGTGAGGGAGGGAGAGATAGAGGGTATTTTCGCGAAAAATATATAATTTCATGTCTCACTTAGTAGAAATATTTTCACTGAAATTAAATGTAGGAAATTTAATAGAATATAAGTTACAAGGCTCTTTCAGTCATTTAATATGTTAATTACTTTACTACCACACATTATACCGATGGGTCCAAAATGGACAGCGGAGTAGGAACTGTTGTATATTTCAAGGATCTCGACATATCTGCGTCTACCAAACTCACCCAGCATCTTCCAAGCGTAAGTACTAGACATAAAGAAGGCCTGTGGAGCTCTATTCAACAACTATGGGAGTATACGGAAATTAAATATATATAAGGATAGTCAGGCGGCATTTCTGGCCTTGTTGTCACCAGAAATTAATTTCTACATAGTCTATAGCCGAAGGAAGGCTTTGAGCTCATTAGCAGAAAAACTACATCTGTCCATAATCTGAGTTTCCGGACAAAGGAACATTATCGGTAATGAAAAAGCTGACGAGCTGGCAAAATCAGGAGCCTACCAATATGAATCCGAAGAGGCCCTGCCCTGCAGGAACTATCAAAAGAGAGCTATACACACATTTTAAATCAAAACAGATGGAAATCTATAACCAAAAGTAAACTAACAAAGCAGACATGGCCAAAGTATGATATAATGAAAATTAAGATTCTATTAAAAAGATCCAAGATAAACATTTACAGACTTACAGCCACCATAACAGGGCATTGGCCATTCGAAGAACATGCGTTGAAAATGGGCCTACCCTACATACATACATATGTCGTTCCTGCACACTAGAAGGGTAGAAGGAAACGGTCTTTCAATTTCTTTGTGAATGTCCGGCCCTATCACAAACCAGACATAGAATACTTGGAATTCATCAGGCACCAAATCTTGAATGGTTGGCCACAAAAAATAATAACGAAAACAAGTAGTTTCATTGAAAGCACCAAATGGTTCGAACGTAGTGATGAAACTTGAAAGAAGGTGTACTAGTAGTACTTATAAGAGTGTAACAAAATGGCGCATCTAGTGCTAATTGAGCCCGGAAAGGCTGCATTATATTACCTACCTACCTACTAACACACATTACATAAATACCGCCAAACATAATTAAAAATCCACAATATTGTTCATTACTTTCATTGAATTTTGTAATAATTTATGACACAGCAGGTTATGGCATAATTCCGACTCACCCGTGGCGCACGAAACACTGGGTCACAACAACGAGTTAGAGTAAATTCTATCGGAATTTTGCTTTATTTTTAGAACTTAACAGCGTGATGGCAGCCAAAGGGGGGGCGAACTAATGCTGCTGACCATAAAGTCTATAAAAACAACTAGTCTCACACACATATTTACACATGTATATCTATGTTATAATCATCACAGCGGCAATTCGCATATCTATTTAAAGCGAAGGCTGCTTGAGCGAGTGTGTTAGAAGAGAAAGTAAAAAAATGCAATTTAAACTGTAGATGTAGCGTAGACTACAGCTGTGAGAGACAGTAGAAAATTGCTTTGACTTTCATATTTACGTCCATCGTATTTCTGAAATGCATTAAAAATATATATACATACATACATACAAATAATAATAAAAAAAAATTTGTACAGATTTGCAGCGCTACAATGTGTATCAGAGTATTATATTATGATTTAAAGACTATTCTAAAAAAAACAGAAAAAAGTTCGATGGAAGAGCTGAAAATTCTAAAGAGATTTTATTAAGAAATTTATTAAAGAGAGAGAATGGAAGAGCGTGAACGAAAATATTTTTTATATGAATGTGTATTTGCTGTCTTAAAAGCTACACTAAAAGTGTGTTCTGCCTACGTTAAATAGTGGATAGTAAGCTTATAAAAGCACCTTTAGCTCTACAATAAGACTGCATTGAGACAAGTTCGTCACGTAGCTGACCGGAAATCAAATGTTCACTCTTCACACTTCCAACAGAAAACATGAATGAATCAAACGAATTTGCAACACTCGCACATACGACCTACACATACATATATAATATGTGCAACACTTAACTTGCAAGGAAGCATATTTCACGCACCAGTAAAAGCACAATTGAAAGTGCAGCAAACGCCAGCATATTTACCCACGCGCATGTATGTATGGGTGTAAAGGCATGGTACATATATACAAATGTATGTATAGTCAGTCAGTCAAGTGTGGACCTAATATGGACTACAACAACAATGGCAACAACACAAACGCACACATACAGACACACACATGCATGACAGGACTTAACTATTTGCAATGGCAGAGTAGAGCGTTTCTATAACTGCCACACACTGCGTGCACAAAGTAAACAAAAACCAAGGCAAAGCTGCATGCAACTAACTATTCATATAATGTTTAAGCGTATAGAGATGTGTACGCTCGCGTTGACAGACAAAGAAATGTGAAATATTTTATACAAAGCGTCAAGAAGACGTTGCTGCGAATCACAGCGTGCGAATTTGAAGCTGTCGAATTGTATGTGTGAGTGTGTGGATGTGAAAGTATTAAGTGTACCACTAGGAAATGATTGCTGGAATATAAGAAAGGAATAATTTTTTTTAACATATTTTAATATTTTTATAAAAAATGAAAAAAATATTTTTTTTTTTATTCAGCTATATACAAATATTAATTAAAATTATCACAAGGTGGCAACCACGAAAAACTTTTTTTGGGCAAATGTTTAATTTAGGCTTTAATTAAAAAGTTGTTAAAATTTACATAATAGCAAAAAACAAATAGTTACAAAACAACTACTTACGTATTAGTTCACAAAATAAGCTCCTCACACAAGTAAAATCAGGCAAATAAGGCATTATTTCTCAAAGCCATGCGAAAAATGCTATTTTACATTTGCTTAACGCTTCAAAGTGCGAAATCTAATTCGCAGCAAGTTGGTTTTTAAACGGGGATACAGGCATTAACTCACGCTTATATACATACATACACACACATACAAGCACTCAAAAATGCCAGCCAGTGTTGGTGTGCCAAACTGGCATGTTTACACTGCAGTATATTCACTTGCTAGTTTGTTGATGTTTTCTTTAGCCACCAACGCGCAGCGCAGCAATTCGCAACTTGCCACAACGCTGTGAGCGCCGCAAAGTATGCTATAGTTACTAACTTGACGTATTTGTCGAATAAACAGCGATGCTTTAAAGTACATACTGAATGTTGAAGAGCCGGCAAAATCGAGTGCTTGCGCAAATCCATGTCGCTAAGTGTGTGTGTGTGTTAGTGGTTATTATATTTGCGGTGCTGCTGTAGCTGAGTGCTGCCAGCATTACACCTACAATTTTCACACAACGTCGCTTAGGAGTGTGCATAACATACAAATTATTGATTGACATATGTGAAACGCATTGCGGCCGCTGCATTCTTTACAATTGTAGGAACTATATGATGTGGGCGTTAGGTTGTTGAAACAGCTGTTAATTGAATGTGTGTGTGTATTTCACTTTCGCTTTATAATTGTGATGTGGGTTAATGAGGTTATTTCAAGTGGAAAATTATGCATGCACTCAAGAATCAAGAATCTCTTACTTTACTTATACAAATACATTTGTATGTATAAGCGCTTGCGGCAATGAGTTGCAGCAAAATGTATGTAAGTATTGAAGGTAAGTTGAAAATTAAGAAAAAAAATATTTTTGTTAAATTTGCTAAAGCGCGCGTTTTGAATGCTAAGCTACTTAATCTTAGTACTCGTATACAAGAAAATGCATTTTTATACTCTCGCAACCTGTTGCACAGAGTATAATAGTTTTGTTCACCTAACGGTTGTTTGTGTCACCAAGAAATATAAGAGTTAGATATGGGGTTATATATACATAAATGATCAGGATGACGAGTGGATTTGAAATCCGGATGTCTGTCCGTCCGTCTGTCCGTCTGTCCGTCTGTCCGTCCGTCTGTCCGTGCAAGCGATAACTTGAGTAAAAATTAAGATATCTTAATGAAACTTGGAACATATGTTCCTTGGCACCCTGAGGAGGTTGCTTTCGAAAATGGGCAAAATCGGTCCACTGCCACGCCCACAAAATGGAGGAAACCGAAAACCTATACATTGTCATAACTAAGCCATAAATAAAGTTATGAAAATGAAATTTGGAACATAGGATCCCATTAGGGAGGGGCACATTTGGATGTAATTTTTTTGGAAAAGTGGGCGTGACCCCACCCCCAAATAAGTTTTTTGTATATAACTCGCAAACCAATAAAGCTATATAAACCAAACTTTCTGCAGTCGTTTATTTTAGCCATTTCCTTATACAGTCCAAAAATGAAAGAAATCGGATAATAACCACGCCCACCTCCCATACAAAGGTTAGGTTGAAAATTACTAAAAGTGCGTTAACTCACTAACTAAAAACGTCAGAAACACCAAATTTTACATAAGAAACGGAAGAAGGAAGCTGCACTGAGATTTTTTTTACAAAATGGAAAATGGGCGTGGCGTCGCCCACTTATGGGTCAAAAACCATATCTCAGGAACTACTCGACAGATTTCAATGAAATTCGGTATATAATATTTTCTTGACACCCTGATGACACGTGTGAAAAATGGACGAAATTGGTTCACAACCACGACAACTTCCCATATAACTCATTTTTGAATTCCATCTTATTCCTTCACTTTATAAAATATACATTAGGAACCAATGAAGATAGCGAAATAAAACTTTACACAAACACTGTGTATGATCTGTTGCATCACTTGTGAAAAAATTGTAAAAATCGAACCATGACTTTTCAAGGCCCCTGATATCGAACATGAAGAACTCAGTGCCTAAGGGTAATTTTTCCCCGAAAATATACTTAGGTAAATCCCTCAGATATTTTAATGTAATTAATTCCCTCTGAATTTTTTTTTATAACATTTTCTCTCTGTACCTGAAATGGTAAAAATCGGGTCATAACTTCCCCCAGATCCCATATACCTAATTATAAGTAATATTAAATTAAGTGAGCGTATAGTCTTCGATACATTGTATCTTGGTGGTGAAAACGAGTGAAATCGGTTTAGGAATTACCTCAGTCCCCATATACTATTTATGATGATTTTCGTTATTCTATTGAACTTTATACGCAATATATGGGTCGAATTGTGTTATCTTTATAAAATTACATCAATAAATTGCGAGAGTATAAAATGTTCGGTTACACCCGAACTTAGCCCTTCCTTACTTGTTCATAAACATTTTGAGACAAAAAGTGTAAAAATATGATACAACTCTTGCTTTTGGCACCGATATGGCAATGCTGGCGCACATAAATCAATGCCTGAGCGGCAGCCTATTAAACATTCATAAAGAGCTTAAATTAAAATGCTGCAAGATTGAACTGAAAGCAAAAGGGTTTCACACGCGTGCAACACAAACACACGCAGGCGCATACACACACAAAAGCAAACAGATGAAAATCAGTAGAAAGGAGCACAGTGACAGTTGTGACAAGGCAGTTAAGCTCAGTTGCAGGGGGACAGTATACATTGTATATATATACATATGTGTGTGGGTGTGCGCCAAGTCACATAGCACGAGGGTAAGTGTGGCAATAGCCAAGGCCTAGTAAAATATTTATGTACAATCAACCTCTGTCATACTTTTTTAATTGACTTACTTATTCATGCGCATGTTGAAAGTGCTGAGAGTGTGGCACGTTTGTATAAGTGCCGATAGTGATGAATATAAATACGTATATACAAAATCATGTATTATATATATATATACATACATAGTGTTGCCATATTTTGTTGGCGCTGATTGACTGCCCAAACAACCAATATCACATCATCACAGGTTGACATGTTTTATAAAACAACAACAAAAAGTTGCAAGAAAAGCAAACGAAAACGAAATGCAAACAAAGCGGGGATTGAGAGTGACAGCCACACACACAGGATATGCACTTGATGTACGCGGCTACACAAACAATCACACTTGCATAGTCGACACTTGAATGTATCGGCAGATTTACGAAAGCAGGGCAGCGAAAAAAAAATGTTAAAATTAATTCGAAAAAAATACCATTCAAATTAAGTTGCACAATAACCCCTTAGGTTAAAGCAAAAAAACAAAAAAGTCGGAAAAAATGCCGTGCATATGCGGCGGAAATGTACCAAAGGATAATAAGTATCAGCAGCAAACAGCGCACAGAGTGTTTGCGCACAGGCACTTGTGGTTAAGGAAAGCTTAAGGAGACGAGTGTAGAGACTGGTCTCCTGTCTGTTCGACAATCACTTCACTTTCAGCATTTACTTTGTTTTTCGATACTTCTCCGTACTTTTAAAGGTTCTTCCCATTTGCTTGTTTACCAAATTCTGAATTGGAATATTACTACCAAAGTTAAAATGAAAGTAAAATTTATCTCAAATTGCCCGCAAGCTGAGGATGTGAAGAATTAAGTAGTGTTGTATATAAGAGAAAATTTATTCTGATATTAAGTAGGATGGAATTATTATATTATCATACGAGGAAGAACGCTGTCTAATGGAGGAGGCTCTAAATTGAATTTTCGGAATTTATTGAACATTTTTCTAATTTTATTTTATTTTTTTTTTTATATATTTATAAATGTATATAACTTTTTATTACATAATTGATTTTTTTATTTTATTTTCTGATCATTTTTTTATTTTACTTTCTTTTATGTTAAAATCATTTTATGCATAAAAATATTGTTTTTAATTTTGATTTTAATTTCGCTATGTTTTTTCTGAAGTATTTAAATTTTTTTTTTTAAACTCTTATTATAATTCTTTCTTTGTTCTTTTATTTGTTCGTTTTTCCTAAACTCCATTATTTTCTAATTCATACCGTTTCTAGGACTTGCACTTTTCCTCACTAATTTTTATTACCAATTTCCGTTGCAGCTTACGCCTTTCACATAGCTACAAAAACAATTACGAATTGTTCGCAATTCGCAGCAGTATTTGTATGAACACAAACACACACACGGTTATGTGTATTTTGCTGTTTTTCTATGCCAGCTATGCTTTCTTGTGTGGGCATTTTTTAGAGTAACCATGGAAATTACTTTATTCCATTTTGTTATTCACAATAAGGAAACGCTTTAGTTATTTTCTTTTCCCTTTTAACGTTGAATTCATTGGTCCAGAGTTTTTTAGTTTGATGCATCGCAAGGAATGCACTCTATTCGTATTATAACTATGCTTTAACCTCCTCTTAGTAATGTTATACATCTGCGTAAATACTAAGTATTTATTTATTTTTTGGTTATGACTCAGTCTATATATTAGCAGCTATTCAGCTCTTTTCTAGGTTTATAAAAGTACATATCTGTACATATATAAAATCAAAGGAAGAGTATTTTCCAATTGAAGTGAAAACTGCTAAAATATTGCATTAAATTTGTTGTTCTTTTTAATGAAAAAACAAATTTCCTTCAACTTCAATTAGTTGAAGGAGAGAAGAAATCTAAAAAGTAAAAATAGTTAGGAATCCTTTCCATACGACTTCGATGATTTTAACAATTTAGTTCAAAACTTTTTGTACTTTTTGTACCGCAACAGATTTAATGTTCGAAAATTTAATTTTGTGTGAATCACTTTGCAAATTTTATAGGCACTTTCTTATATACATATGCCAAATATTCGTAGCTAATTTTAAATTTTTGATCGTAAAATTGTCTAGTTCAATTAAAAACAAAATTGATTGGTATTAAAATTTCAGTCATATTTGGTTTCAAAAGCGATTTTTTCTACATGAAAATTTATACAAATATTCCAATAATCACGGAATTTATTTTTAGTAGCCATAAACTTGGCTTTCTGTTCAAATTAAGGCTTGTGTTCTAAATTTGTGTGTGATACATATACATATAAGAAAGGGAAATATGTAAAAATAAAAAAAATATTATTTTAATGAATTAACATAAACTAGTTCGGTATAAGCCCATAAATCTCTTCAATATAGTACTTATAGAGCATAACTCAAGGCACAGAAAACAATTGCACTCAGCACGACACGCCTTTCCAAAAATTCAAAAATAAAATTCTCAGCAAAATGGAACATTATCAGAAAATATATTCAATAATACATTATCTCCATTCCGTGGCTGCTTTATGTGGCTGCAACTACTACTCGCCATTTGATTGATACATTTTTAATGCGAGCGCGCGCATTGCAAATTTGACCAATCTCACCCACTTATATTCATATTCGCATTTGCTCTGACATTTCTTTTTCGCGTAATTTATGTGTGGCACTCGATTGAAAGCGTGCAATTGCGCGTAACCACTTTTGGCGCCACACATACTTGTGAATGTATGTATGTGTGTAATAAAATGATATTATGTCTGTGTGTGGGTGCTCAAGCAATGCGCAATGGGCGGAGGATTGCAGTCCGGATATCTGCAGATAGCGCGAAAGTGTATAATAAATGAGAACGTTGAATATTTTAAGCTTCTTTGAAATACATACTGTTGCAAAATTACATTTGATAGCCTTATTTGGTATGCAAATGCGTGTGTGTGATGTGAGAAATACATGTTTTAAAGCAATTGCAAAGGTGTGTGGCGTAACAACTGAGTTGAGTAGTTATGTAATAAAACTAGTCGTAGTGTTATATCAAATCTCCAAAAAATAATAATTTTATACAAGGTCTTAAACTTGAGTTTATTGTAAAAACTAATACAAAACTCAGCCAATCATAATTTAGTCAATGGATATAATTTCATGTTATTTAAACACTATAACGAGTATTCTAAACCATTGTTTATCAAATTGTTAATTTGAGTTTCTAAAAAACTTTAGTGAGAATATTTAATAATTATTCCTAAATACAAACCTTTAAACTCGATTTGGTTATGAACTCTAAGGTTTTTAAAAACAATAAAAATTCACTACTTTAAACTCGTGTTTGTGGTGTCAGTTAGTTTAAACTCAAGTTTTCTGAAACACATCAGTTAGAACTCTACTGAAGAGAAAGAAACCAAAAATATTAAACTCGAGTTTGTGCTGTCTGTTTAGTTCAAACTCTTAACACTGAGCGTCTTAAACACTTCGATGACAACACTTAAATTTGTAAACACGAAATTATAAACTCTTTTTTGTAGTGCCTGTGTTGCACACAACTTTAAACACGATTAGGTTTAATTATGTAGGAGACAATTATTACCAGCAAAGTGTCATTTAGATCGCGATATACATACACGCAGCACAGTATTTATGAACTTTATTCTAACAGCAATGAAAGAGGGAAGTATTTATCTTTATAAAAACCGCTCTCAGCTAGACAACGAACACTTGTGTTACGCCGGTATCTGGCAAAAGTTGCAATGCACGAGCGGTCAAGGCGTTGCAAATCGTTAGTTGACCGAAAGAATGCAACAAAACACCACGAGCTTTTGAACGCTGTAAACAATTAAACTTTGATTTTGTTCGAATGTTCGTAGCGGAAATATATATATATATATAAGTAAATACGCTAAAAAACAACAACATTAGCAGTGAGCACAGCGCTCAGCCGATGTGAGTAGTAAACGCCTGCAAATGGCATATTGCAGCGCTCAAAGCGTTGTCCAAAGTTAACCAAATGAAAGAAGCATAGCCGATAAACGAGTGCTGTTTGTATGTGTGTGTGTTTGGTGGTTTGATGTTGTGGCACCAACTTTGTTTGTTTCTTTATTGTTTGTTTGTCATATTTAAAAGTAACTTTTATTTGAGAGCAGGGAAGCAAAAGGCCAACAGCCCTGGGGGGATTTTCGTTTACTCTTCTGTCTGCTTTTTATGTGTGTGTGTATGTGTTTGAAGGGGTAGCGGGCAGCAATTTGATATGACACTGAAGTGCTTTGTGCTTTACCCACACACACACACACACTTACGCATTAGTTAAACAACTAAACTTTTCCTGCTTACAACAACAAAAAAATTTCTGTTGTATCTTACATATTTATGTGTGTGTGTGCGTGTTTGTTGTAGCTGAATATCAAACTTTGCATTCTCCGGGTTGTATGAAATAAATAACGAAAAGTGCCACTGTCAGTAGTTAGAAATGTTAGCTTGACACTTGGCACTTTGCTGCACGAAGTAAATTTGACATTGAAATGGCACAACTTTATATATACATACATGCATACATACATATACCGCCATTAACATAACCAAAAGAAAATTCGGTAGGATGAAAAAATTGTTTTGTAAAACTTCAAACACTTCAGAACTGACGTGACTACCGAATATCAAATTTACTTTCCGTTTACTCTCGCTTAAATAACGGCTCGGTGAACTAAATATATATATATATATATGTAAATATACATACAGTAAATATTGGCGTTTGCTTCTACGAGTCCTTGCCACACAGACTTAAATTACCGGTGTTGCAAAAGTTAACGCACTTGATTACTTGTAATCATGCCAACACGAATGATTCATATTACAGACACCACGTGGCATGTCGCTGAAGCGCGCTGCAATCACAGTAGCGCATGAAATATTGAATAGAAGAGCAGCGAGAAATCAAAAGCTGAAATTTTTTAAGGGGCTTAGCAGCAATATTTATTTATTAATCGCTGACAAACAGTGTTGGAGCGTTAATTCATGCGCAGCACGGAGTTAGAAGATAAGTAGAGTGGAGAACGTTAAGTGATTTTATAATATGTAGAAAGAAAAATTTATATTGAAGTTAATAATTTTAGTCAATATTATTGAAAATTCTGCAAAAATAGTAGCCAAAATATGCTTTAGAAAATATAAATATAAATATAGTTAAATTACCGCAATTTAGAAAGAGCTGGCGAAGAGTTACGAAGCGTATAAACCACTTAACATTGAAAACAAACACCAACAGAAGCCTTAAAAACTATCAGCTCTTCCTCTCACTACACAAATATTAAACATTTACGAAACATTAACCTCATAATAAACGAAAGTCACAAATAGCAGCAAATACAACAACTACGTTTATACACTTTCATTGAATTTGCTCAAACACTCCAGAAATCACCTTTACACCTTCATCACTTTTACTTAAAATACACACTAACACACACATTTTTATACAAAGTGACTCTTCTCAAATTTGTGGTTTTTTTGTCCAACTTTATCCCTTCATGGAACTTGTTAGCGGTTCAAATAGAAAGAGTGCCATTAAAATTTTAAGCACGCTTCAAAATTGTTAAGTGGCACCTGGCGTTGTTGTCTCGTCCCCCTGTTGCGTAACAACATTTATCACAACTTCCTTTCACTGTAATTTGCACTTAAAAACTTTTATAGCATACTTTAAGGCGATTAATAGTACAATGTAACTGATAATGCACTTGATTGTACACTGTATGACATAATGCAAATGGAACAACAAACTGATGTGTTCACTGTTGTTGTTATAGTTGGGAAATTCAAAAATGTGCGTTCGTAACTAATGTTGTGCATATGAAAAAAAATTTAATATTCCATTTAACTGTAACATCTATATATAAGCCTTATGAGCTAATTTTAGTTCAAAAAATATTTCGAAATGTTCTCCGATTAAGCCAATGTTAAATATAGTTGAAATTAAAGCGAAATTTTTCGAAATTTTTCATATATTCACATTTTACGACTCCAATAAAATAGTTAGGATAGCATGGATCCTAGCACCGATCGCTTATTGCCAAGATCGCGCAGTGAGCTGTACCGTTTCTTGCAAGCACATCAGCTATGACCAGGCACCCTTATCCGTATTATCATAGAGTAGTTCCATGTCATTAGTGATATGTATCAAAGAGAAAGTGTATAGCGTGCTTAAAGTGACCACATTTAATAAGAATTCTCTTAGTGGCAACGTATGCCAGCATATCTTCTGAAGCAGCAATGGTTGATTATGGAGTAAGATATCTTAGATCTACACGTATAATAGCAATAATCCTCATAGGCATGCCTTCATTTGATTAAGTCTTATCATTAACAAGTAATATATTCCACATCATACCTGTACTGAGAGCTTAAAGTTCCCTAAATGCTATGAAATGCTAAGCGTGGCGATTGATATCAGCATGTTAATATTGTCTCCATTGTTACACATATATACAGAAACTTACCTCTTCTTCATTGCTGGCCGTATTCACTGAGTCCATGCTTTGCGATAATCCCAATGGTGCTAGAGCCATTTGATTTTCCATTGCCGAGCTGGTGGTAATGATTGTGTTGTTGTTGTTGCTGTTGCTAATACTACTGTTTGGACTACTGTTCAACACACCGCTATTATTATTGTTGTTGTTGTCGTGCGTATTCGGTGCTGCTGTCGCTGCCGCCGGTGACGGTGTAGTCGATGCAGAGGACGTGTTCGAATGTGACGAAGTTTCGTTGATCGAATTGGTGGCTGCTATAGCCGCAGCAGCAACTGTGGTCGTTGTACCCGCTGTGGCTGTTGTTGTATTTGCTGTGGGAGCAGTTGAGGTCAACGATGTGCCGACGGGGTTGGTGGTTGTGCTGCTAACTGTGCTGGCACTATTGATGATCAAATGTTGCTGTTGTGCCTGTAATTGCTGGCGCAATGACTGTTGTTGTTGTTGCTGTTGCTGCTGATAAACGTGCTGCTGATTCAGCGAATGCTGTGTGTGATGAATGTGGTGATGCTGTTGTTGTTGTTGCTGTAACACAACGTGCTGCTGATGCGCGGCGGCAGCAGCAACGGCAGCCGCTGTGGCCGGTGACAACGAATGCGATGCAGCCGCAACCGAATGCAAATGCTGATTCAACAATGCAGCAGCCGATGAATTATAATGTTGCGCGGCAACAGCGAGGCGTTGTTGCTGTGCTGCGGCGGCGGCGGCAGCAGCTGCAGCTGCAGCAGCGACCTGTGTGTGGTGTTGGTGGTGGTGGTGCTGATGTGTATTGACGGCGGCAGTGGCGGCGTATTGGGCAGCGGCGACAGCAGCGGCGGGATTGAAGGTCAATTGATGGCCGGCCTTGAGAGCGACTGCGGTGGCTGGTGTGGCGGCGTACTGGACTTGTGGTGTCAGTTGGGCAGCGGCGGCAACGGCGGGTATGACCGAAACGGCGGTGGCGCACTGTCGCTTTGGCGATAACACCTGTGGGGCACTCGCTGGCGTTTGCGGCAGCGTTGGCCTGCGTTTAATCGCAATCGACGAAATGGTGATGGCTTTTTTCAAAACGTTTGGCTGGGGTGTACTGATCTCGTGCCGTTTGTCTATGTGCAACTCTGGACGCGCTCACATTCACTGTGTGTCTGTGTGTGTGCTTCGCTGGCGTGCAAACGAATCTCAAGCGTTACGCTTTATCATATACGAATTGATTAGATGGAAAAGTATAATTGTATCCTTCAACTTGTACATGAGAGATTCAGCATAACTGTAAGTAGAAAGAATAAAAATAGAAATTAGAGACAAATGTAGTAACAAAAATGTATAAGTAAATCGCTTTAAGTATTGCAATCACTCCTAGCCTTCTGAAGCTTGCTGCGATTTATTAAAATTACATCATCCTCAACTAATGTACGCATAATATACGAATGAATTTAGATTTACGCCATAAATTTCTTGCAGACTCATCGCGCTGCCCATTAGTACCTTTCTTCCTCGCTATTCTTGTTTGCGGTCGCCGGTACAAACTAGCGCTATAGCGCATTTTCACCGTTGTTGACGGTGAGGCAAGTATCCTTTCGGCCGCTATAATCGCCTGAGATTATTATCCTTGCCGCAATGAAAAAGCACTTTGCGTGCCAGCATTCAATTTATCAACGCTCATGAATTTTCCATTGTCGGCTGGAAATTATTTACCGTTTCATTTTACTGCTGGATTATAAGCGTATAAACGCACAGTGTTTTATAGGTATGCGATGCATTCATATACATTGATATGTAGACATATACGACTGTAATTGAGGAAAAATATTCCTTAAACTGAAGTTTCAAGGGATTAACGAACAGAAGAAATTTGTTTAAGTATAAGTGTAAAGGCATCTGTCAATGAAACAACAACAACATCGAAAAGTACATATACGAAAACTCATTTAATTGTATTAATTATATATTTTTAGATTCTGTACATCATCGTTCAAGCATTTGAAAAAATTTTTTCTTTAAATATTTATTTTTGATTTTGAAAGTGGTAAGTTAGAAAACTATCATGCGATTTTTTTTAAATAAAATTTCATGAAAAATATAATTCTGAATATTTCATGGTTATTCTTTAATCAAGAATATGGAATTTTTGTCTAAGAGCAGCTATGCCTCGATTTTATAGGTGAGCTCTTGAAAATTAAAAACAATATTTGTAAATTGCAACGATAAAATTTTTTGGCAATTCTCAATTATGATTAATATTATAAAATCAGTAAAAGAAATTAATGCTGTCCTTGCAACACTGCATTACTGACTCTTTAGATGTGCGTTTGTAGTGCAATTTAAGTGCTTTTACGCATACATTTTAAATCAAAACCAACATTATGTTGTCTGTCAATGCCAACATACACATCAGCTGAACGATGATCTGTTGCTCTGCATGACTATAGCGTGATTTTGCATATTCTCATATTGAAAAGGACTGCTGTATTTTTGTGATATTTATTAATGTTTTTGTTGTTGTTGTTTATTTTTTTGCTTCTCAATATCCCACCCACTTATGTGTCGAACGCTGAGTGCGTTTGCTGACATTATAATCTCTCTGACTGTCATAACTGTGTCGCAGCAACACAACAGCAAGCAAGCTCGTCAATACATCACTTTAGTGAATATGTAAAGTATAAATATGTATGTATGTAGATTGCAGATGAGGTTCTCTGTATGTGCATATATTTTGTTTATCCTCGCTTTAATGATATTCGAACTTATTGTCATGCGCTCATTGCATATGAACTCATTGTTTTCATTACGAAGCTTTTAACATTTACGAAATGTGTGAGAGTGTCTGTGCGCGTGTGTGCTTTGGGTGGCCACCCCCATCGCTTGTTGTCAACTAATGATTTATGCAGTGTTTCGCTCCACTTTTTTGTTTTTATTTTTACACATTCATTAATTTTTCTTTTCTTTATGTCTGCGCGATTTTTTAATATCGTATTTGTATGCGATAGTGTTAAATATTTATGAAATATGTATATGCTTGCACGAAATTTTTGTATTTATTTCTTTTTTCATATGTAAAATATGCGAAAAGGTTTCCAGTCGCCTTGAGTGCGGATAAATTGAATTTATGTGAGCGCGGTATGCAATTTGAGTGACAGAGAGCTGTTAAAACGTTGTCGGTTTATACCCATATAGGTCCATCTCTCAAGAGTGGCAATGTTATTATTATGAATTTCTATTAAGAGAAAAAATTAGTAAGATAAGAACCCATAAAGGTTCAGGAATGTGAGCTAAATAATAGTTTTATATTTAATTACTTCCGGAGGTCAGAGGAGTAATGTAGAGGTGCTTCTTCTGATTTATATGGCGATTTTGTTACTAAAAGCTCTTTGGACGAGAGTAGTTAGAATACGGCATTGTAGGTAATTTTGATATTATATTATTAAGCTTTTCGGGGAATCTCACATTTCAACAATAGACGATCTTATCGACTATAAGCCTTATAGCTATAGAGAAAAGCTTAGAGCGGTTTTCGTGAACTTGATGAAACTTTTATTTAAAAAATAACTTAAGAAGTCTATTGAGTCAACGGCAAATGTGATTTGACAGCTTGTAGGTGAGTGCTAAATATCGGAGAAAGCTAAACACAATCCACATACTCATTAATTGAAATAAAAAGAGAAGAGAAGACTCAAGAGCATTTTACAATTGAGTGCCAAGTAACTTACAGCAGCTTAAAGAACATCTCTTCATATTATAAATATGCATACAAGCAAACGATTTGCAAGTCTCAAAATGTACTTAATAAGCTACAAAATATTAATACATAAAATACTCGCATTCAAAGGGAAAACAACAATGTGACGCCCACGGATTTGCGTTGATGCTGCACGTCGGAGTAAATCTCAGCCAATTTGGATAAAACCACTTGGCGAAAAATGCAAAAATTAAATACAAGTGAACAAATACACACACATACATGAGGAATGACAGGAATGACGAACACAAACACACACACATATTTGTGTGTGACAAAAAAATAAGTAACCAAAAAGGGGAAACGCAACGCACGTGGGTCTAGTAGCTTCACTTGCTCGCACAGCTGAATGAACAATGCGACATATGGATTATGTAGCCGCTGTTGTTGAATTCTTATGCCACAAAAAAAAAACGGCAAAAAAATCTTCAACAACAAGCCGTATTGTGGCGGAAAGCGCGCGTGTTTCGCTTGGCCTGTGCCTGCTGAAGAGATCATTGATTATGATGACAACAAGTGGCAGCACGCAAATTGTGCTAACCAAAAGCCATCAAGTTGCGCAAAAAGAAAAACAATATATAAAAAGCAAAAAATATAGCTGAAATGCAACAACAACAACGAAGTTAAAAGGGGAAATAAGAGCTTGTTGTACCGGATATATAAAGATGGTATATGAGGATGAGGTATTTACCATGGAATACAGAATGTTTTAAAGATGAGCTTATTGTTATATAATGATGTTTTCAACGTAGCTATGACTTTTAAGATTAGTTTCTGGTTTTTTATGCAAAGAAATAATAAATATTTAAGAGGCATTTTCTATATCTTTTCCCAAAAATTTATAGATAGTTGTTCCATTCTGGAACATTGCCGCAGCAAGAACCGTGATCTGTAAGTCTAATTATTAGTGTTGTTATTGAAGTAATAGGTATGTTCAGTTGAATGTCTTGAGCCGAGTTGCCTCGTTTCTATTGAACTTACAAATGCTGAGCTAAATCATTCCAAGATCACATAGATACTACTGTTCGTCTACTCTGAGCACTCTCTGCCCTTATAAACCAATTTGAAAATTTGTATTGAAAGTTTAATCTCAAGTACGTAAAATCTACTAAGTATTTAACAAGCTTTAAAAAATTCTGAAAACACTATTTCCTGTATGCATATTTGAGTTCATTTCTCCAACTTGTTAATTCTGAGCTCTATTCGCTTACAAAAAGCACTACATGTGAAAGCAATAACAAGAAAGCAATTAAAAGCAATATTGATACCTCATTAAATAAATGTAATGCTTCGTTATTCTATAACAATTTGAAATATTAAATTATTAGTATTTAAACGAGTAACTTGTTCCATTCGCCACACTATAATTTTTTTTTTTTGGAATCAAGCGCTTTGATACTTAAATTTCATACTGACATTGTACAGTTAGATATGCATAGATAATAATGAGCTATCCATATCCGCTTCATCTTTTTAGTTCTTCAATTTAGTGTAGGTTTCCAAAACGTTATACCGGCTTGAAACGCAGCCCAACCAAAAGCAAACCCTCATATGTAGAACACATTGTTACACGTGTGAGTGTAGTTGTACATAATATTCATATTGATTCAACTTGGCTGGTCTTCCATACTTGAAACTTGCAATTTAGCAACCAACAACAGATAGTTTAAACAGTTACGAGCATATCACAACATAGACGGCTGATACACACTTGCTTGGTGGAGCAGCAAAATGCATTTAAAATGGGTTAGCAACCGCTCTAAATTATATAAGGTTACAAAATCAATTAACGACCGGGAGTGAGATTTGTGGGGTTGAATTTGTGTCGAAATATTAAATTGGCCGTCGTGCTGATTTCGCAGTACGTAACTATAATGCCATTAGAGCTATTTTACGCCCATCGTTAACGACCTGCGAAGCAGTTATTTGAATATTTTCTCCATTGGTATCAAATTTTCTTGCCAGTGTGCATTTAATTTAACCCTAATCCCCGTTGAGAACGATATGAAAATCATGCTTAATCATCAATATTTGGAGGCACCATAGTAACAAGTGATAAGCAAGTAAATATATATATGTGACTCCTTTATTTATCCCTCTCTTCAAATATACAGTTTTGTTTATCGAAGAAGCCAATTGGAAATATTTTATGAAATAAAAAGTATTTGTTTTCGAATTTTCCACTAGCTTTGAGGACACTATTTCAGAACTAGACTATGTCCCCAGCAAAGCTTAGCTCAAACAACATACAGTTACACTCATCTGCATTGCCAACTCTCTGCCTATTTTCGAGAATTGGAAAAGTCAAATGACTAATGCTGCTACACATGCGATTATCTAATTATTTTCTGTATGTCAGAAAAGCATGAATTTGAAAGTTGAACTTTCAATTCCATTGTAAGCAAGCATATAAGCGTAAGTAGATTTCTCATTAATGTAATTTAAGACAACAGGCAGACTTTCTTACATGAAGCGTCATAAAGCCGCATATACAATTCGTGCGTGCTCGCCTATCTACAGCAAAGATCTAGAAGCTAGACAATGTGAAAAGAAAGATGGAAGAAATAAAAAATACAACAAAGACAAAAAGAAAGCAACAACAAAAAGAAGAGTAAGCAATAAGTGCGGGAAAAGTCCAATTTACTCCATTTGGTGTAGTAAATATGTATAAACTCAAGTATATATATATACCAGCAGCACATAATGAGTTTGGCGTTGAGAAGCGGCTAGCTAGAAACAATACAAACGCGCAGTCGCCTCACTGTGAGCCCATCTAGTGTATTGAAACTGTGAAAAGGCGGGGGAGCGTGTCGAAAATTATATAGCCGCCGTAGTATGTATTGTCTGACTGACGTGTCTTTTGGCGGTGTATTGCTTTTAGTGCTAAAAACCTTCAAAGTGAAACTAGTTCAAAAGTTCAATGTAACAAAGCCGCGCCACTGTCCGTCGCTGAGCGCGCGGTGGTTCAACTGCGCAGCTGTAGCTTTGTTTCAAGCGGCCTATCGCCTTCTGCGCCAGCTAATGTTGTCTGTAGCTCTACAGTCGTTTTATTTAATTTGCATTTTCACAACGACAACAACAATAACAATCGTAGAAAAATTTGCACGAAGCATAAGATGAATAAATTTAAAGGAAATTGCCACAAAGCGAGCTGAGTTAACGATCATTGATGTCGGCGGTGTTGTTGTTATTGCTTGCTGCTTGCTGCTTGATGCTACAAAAAAGTGCATTGTGGCATGCAGTTCAGCTGCAATATGATCGCTGCAACACGTTGTGGCAAGTAAGAATGCGGTGAAATGAAAGTCACTGTGGGGAGTTTTGTGATATCAAAAGGGCGTACATTATTATATATTGTTTGTTGTGCATTGCAGTGTTGAAAGTATCAGCAGGAAATTATAATGGATATAACGAAAAGTGTTCTAAAGATTTGAAAATTAACAGTGCTGGCCAAACAATTAGCAATTAATCAAGGGTATTTGTAGAAAATTTTCATTTACTAAAATTTGTTAATTCATTTGATCATTTTATTTCTGGCATCGTCTTGGAACTCATACTTATCGTAAGTATTAAAAGCTATAGCTGCAAGTTTGCCGAAAAAGTGAACTGACGCTATATTAAATTGTGTGCTATATTAACTCTGGTGTTCTATGATGAAATAAAAGCTTTATTTGGGTCGACGAAAGCTGTATAACATTGGCCCTTACTTCCCTTACACCGAAAGCAATTTTAACTGTTTTGGCAAGTTTCATGTATGTCTTTAAGCGACTCATGAAGCTTTCTCTCTAGTAGATATTTGAGGTTAGGAAGCAGTAACGTAAATTTGGAATATTTCTTCGACAAACAACTTTTTTGCGAATTCTATTGAAAGTTTTTTATTCCAAAATAACAGGTATTTTGTTACAAGTTTGGTGGCCAAACGCGACACTACAAAAGTACACCGATAGGAACAGCAAACGACGCCATATTTTTATACTCTCGCAACAAAAGTTGCTAAGAGAGTATTATAGTTTTGTTCACATAACGGTTGTATGTAAGTCATAAAACTAAACGAGTTAGATATAGGGTTATATATATCAAAATGATCAGGGTGACGAGACGAGTCAAAATCCAAATGTCTGTCTGTCCGTCTGTCCGTCTGTCCGTCCGTCCGTCCGTCAGTCCGTCCGTGCAACGGATAACTTGAGTAAAAATTGAGATATCTTGATGAAACTTGGAACACACGTTCCTTGGGACCGTCAGAGGGTTGCTTTCGAAAATGGGCAAAATCGGACCACTGCCACGCCCACAAAATGGCGAAAACCGAAAACACAAAAAGTGTAATAACTAAGCCATAAATAAAGTTATAAAAGTAAAATTTGGAACATAGGATCGCACTAGGAAGGGGCATATTTGGATGTAATTTTTTTGGAAAAGTGGGCGTGGCCCCGCCCCCAAATCGGTTATTTGTATATATCTCGCAAACCAATAAAGCTATATAAACCAAACTTTCTGCAGTCAGTTCTCTTACGTACCCCACCACACACCATAAAATTAGTTGAAATCGGATAATAACCACGCCCACCTCCCATACAAAGGTTAGGTTGAAAATTACTAAAAGGGAGTTAACTCAGTAACGAAAAACGCCAGAAACACTAAATTTCACATAAGAAATGGCAGATGAAAGCTGCACTCAGATTTTTTTACAAAATGGAAAATGGGCGTGGCATCGTCCACTTATAGGTCAAAAACCATATCTCAGGAACTACTCGACCGATTTCAATGAAACTTGGTTTGTAATAGTTTCCTTCCGCGCCTACTTCCTATATACCAGAACTTTGAAGACGATCTGAATCGTTTACTTTACAATATATAAAGTAAGCACTAGTGAAGATATCGATGCAGAACTTTGCACAAATACTACCTTTATAGTGTGGCAGCCCCAATCTAAATATCGCCGAAATCGGTCCATAGGTTTTTATGGCCCCATTAATCGAACACGAGGACCTCGGTGCTTCTAACCTAATATTAGGGTTTCCAACTTTCAATGGACTTTATACAATATATATGGCGAATATGTGGGTCAAATTGTGTATTATATAATATTAATTAAGTTAAATAAATAAATTGCGAGAGTATAAAATGTTCGGTTACACCCGAACTTAGCCCTCCCTTACTTGTTTCCCACTATTTCTCTTCATTTTTTTTCTGTAAGGTTTGTCATTTCACTATGGAAATGTATACGATTTTTGTAGCACTCTTATTGAAAAGCCGTTAATAAACCTATGTATCACATATAAATATACAGACACCCACCACAACTTGCCACATATGTATGTGGGCCAGCGCAACTCACTTCACTGTAAATTCAATAGCTCACTTCCCTATCAACTTGCACTCGCTGCGTTTTAAATTTGTTAATTGCGTATTATGTAAATATGACTCAAAAGTTAGAGTAAACCATATCAGTTTATGTTGCAACATTAACATGTACTTATGTACATGTTACTTGTGTGATTATTTTGCGGTTATGTGGCATATGCGTACTTGCATACATATAAATATATTTATTAGTATGCAACTGTCTACTCAAATTCCCACCGCAATGACAACTCAAAACAATAAATTGCAAAACAAACTTTCAGCAGATTAAATACCGACTGCTTGCATTGAAAGTGCACATTTCCTCATACATACAGACATACATCCATATGTATATTTGCAAAGCAAGTTAGAGAGAAGAGGCAGAGAAGTTGGAAAGTTACGCAAACTAATATTCGATATGATGTATCCAAAGTAACCAAGCGACGTGTAAGCAAACTTTACGTGATAAAAAGCTCAAACCGCAAAAAGTTGGAGAAATGTCATAACTGATTGCATTTACCTACAACAACAATTGTATTTCCGTATGAGCATCATTCGTAGATTTGTCTATCACTGACTTTAGCAACAGACTAGCTAGAACTTTGTCGCTAGAGAACAATATTTACACACACAAATACACAGAAAAACGAATGTCACGACTAACTGCTGCCCGCATAGCCTTGCAAACTTGTAACAAAAACAAAAAAAAAAAAACAAATAAACTCAACTTATTGGATATATGTGTGTGTGAGCATACAACGATATTCTCAATTTTATTCTCGCTACATCCAAACTTTTTGTGCTGCATATATACGGATAAACTAACTTATGTCCTCAAGTGCTTGCAACTTGGTTGTTGCTGTTGCGACAATTGCCTTGTATCTATTGTAAAATAAGTATCTGTTTATTGCCATTGCGAAGGAAGCGCAACCACAGCGCACAGCATGTAGGTAAATGCGGTTGCGGAAGCCTTGAATTTGCGGTTTCAAAATGCGCAGTATGGAAATGCGATGTGCGTAGTTACGGTACTTGTTGTGGCACTTGAATGTAATGCGGTTTGCATCAATTGTTGGCAATTCGTCGAATCCGTAACTGATGCGTGATTGTTGCTATGACTATAACCACGAGAGCGGATTTGTGACCTTCTGAAGTCAGTTAAGTGTAATCTGATTTGTTCTAGTTCATGCAATTGCAGTCTGCTTTATCTTATTGTTGAAGAATAGCTTTAATGGTTTCAGGCGGAAAGTGATGGTCCAACTTCTATAAAGCAGCTAAACTCAATACATATAGAACATAATTCTAACCAAAGTTCCTCGGATATACTATTGAATGAAGGATCGTTCAGAAAAAATATAAAAAAGAAATATGGAAGACTCTCAGTTAAATTACTTTAAAAGATAAACGTATACCATCTGAGCAAGATCTAAACAATAATAAATAATAATTTAAGTTCGTTTATTTCCATCCATAAATTTGTCTACCGTAAGTTTTTTGAAATCAAGGACCTTAACAGAAAGTCATAAAAGTCATCACGTTTTTAAAAACATTACTTGGGTTCGTCAATTATTGAATGCTACCTGATCAGGCACTTATAATTGGCATCCGATGACCCTGAAACACCACAATTTTCATCTCATTGCGAAAACAACGATTGTTCGTACTTTAAGATTCGAACAATGTAAATGGGCGACATCTGACGGAAAGAAAATATAGCTAATTTGGTCCACCTACATTTTGTGAATAGTTGAAAAAATTATGGCCGATACTATCTTTATCTCAACTGTTCATATAAAAAGATTGCATTACAATTAGAAAGTTGGTGAGTATTATAGTACAAAGGTCCTCTCTTAAATAGTCAAACCCCAGATTGATCGATTATATTTGAGCTCGTTTTAAGAATAGTTTACGAAAATATATCAACTATTAGGTCGAGGCGAGGTCATTCTTTAAGAATCAAAAAATACTTTTTAGGAATTCAGATTTCTCGAGTGAAAGTGACCAGAAGCCATAGATTAGTGGATTGATTATGTCGGAAATGGTAAAAATTTCACACATTTGTAGTGAGCTCTGTTTAAGATTTTTGGAAAACTATTTTTTAACTAAACTATATATACAATAAACACACATGCGATGCCATAATTAGGGATGCGAGCTGCTTTCTCATTCGCTCACACTCATCTCAACCGCCAGATTTGCATCTCTGTTATTGAAATAAGCTTTGAAGTGTAATTACAAAGCCCATTACATTTGAAACCAAACAAACAACAGCTAACGAGTTCCATTGATTTTTGGTTAATGCACGCCTATTAATCAGTTGCAAAGTAGAGAGACGCACGTATCTGCTTTTCACAAATCTCTCAAATTAGGCGCCTCATTTTGCAATTGCACACCTTCGCAGCATAACGGCCGCAACCAGCCAGTCACCCGACCAACTAACCAACTAAACGCCACACAGCCATATCAATCATCTGAAATTACTGATTACAAGTTGTGCGCTTCTGCCACTGCACCTACACACGGCGCATCTTTCGACGAAGTCACGCCTGTGTCCAGCGACTTCACCGCCCCACGACGATTAAAAGCACATTCAACATGGCAGAGATGAAACGAATCATGAGTCGCGTGTTGACAAATTTCACTTTGATGGCGTGGAAAATGTTAGCCACATTTCAGCAGAGACGCAAGGCGAATAAGCTAACAAGCAATTTGCGCCTGCGTGCCATATCCAATGCGTTGGAGTACTTAGCATACCCCTTTTGGCGCGCATACACACACACGTGCAAGTGTCACATGCGTGGTCTGCTGCATGCCACATATCAAACGCCACTTGCCACATGCCACATGCATGTTTATACATATGTTGCAACACAGTGTAGTTGCTGCTGTGGCATTTAGGCGCTGCAACGCATGATGCCTCATTGATTGTGACCATGCAAATGACAGACGCGCCCGAGCAGTGATGAAATCATCGTACGTCCGTATGTATGCGGGTACGCATATATGTATTACATAGCCGCTAAGTTGCTCGTGTTACGCACTGTTGCAACACAACATGAAAATTCGCTTAGTGCGTCGAAAAAGAAGAGCACAATGGCTGACAGGATAGCGGTAGCAGCTGCCGCGAGGCAAGTCGTGAGCGACAGGCAGGAGGAGTATGCATGCGTGCGCGTGTGGCAATATTTGTTGGCAACAAGTAGCGCAACACGGCGCAAAACAAATGCTTGTGGCTCTTGTTGCTGCCACCAATCGCCGCAGGCGCTGACACTGCCGCACAGTGGTGCCAAAGCGGCAAAAAAGGATTTTTTTTTATCATTCCAAATTTGTACCATCTTTTCAATTTAAGCTAAGAACTAATCAAATAACATTATCCGAATACTTGGGCTTGATATATTCAATGGTTTTTTGTTGGGAGAGCTTCAAAGTCCAACAAAGTATCAACGCAAAATTACTCAGAAAAATGTGATGAATATGCGAAGGTTAAAACTCAAAAGTTAACCATAAAATATCAATTGTAAAGTTTTTATTTATTAAAACCAATGTTATAGATGTGATTTACATCATGAAATGTATACTTTTTTTTCAAGATTTTTTTTAATATGATGTTTTTTCATGGTCCAAAAAAATCATATATTTTACAACTTCAACAGAATATAACTATTGTGCGCAGGAGCGCGCAGGTTAGCCACTTATACAAAATAAACTTTAAAATCTCCTTAATCGATAGAAAAAAAAATCAGCTGCTTTTAGCTGCCAATTCATGAGTAATTAGCATTTTAATCTACTGCAACTGCAACAGCGTTGTATGTTTGCCTGCTTCGCTGCTTTGTTTTTTTGCCTGCTTCGTTGTTTTGTCTGTTTTTTGATTGTTCGGTTTGTTGCTTTGTTGTTATTTTTTGTAGTTGTCTCTCGTTATACAACAACAACAAAATACTAGTTTAGGTGCATTATATTATTTGAACTAATTACACAGTACAACAGCTAATCGGGGGGGTGAGAAATTCCAAGTCAGGGTGATGGTACTAGGTCAGTATAGTAAAACCCTCAAAGGGTTTGGCGTTCGTATGTGTCATATGTGATACCGAGAGAAGTGCAAACGGGTGAAAAAATTAACAAAACACGAAATTTTGAAATGGCAAAAGAAATAAAATATTGTGATATTGCAGAAATTTGTAGGTTCTTGCTGCTAAGAAGAAATGTTATCCTGAGAATTTGCGATCAGAGGAAACTTACAGTGAAGTTGGTTTGCAAGATTTGCTAAACCACACAGTTAAGAGAATTTAAATGTCCAAATCTGAAAATGATTTAATAGATATCCAAAAAATTTGAAGCTGACTTCGAAATGGGGATGTGATGGCTCGTCAGGACATATTGTATACCAACAAAGTTTCACTGATGGAAATATGATACATAGATTTAAAATAATATTAAATACAATCAATAGTCAAGCAGCAATAGATCCTCAAAAGTTTGAAATTTATTGCATGAAAACTGCGAGGTTATATGTCAGCCTTTATGAATTTTACTATATGCCAATGACGGTACATAAAGTTTTAAAGCATGGAAGTAAAATTGTTTCATCTTCTATTTTACCATTGGACATGCTATCAGAGGAGGTTCAAGAAGCTCGCAATAAAGATTACAAGAAATATAGGCTTAATCATTCTAGAAAATGCGACAGAATTTCTATAAATCAAGATGTAATGCACTTGCTTTTAACTTCATCGGATCCTTTTATTAATGGTTTCAGAACAAATCCCAAAAATAAAACTTTAGAATTGGACGATGATGTTAAAAAATTACTTGTTGAATAAATAATTAATATTATATGATCATTTTTTAATATTTATTGGTTATGTTATATGGGAGGTGGGCGTAGTTGTGGGCGGATTTTAACAAATTTTTTTTTTTCATCTAATTTGGCAATATGAGAGATGTGTGCCAAATTTCAAAGCCCTACCTCGATTCCTTCTATTTTTTGCCGCGGCTTGTATGAAGCGGCACCACTGTGTGCCGCATGTACATACATATGTATCTAGCGGTGCGACGGCGGTAACATACGTTGTGGGAATACAAGCGGCAGCTAAATAAATTTGCCAACAACGCTGCGGTTGTGATAGCAGCAGCTCACGCCGCTGGCTGTTGCCTTTTGCATGGGAGTCCCGTGCGTTTTTTGGCTTGCTTGGTCGGTCGCTCGGTTGGTTGGTGGCTGCCATTCGATCACTCCGCGCCCGGTTAGTTGTTGCGGTTGGTGGAAGCTGCCACGTTTCTCAATTTAATTTTCTATTTGGCTTTGTTGTTTTTCATTGTGTTGTTGCGGGAGGTGACAACGATTTTGCTAGGCGTAGCCGCCGTTGGGAACTCCAGCGAACATGCAGCGTACAACTTGTATGTGAAACATGCGCGCAGCAACAACCAAAAATTAATTTTTGTTGTAACGTTTTTATTTGCAATTTGTTGTCAGACACAAAAACGCCGCTGTTAGTATTCTGGCATTTTTTTTATAAAATATATGTGCATATATCTACATATATGTATCTATGTAAATATATTGTGTATTTGTATACATACGCGCATGTGTTGTTTTAATAGCTTTGTTTTTGTTAATGGAAATTGTTGTCGAGGTGCGCCTTGTCGTCGGCCACTCGGGAAATATGCAATGTCATTTGCCATCAAATCCCTTATGTTGACGTTGTAGTTATTGTTGTTGCTATTTTGAATGAACATATGTATGTGCGCCGGCATTTCCGTTTCTTTTTAATCTAAACAATTTACATAACGACAAGCGCATGCATACATTTACATGCAACAATCCGGCTGAATATCAATCTACATATGTGTGTGCGCTCGTGTACGCTTTAAGGTACCTGTGCGCCATTGTGGCACGATAAATGTGCTTTGGGATTGCAAAGAATCCACCACCACCCTGCCGCCATTAAGCCAACAGTTGGTTCTCGGCCAAATTGGCTTTGGTGTAGCAGTTATAGTTGTGTGTAGTACCGTTATACAAATAAAATTCATTAAATATTCTGTGCATTTAATGAAATGTTTAGTTTTTGTGGTGGCAAACAATGTTTTAAAATTCATTAGTTGCATGCATTTGAAACATGTGTTTATAAATATATACAATATTATATAACACAAGGAATTGTTTAATTAAATTATGCTCAGGTGACACGAAAGGACAGCTGCTCCTGAAACAGATGACAGGTCATGTGCTCCTCAATGAATATTTTATCATTTTAACGCAGAGTTGCATGTTTGCTTTAAATGCTATTCATACAAAGAGAGAGAGAAAGAGAAAGAGAGAGACAGCAAATGTAAGGAGTTTTAAAAATGAATTTCGGAGTAGTTAAAGCTAGACTTTAAAATTGAACCAAGAAATTTATTTCAAGCACAAACAACTCCTGCTTCTGGATTGGATTCTGGATTCTTTACTTTAAAATTTGCCTTGAAAAGCAACTCAACAGCGCTTGTAACCATTTTGAAAGTAACACACAATAGATTCTCCAAATTAAAATCTCAAATTATAGTTATCATCCAGAATTATATTATTGCCGCTTTTTATGCTTTCTACGCATTAACGACATGCTTTTCGGTTTTTGGTTGCTGAAATTAAAATTATACGCTTCAGATTTTCATGTAATTCATCTTCGTAGACTTAATTTTGGAATAAAAGATTAATTAATCTTCGCCAAAAACAATTAAAGCTTTAAACATTTTTTTTCCATGTGCCGCTTTCTTTCCGTTCTTGAACCATTACAAATCTTTTCTCTTTCGACTATAATTCATAGTGGTAATAGCGTACACACACAGCACGACGTCTGTCTCTCTCTCTATATGTGTGTGTTGAAGCGATCTTTTGAGCTGGATATGGTTTTTACCGCGAGCAACGTACATAGTTAGTTCAACGTGATAAATGAAGCGCGAATCGTGTACGAAGAGCAGGAAAAAAACAATTTTTTTACCAAATATATGGCAGATATACTAAACTATTTTTATGAAAGAAGAAATGCTTGAAAAATACCCATTTCACACTTTAGGTGGCTGCAGAAACAAAATATATAAGCGTTCTGCGGCTATAACGCCTCAAACTTATGGGTTAAGGCCACACTCACAAAGCGAGTGAGATACCACTCGGCTGGGAATTAAGTAAAAGAATTGTGTAGAATGAGCAACTAGCAGAAAAAGAAATTAATGTATTTTGTTTTTGCATTTGGAGAGGTCATTGGTGCGTTTGTAATACCATCGCGGCTTTGAGTCGACCATCAGCATGAAGCAAACACAGTAAAAAAGCCAGCATTATACATTAGAGATACACAAACACGTAAAGCGTTCTAATATCTTCAAGAAAGACATAAAGGAAGAAAACTATAGGAATAGTGAAAACTAAAAACAACAACAGCGAAAGGTTGTATATCAGACGCAGCAACACTTTCTTCCCATGACTTTTGAAGTCACTTCTAAGATGCGTGCTATGCGCCTTGCTGGTCAATTTCTTTGAATATATATTTGTATATATGTATATATGTACAAAAGTACCATAAACACATTAATACTACTTCAATACATTACCCCTCACATATATATTCATTTGAATGTTAATAGTTGTTTGTGCAACCAGCTTCCCAGCAACGAGTCAATAAATCAAAGATACTCCCCAGTTGATTCTTGATTTCACGAGTATCGAGCTAACCGCTTTTCGCGATTTAACAACATTGCTTTTCGTTTAACAAACCTACACACCACCCTCTAGCGACCACCCGTCTATCCCTCATCTTGCTCTCCATCGAGTTTCCCTAGTTTACTTCTCGCAAAGAAATTTATTTTCGACTCTTTAGTTGCGAACAGCTGATCGGCCACCTAAAACACCCAAACGCGTGGCTTCAGCCGGGCTGTTATGTTAGCCAACAATGCGCCACCTTTCTTTGTTGTTCTTGCTCTATTTTGTTGGCGACTATATACATATGTAGTTTGTAAGTGTTTACTTTTCAGTCTGCCGCAGTCAAGTGGGACTTTGCGGCGAAGTTGTTTGGTGGAGTGCTAAAACTTAAAGAGCAGCGATTAATCTTCACTAATTTAAAAGTTTTTAATTTTGCAAGTATGTAAGTGTGTGAAAGCTGGAACTGATTTAGTTTGGAGTGCTTTGATTTTTCATAGTTAGCAAATGATTGGGTCATTTGTTAAACGAGTGCTAGTTGAGTGACCAAAGTGAGGGTGTTTAAAGTGAAGTAGAAAGGAAAGAAATCTCAAACCAAACTTAAAAATATGTCTAACTCTTTAAATGGTTTTAACTGAGTTGCTCTTAGGGACCTTTGAAATACACAGATGAATTGACGAAACCAACAGACTGCATTAATATTAGATTGCCGAGATGTTCTGAAGCATTAATTTTGGAACAATAAAAAGCTGACAAGTCGACATTTTCAACAAGATCGACAAAGCTTGGATTCGTTATCCATAATTTGGATATCAAATTGTCCTCTTATATTCCCAATATAAATAGTAGTTGTTATCTTTAGCTGTCAAATTTGAAGAGCTGAAGTTTTGGCATGGGATTTTTTACAGGGTGTTGTCATTAATCGATATTTTGGAACAATCAGTACTATTCATGAAACAAAGCCAGAAAACCCGACCAATATTTTCTGTCACCGGAATTTGAGATTTCCAATACTTGTAATATAAAAACTGTGGCTCATCGATAACATATATTTGGTAAGAACCCAGTATTTCATAATATTACGAGATTATACATTCTAATTCATTCTAACAAATCACGCAATGAATAAATGTACATAAATCCAAACACTTTAAAAGCGACTTACTGTAATTCTGCACAAAAGTTTTGCAAATCAATCGCCTTGACCTCAACTTGAAGTGGGTACTCACCTGAAATGAAAGAGAGATGCAACATAAAAATGATTTATTAAATTTGCATGAGAAACATTTGAAGTTGATGCGTAAGCATAAATAAAACATTGAAATAAAAATACAATTTGTAATGAAATCAGCAAAAGTCTTCAACCATAACCCAAATTTAAAATCTAGTCTACATTTTGCCTACAAAGTCACATACAAATTCAATAAACTGAAACGATTTGCAATTGTGCCGAACTTTGAAATTCAATTACTCCTAGCAATTTTCAGAGATGCTTTAACTGTGCTGTGTGCCAGCAGCAGGCGTATAATCAAAGAAATTTGCTGGGGTGGGAGCACAACCAACACATCGGACAATGGGGTTGGTGCTGAAATCTCGGTTTTTGTGAGTGAAAAAATATGAAAGCTCTTAGAATGTGCCGGAATCGACGATCGATACGAGTAGTAGCATAAAAATAGCAACAATAACAATGCCATATATTCGTAGCATTGTTTTGGCAATGCTGCCACAATGCCAAACAAACCAATATTGAAGGAAATAAACTGGGTGAGCGCACGAATAGCTATCGGAATTGGGTGATGCTAAATGTTGCTTATTTACATACGTATATACATGTATGTATATATGTTTACAAGTGTTGTTTGCATGTTTGCGTGAAAGATTTAAAAGTTGATTATCTTGGCTCAGAATTTGCCAAACTCACCGCAAAACCGGAGCACAGACGATTGTATAAACAATAAAGTGCCTGGCTGAGACCATGGATGGACTAACGAGCGTATGAATGAACGAACAAACCGTCTGACTCACCAACCACACGAACCAACATCCGACCGCCCAACCATTCGTTGAACGTTAGAGACTAACCATGCCACTGCCCCCAAAAAACTTTTGGGCAAGCAATGTTAGAATAAATGAAGATGTTGTCTGCAGCATGAACGGACGGACGGACGGCACTTGAACAGTGGTTGAACGGATTTGAGTGAACGGTAAATGAAAGAAGAAGATAAAAGCACAGAAAACCATTTGCATGTGCTGGAGTGGGTGATTTGCGTCTGCCTGTGCCGGTGGAACACTTAATTTTTGCTGATTTCATGCAGACACTCGTTAGTTGTACAAATATAATGAAATAGTTGGAGGGGATGTCGAGGGAAGACAAGCATAAAGATACTAATACGTAACTCTTTGTTTTCGGAATTATGAAATTGATTTGAATTTGTTTTGTTTTGTGTGGGTGATAAGGGATTTATAAAAATGAAAATTGGAAATTAAACAATTTGTGAAAAATACATACATGCGTACCTATAAAGTTTGTTAATTTACTATATCTCTCACTTATATAAGGCTCCTAAAAATATTTTTATTCAAAATTCCGAACTTCTTAAAATTGGACTAAGCTGAATTATGTTACTTACTTTAATTGGAATCACAACGTATTATATGTATTTACATACAAGTATTAGTTAAAGTATTAAAGACATGCATGGGTAATAAATAGAAGATATGAATAATAATTGCCAAGTTAGAGTAAAGAGTTTATGAATACTTCCACTTAAACTCGGCAGCGTTTTCAATATATCACATTGGAAAGTATCCTGATAATAGTAAGCTTATAGGATAGATGAAGTTATGAACTGATTTTTCACACATATTAAGAACATCACTAAACTTTTTCCTCCAAAGTAATATCTGAGTGATTGACGTGAAACTCGTATTTGGCTTTACTGACCGATTTGAAGTTAGATTTCGTTAACTTTTTCTTGATATCAAGAGTAAAAATTATACTATTTATCTTCTTTTATACACATATTCCTTGGGATCGTAAGGAGGTTGTTATTGAAAATGGGCGAAATTGGTCCACTGCCATGCACACAAAATGGCGAAAACCGAAAACCTATAAAGTGTCATAACATAGCCATAAATAAAGTTATAAAAGTAAAATTTGGTACAAAGGATCGTTTTAGTAAAGATCATATTTGGATGTAATATTTTTGGGGAAGTGGGCTTGGCCCGCCCCAAAAAAGGTTTTTTGTATATATCTCGCAAACCAATAAAGCTATATAAACAATCGGTTCCCTTACGCACCCCACCATACACCATGAAAATAGTTGAAATCGGATAATCACCTCTCATACAAAGGTTAGGCTGAAAATTACTAAAAGTGCGTTAACTGACTAACGAAAAACGTCAGAGACACAAATTTTTACAGAAAAAATAGCAGAAGGAAGCTGCACCCAGATTTTTTTTAAAAAATTAAGAATGGAAGTAGCATCACCCACTTATGGGTCAAAATATATCTCTGGAACTACTCGACCGATTTCAATGAAATTCGGTATATAATATTTTCTTGACACCCTGATGACACGTGTGGGATATGGATGAAATCGGTTCACAACCACGACAACTTCCCATATAACTCAATTTTAAATTCCATCTTATTCCTTCACTTTATAACATATACATAAGAAATCAATGAAGATAGCGAAATAAAACATTACACAAATACTGTATATGATCTGTAGCATAACTTGTGAAAAAATTGTCGAAATCGGACTATAACTTTTCAAGGCCCCAGATATCGAATATGAAGAATTCAGTGCCTTATGATAATTTTTCACCGAAAATAACGGTAAATCTCTCAGATATCTCAATTTAATTCAGAGGTAATCTTTTTCTCTGTACCAGAAATGGTTAAAATCAGGTCATAACTTCCCCTAGCTCTCATATACCTACATAAGAAACGGATTATAGGATTTTTATATTAATAGCTTATAAATCGGTTAATACTACTAAAACAATATTCGTAACAAAGTCGACACTTCTCGGCTTAGAAGCAATTTAGAGGAACTTAGTTGAAAGCAGAGTGGAATACAATTTCTTCAAAGAGTCTTATAGAGTGAAGCGTAAAAAATCTTTACTGAAACTATGCGCATAAGTAATTCAAAACAAGAAAAAACGTTAACTTCGTTTGTACCGAAGCTAATATACCCTTCACAGGTGCATTTCTTTTAGTAACTATGTGTTTAAGCAAATCTAAAAACGTAAGAAAAAGTAAGGAAGTTTTCCATACAAGCCATTGATTCCGATCGTTCAGTTTGTATGGCAGCTATATGCTATAGTGAACCGATCTGAACAATTTTTTCGGAGATTAAATTGTTTCTATGAAAAATAACTCACACCAAATTTCGTGAAGATATGTAGTAAAATGCGGTAGTTTTCCATACAAGCCCTTGATTCCGATCGCTCAGTTTGTATGGCAGCTATATGATATAGTGGTTCGATATCGGCAGTTCCGACAAATGAGCACCTTCTTGAAGAGAAAATAACATCTGCGGACGGACGGCCAGACAGACGGATATGGCTAAATCGACTCAGTTCAACATACTGATCATTTATATATATACTTTGTAGGCCTCCGACGCTTCCTTCTGGGTGTTACAAACTTCGTGACAAACTTAATATACCATGTTCAGGGTATAATTATGACTCCCAAACATACATCTTTTGGATTGCGAACACAGCTGTCTAAGATCTGAACATCCATTGTATTTGAGTGTAAATACAATTTGAATTTTAATTACAACATTAACTGGTGGCAGCACAGCAATTGTCTTTTTATTTTTGTTTTACCGCAATGCAATCGCAATACAATACAACAACAAACTGGCGGCACTATAGATAAAACTACTGAAAATCATCTGTTTCGAGAGTGTAAACAATGGAGTAACGTTAATGCGAAGTCAGCAGACACCTGCAGTTGCAGCTGTGCAACAACAACAACAAATGAAATAAGGCGGTGTCAAGAGAACGGTTGGTGGTGGCAAATAAACGCGTCACTGCAAAAGCCGCAATTGAGCCGAAAATGTGAGCAAAGCGCAGAAACACACACACACACAAAGAGAGGCGCAAACACAGCGCAAAGCAAAGGCAAACAATTGAAGTGAATGCAATCGCACAATAAGACAATAAGACAAACTGGCACATGTAAGGAATCTTGTCGGTGAATACCGATGAATACAATGCGCCGCCAATATGCGAAGTGCGAAGCCAAAGAATTGTGCAAGTGAAGTGTTTGCATGCGGCGCGGCAACAGCAAGAGCGACGCATTGTAAGGAATACTTTTGTTTATACATTCATATGTACATATGTATGTACTTATAAGCATATGCACAACTGTGGCAGATAAAGCGAATGTGGCGCGCGAAGTTGCTATTGTTGTGCTGTTGCCAAGAGTTGAGGCAACAAAGGAAATGCGTTCACACGCGCGCTCACATATACCGGGTTGCAGTTATGCGTCTGAAGAAAAATGGTAAAGAAGGGAAAACGGTTTCAAAGGCGAACAGGTGAATCATACACAAAGATATATGTGTGTATGCCACCAAGGTTGCTGCCACATAAACAAAAGCCGGTTGTTAGGGCGAAATAAGGGATCGCAATGCGAGAATTCTTATGCGCATAAAGTCAGGAAATGAACCCTTATTTTATAGCATGTCTTTTGTGCGCGTGGCTGTGTGTGGCACTTTCAGGCGCGCGCACATACAGGTGGCAATTGCTACAATAAGAATCAGTAGATAGGCTCACACTAAGTGCGGGAAGGGTGAAGAAGGGTGCAAAGATATATGAATAATATATATTTTTGTTTATTGTCTATAATAATTTCATTGAAGGCAGGTTAAGGGCAGGTTTTACACATACATATATCTAAGTAACTTAAAATTATATCTTTAAGATACAAATCTTTATGATATATGCATTTAAAGTGCCATAAATAAGATAATACAATTGTGAAACATTCGATTATATGTATATAATCGTAGTCGCATTCTTCTAGGGCAGTGTTGTCCAACGTGACTGTGTGCACGTTTGCTTGTGTTGGTTATTAGCGTACATTCGGAAAGTTACGAGCAGACAACACGAATACGGAACAGTGCGTACAAATAAGTAAACGTACTTTTTAAAAATTACGGTCAACTAAATTATCTATATTTATTTCTTTATTATATTGCTTAATTCTAATGAGATCAGAAATGTGATTGTTTGATAGTATAGCTGAGAATTTAATTGTAAATAAAATTTTCTTTTGTAATTATCAAGAAGACTTTTTCGGGCGTCTCCCTCGATATTTACAAGATTTTTGTGACAACGTTCATAATGTCTTTTTATATCATGTTTGCTACAACGCTTTATTTTTTATAACAAATTAAGCATTCTGCATGCTTTTCATTGTTCTCAATAAATAAATAACATATTTCCCAAATTTGTTGGAACATTTTTAGTGCGTTCTGTTTTCTAGCGTCAACTGATCGCAAAATTCTGCTTTGCTTGCCTACGAAGTTGAATACAGTCGCACAATCGTGCTTTCACAGACACTTGTCGCGACATGTTGGTGTGAGGTGTCTGGCTTGTCCGTGCGCTATTGTGCGCATAGGCCGTGGACAACGCTGTTCTAGGGGCAAATAGAGCTCATCAGAACTCCACAAAAAAATTTGATGAACTTTTTTTCTTGAAATTTATGTTACGTCGAAACTGTTGGGTTCATAGAAACTTCGTGCTTTTATACCAAAAAATATAACCTTTAGTTCTAACAGTGGGTTATTGGTTAAAGTATATACATATATATGTATGTGTGTAAATAAATATGCAAATAATTGGATTAAAATATAACAAACTTATAAATCTTTGATAGAAATGGTCTTGCTTATGTCTTCCGAGTTACGATATTTTAATAACTCAATGAATTTTCCAGCACATTCAGCAAATCTACTTTACTAAATTTATTTGCATTCTTTTCGAGAAAAGGCACACGTTTATGTAATTACATTCAACTACTGCATTCTTTACTAGTGATTTATCTGCAAATATTTTTTCATACAACACTTTCATTGGAAAGCACATAAGAGTGTACTATTAGAATTTAAGAAATACAATGTATGTACATAAATATTATTGTATGTATGTATATGTGCATATCTAATTGTAAAATTAGTTTGAATTGCATAGAATTCTACCAAAATCATTCCACCGAAATATTATTTGTGTTATTTTTTGGTTATTCCAATTAATTATTATTTCAATTTCTATAACTTTCAAAATATTTTCCATATTTTTTATGAAATAAAACTTTTAAATTTCACAGGAAACATTTGCTTACAATCCAGCAACAAGAATTTAATTCCTTCTGAGACTGCAACTCGAAGGCAACACCTACAGTCCATGCTGCTCAGCAGTTTATTTACTTAAAGAGTTTAGCAACAGATCAAAGAGAAAAAAATGTTAAATAAAGCTTGTAAATAATAAATACATAATATATGTAATCAAAGGGCTAAGAGGCTGACGAAGACGAAGTCGAAGTAGCAGATAAGCTTAAACAGCGCGCCGTAACACAAATCAAGCGGACAGCAGCAACCCCCACGTTGTTTAGTAGAGTTTAGCTCATAAGACGTGCTCAGCAACAACAACTTTGAGCGTTCGTTACTTACAGGATAGCAGGAAGAAAGGAAGGAATTGTGTAATACCACCAGCGTGTAATACGAGACGCCCACAGCAATAAAAAAAGAAAGGAAAAAATGAATGAAGAACACAGCGATAATAAAATAAAATCGTCAGATACAAAAACATAAATAAAAGGCGGAAGCAATATTCACACACACATACTGCAGCTATTTGTAAACGCTGTTAACCCTCAGCAGCAAAACAGGATATTGGATGCGCGCATACAAGGATCAACAATTGCACATAAACATGAAAGGGTTGTTGCAAGTTGGCATGTTTGGAAATGCATGTCACGCCACCAAGCATACATCTGCCGTGTATCAGCGTTACTTATAAGCATTTACTAGACATAAGCATATCAGCTTACGAATATAACTTAATATTTTAGTATTTTGTTTTATTTCGCTACGCTTTGCGCACACTTCTCCGCCACCTTACCAACACTTCTTAACCCAACGTACAACCACCCTCATGCCTTTGTGCTGCTGCTATGTAGTCATGTAGGATATGTGTGTGTTTGTGACAGCAGACAGGTTTGCACTGGGTCTATTGTTGCTGCTTGCAAAAGCTAGGGTCGCCCAAGCAGTGTCGCTATTTCACGCTTGCTTTGGCAAAATTCCGCCATGACGTTGGAAAACAAGCGAAATAAAAGAGAGAGCGAGCGTGTAAATAATATAAGCAGACTTTCATAATACTACATGGACTTTTATTTTCATAGCGACGAACACCACATACAGCTGAGTGTTTGGTGCTTTGTCGAAGCGACACAGGCAACAAAAGTGAAAATGTGGCAACACAAAGCAAAAAACAAGTGAATATTTTGATTTGTGTAACTAAATAGCATTATAAGTGCTAAATAGAAGCTCGCGTCGCATTGTTGGCTACGCTACCCATACACAGAGGCAGACAGCAAGTGTTGGTGTGCGTTGTCTGTGTAGCGCGTTCGCTGGCAGTTGTCATTAGAGTAAGTTGCGTCAGGATATTTAGAGCAGAACGTAAAGTGAGACAAACAAGAAAATGAGCTGATTGTTTGACGCATATATTGTGCCAGTATATACGCAGAAGTATATATACATATACGCATACATATACATATATATAAGCAAATACACAGCTATCACGCTCATATTAAAATTATGACAATAAACATGCCTTAGTTGAAGACTCTATGCGTCTCTCTACTAAAAAAAACGTATGCACACAGCTACTAAATATAGCTATGTTAGCATTTTATATGTGGCATGCTTGTAGGCGCATAAGCACTCAGCGCGTGCGCTTCTAATGATTTGTAAATAATCTCCACTGAACGTGATTGTCAATTCTCTGACTAAATTTGCACACTTCACTGCATTTGTGTGTGTATATGTATATATACATTTATATTTGTTTAAGGATATAATAGTGTCAGCTATTTCTATATTACAGCACTCATGCGCTGGCGAACGCTTAACAATGTTTGTCTTGTTTTTCTTGTATTTACAACAATGAAATTTGAGTGTCAAATGAACAAATAGATTTTTCCACTAGCTATTTCAATATTTAGCTGTATATTATGTATGCATATACACGAGTATTTGTATAGATATGTATATTCATATACATATTGCACTATAAGCTGTTAATGAACAAAATAGTTTTTCTGTTATTTATTTTCAACAAAATATCACGGCCCAAATTGTTGGAGTGCGATAAGCTGGTAATATTGTTTTCATGAAATTGCTTTCAATATGAACATAAGCTTCGAATAAACAGCATAGAAATTATTATAAAAAATGTGAATTTGAAATTTTTAAAATATATTGAAAAACACACATTTTTTAAAGTAATTTTAAATTGAATGTATGGCCCGCTAAGATATTCTAATAGTTTTTTAAGTCAACAAGCAAGCTGAAAAAATTCTTTAATTTTGTATATAACATGTTTTGAGAAAAAATATCTTTTTGAAATACAGAACAAACTTTTGTGATTTCAATATTAGTTATTATTTTATTTTATTTTATATTATTTTATTTTATTTTATTTTATTTTATTTTATTTTATTTTATTTTATTTTATTTTATTTTATTTTATTTTATTTTATTTTATTTTATTTTATTTTATTTTATTTTATTTTATTTTATTTTATTTTATTTTATTTTATTATTTTATTTTATTTTATTTTATTTTATTTTATTTTATTTTATTTTATTTTATTTTATTTTTTTAAGTTGAACGAATGAGGCAAATGGACCTTAAAATCTATAATTTTGCTTTCTTGCGCCCATGGCGATATTGTCAAACACTTCAAGCTCATAGCTAACTTGCTGAATGACATATTTTTAGTGTGAACCGCTAGCATGTGTCTGTAGTCAGTTTGTGATCAGCAAATACGTTGAAATGCATAAATTAGTTTTACGGACTTCTTACGCTTTCTAAGCGTATAATTGGTCACATGCTGATAAAGATGCACAAATATATATGTACATATAAAATACATATATATTTACAATATATATCGGCAAAAGTGTGTATACGTAACTCCGCACATTTCGGTTTTTGCCATATTTCCACTATTATTCACCATTAAGTGTGCGATTGTGCAGCTTTAAGCCTGATAATCATAATTCATGCGCCCAATCACCATTGAACTCGCACTCGAAAACCACATATACACATATACATACTATGCATGTAATGTGGCACGTGCATTTCGCGCATTTTATTTAAGCTTACAACAATGCCAATAAATAGCTAAAGCGCTGCTCAAGCCCGGCCAGCTAGTCGCGCTTAACGAATGTGATTTATTGTTAAAAATTGTGTTTTCACGTCTTTCTGATTTTAATTTCACTTTTTATTTGACACTTTATTGTTTCATGGCTTTTTTAAGCGTTTATATTTTTAATATTTCTCATATTTTTCGCTGCCGTTGTTGGCCACTGTGTAGTTGTTGTTGGCGCTCAAAGTAGCGATTTTCGTGTTTATCAATCATAATGTGTCGAATAAAATGCTGACAAATGCATTTTACTGTTGAGCTTTATTGCCAAATATTGTTGTTAATAATATTTTATTTCGTAATAATCGTTTTTTTCTCTCATTTTGTTTTACAACCTCTCTTAATCATCTTTCGTTGTTCGAAAGTTAAGCTTTATTACAGTTTATAATGCTTAGTCAGCTTAGTCAGCGTCGAGTGTTTTATTTATCGTTCACATTTTACATAATTATATACATACTTGTGTGTATATGTGTGTGTAACTAATTGATGTGTGCTAAATCGAAATTTATGTTACAACGCTGTAGCTAGTTTTTCAATAATGATAGTCGCTTGAAGACGAAAGAGCAGAGCTTCAACACCAAAGTAGTAAAAAGTTTGAGTATTTTGAAGTTTTTAAATTTTTTTACTACTTTTTAAGTAAAAACTCTTTTTCAAAAAATATAAATACATATTTTTCAATTGGTGTAAATTAAATATATTTTGCTCAATTGATTGACCCTTAATCGTTATATTTTATTTAGTATAAAAAAATTTCATTGAATTTTGAATTATTTTATGTAAACTGTAAACGTACAAATATTTATTGCTTTAAAAAAGCATTAGCTTTATTTTTTCATAAATAATATTCTTTTGGAACTTAAACATCCACTTGTTTTTATTTAAAAATCCATGTATGATTTCTATCATTCAATTATTTTTAATATATAAAAAAAAATGTTTGCATGCTGCGAATACTAGAGCTTAAAAAAGCATTTTTTATAAGGATTAACATATTCTGTTTAACATTTCATCAAATTAAATTTCAATCTGCATTTTTGACACCTACTAATTGATTTTTGCGCAGTTTTATGTGTTTAACAAATTAGTTAGTTTTTTTTTAACAATTTATATTTACATATTTATTTGCAAAATGCGCAGCAACACATACATACTTAATATACAGTGGAACTTCCATAACTCGAACTTCTACCTATAACTCGAATATCTAAATAACTCGATAGGCAATAGCGTTTTCAAACCAAATTTCATTTCATAACTCAAAATTCCCTAACTCGCAGTTCTCCATAACTCGAACGTTTGAATTGACAATAGAAGTCAAATTCCATACAAATTTCCTTCCACAAATCGAACTTTTCGACCAGGGCATAATACAAAATTTAAAATTTTACTATCGAGGCAGAATTTTTATCGTTTGGAGGCGAACAAAAAATATGATTATGGATTATGTAACAAAGGCATGGGATATAGCCGTCAAGAGCCAAACAATAGCACACAGCCATAAACAAAATTACAGAATAAATATTTTAACATATGTTCATACAATTTTATGCGAAATAATTAAATTAACTGTGAATAAATCTGTATTTAACAGCTTTTTGGAAAGTTCTATGTTTTAATGAAAATTCTATAACTCGAAGTTTTTTTGTGGATTATGGTGATTCGAGTTAGAGAAGTTCCACTGTATATGTATATGTACACCACATTCACTATCTATTATTTCTATCTCTCATTACATTTATGTTAGTTATCGTTAGTTCGCTTTTTATCTAAAGTGTTACGCAGATTTTTACCATCGATTACTAATGCAATGAAAGTTTATTATGTACTTCACTTTATTTACTGAAACCAATTAACGTTATCATTTCAACAGCAGCCTAATCGTTTTATCGCCTCCGCTTTTTTGTGCTTCTGTGTTTGTTTTCTAGCATAATTGCCTGCTTTTTTCTTATAAATGTGGACATACATATGTATGTATATCTATATGCGCATATATATATAGACATTTTGTGTTTGAGGTTATATTTGTTTTGGAATTATAAAGCACTACATACCAACGAAGCGAACCATTTGTTATGACTCATAGAAATTGCAGGCACTATTTTTAATTATTAATCGTTTTGTAATAGATGTTATCAAAGGTTAGGTTTTGAATATGGTAGAATTGTTATTGTTGTATATTACTATTATTGTTTAATGCTTTACATCTGGCTAACTTCAGATTCGGTGATACCATAAAACAGTTGAAAGTTAGTTCTTTCCAGTCATTCAGGTAAAAGTCGGACTTAATTTTTTTCAATCCAATTTTTTAGATAATTATGGAGAGATATAAAAAATATAATTATACAAAAGTAGTTTATACCAGAAACTAGTTGTAAGTATTTGCTTTTCGATCTGTAATTCAAGAATTTATAGTTTATGCCTTGAAAGTAATTAATTTTGAATTTTAATTTGTGAATCATATTATTATTTATAAATACTTCCTAAGGTCCCATAAATATATCTCGATTATATATATAACTCATAGTTATTTGGTATTTTCACAGAAACGTCAGTTTTTCGAATAACGTGAGCGTGTTAATGCGAGCGTGAAGCAATGGAAATCTGATATTCCAATATATATACTTATATACATACATAAGTAATATGTAAGTATATTTATAGGTATATAAGCAGCAAATGCGCACGAACTCATCTGGGTACACTGACAAGTATTTGTTTATGAAGAAATGTGCACTTTTGCATTGCTTTTTTATTGGCGGTTTTACTCAATTGCATTACACACTTTGTTCTCAGTTTCTGTGGCTATTAGTGAGTGTTGCCTTTCCTCGTAACAATATGTGGCTGGATGACGTTGCTATATAGCCACATTTGAAAGTAAATACATATTCAGTGATTTGTTATAAGTTTTTAGCAACTTAATATGTTTGTAGCGGCTACGCTTTGTTGATTAGCGTGTTCGATTCACAACTCATATTCTCGAAATATTTTACATATTTAGACATTTGTGCTAACAAAATTGTTGTAAGCAAGTAGTAATATGAAAATTGAAAAATTTAAAATATTTATTTATCGCATATATCTTTCTCGGTTAGATATTTCTAAGAATAAGTTGCAGCCTTTATTATACTATGTTTACATATAACGAGATTATCTCCATTTACGAGCTTAACTCGATAATCTGTAATTAAGAAACGAGATTTCCCATGCAAAATTGCTCTCTGGATAATCTGAGATTATAAAATTATCTCGTTTTATACAACTAGATTTTCGGTGTTATTCCTAGGTTTATCGATAATTTTGCGAAGAAAAGGAGAAATGTCAAATGAAAATGTAAACAACAATGGCCGACAGCGAGAGAAATATGTGTAATACAACAACAAATGCAACACATTTGACAATTGATAATCTCATTTGGCTATATGTAAACGATTAGATTATTGAACGAGCTTAGAACGAGATTATTTTCATATGTAAACATACTATTAGTTAGCTTCCTGAAAACGTTAAGCGAGATTTTTCTCAGTTACAAACCACACACAGAACTTGTCGATAGCATTTCGATAGGTTAAAATATAAAGTGTGACTGTCGTTCATAGCAGTGTCATCGTTTGACCGCAACGTGGGAGCAAGGCTAGAACTCGGTTTCCCGAACAAGGTTCGATTTCCGTTTCGTCCAATATGAAAACAAATTGTATCTTTGTGCGATCCTTTTACTGCCGGCTGGATACTAACAGATCACCCCAATTGGACAAAAATCGGGATTCGATCTACAGATACCACAAGTTCTTTATTTCTAGCTTTCTCTCCACCTATATCTATATCACTCTTACTTTATATCGATCACTCACTTCTTTTCTCTCTATCTTTTTCCTCTTTCTATAATAAAAACGTAGGAACTAAACTGTAAGTTGATCTATTGAAAAGCCAAAAACAAGGCAGCTACGTAAGAAGCTATTGAGAGCGGTAACAAAACGAGTCTTCCTAGTTTCTATAATGCACCAAAAAACTGAGATACATATATATATATACCATACATAGTTGCATGTGCAATTTCCAACACCCTGCTTAGGGTCACTTGCTAATCATGGTGCTAGCTGCTGTTGTAGTTATTTGTTCTTTTCTTATTGTTGTTGTTGCTGTTGTTCTATTAGCAGTTGCCATTTGATTTGAGTACTCACTTCGGTCGCTTTACACTTTATCTATTCTTTCGTAACTCGACAAGTCGGAACAATGGAAACAATTGCAACATTGCCGCAAGGCATGGTATGTCACAATAAAGGGAGAGTAGAAAATCAAATGCAATGAAAAGAATATGCGCTAGCAACAAATTGGTATGTATCTTGCGGAAAAAGTTGAAACAGTCGAAGAGAAAAAAAATGTTATTGGCATCGCTTTATCATCAATATTGCTTGTAACTGACTGCTTTTAACATGTGGTGTTCTTGTTATTATTGTTGCTATATCCATTGTCATTTGCTACCACGATGTGGCAGCAATCAATCCATACAATTGCCACTTTTAGCGTATCTTTTATTCTTTATTTCCAATTGTGTGCGGCTTTTGCGCTGCCCCATTCCACAGTTGAGTGTTTGCCACTTGCTTGGGAAGCTGGATATGTGGTAAGATTCTGCGAAGAAAAGCAGTTGCGAAATCAACGGTAATCAGTGGTAACAAGTATATGCAAATTTATTGCACATACATATGTTGATTATATTACATATGTAGATGTAGATGTGTGTCAGTATGTGTGTGTGTCTTCTCGCTTTGGTTACACTTATTAAGCTGTTCAAGCCCAGCAAAGTTCTCCTGCGATGTAAATACCAACAATAATTTTCGCATCGAGTTTCATATTGGACTTTTGTAAGCGGACCTACAGCGCAGCTGGCCACATACGAACACAAATGCACATACATATATACATATTTAAGTTGTACACATATCCATCTCGCATTGCCCTTCAACGCAGCCACTCTCATACTGCCCTTTCAGTTTCTTCGTGTTTTGTACTTCTCGCTTGATTATGATTATTATTATTGTTGCTTATTTGTATTTATTGAACGGAAATTTTGTTGCCGCAACAATGCAATAAAAAACCGTGTGTAAATGAATCGAAGGCAGAATTAGACACCTGAGCAGATTCTTTGCCAAATGCCTACAAAACAAAGTGTATGTGAATGGAGACAGGTGCGTAATCGTCTATGTGTTATGAACATTAGGGTGGTTGGGTGATTTGAACTGACAGAGTTTCTCGAAATTCATCATATTGAAATTTTCAAATTAACTTGATCAGACAATCTTTGATTATAGATACATAAAATGTATTTGTTTTTCAATATGATATTATATTAGTGTTATATAAAATGTGTAGTACATACAAAAATAACGGTTAAAGTAATATTTTAACCTTACCGAAAGAGTATTAAAATTTGAAAAAAAAAATGAACTATTGAAAGAAAAAAATTTTTTGGCTTAAGGCTTGTATCGGCCTCAAAATGTGGTTTAAAGTGAAAGGTACAATATAATAGCAAAGAATAAATTTTTAAATTGCAATACCACCCTAAAGTACACATGCAAATATCTGCATACCTTGTATACTCACACAGAGTTAGTTACATTTCTCAAGTAATGTTCGTGCTTACAGCTGTGGCGTGGCATTGAAGGTCAGAAAGGGGAAAATTAGTTGTAAAAAAATTGACTAGTAACAAAAACAATGTGAAATAATTATATATGAATGGAGTAAAAGGCATAGCGAATGCGCAAAAAACAAGTTTACAGATATACATACAAATACTTTCAAATACTTGGGTGTAAACTCATTGCGTTGGTAATGAAATATTTTTGTAATTGCACGTTGAAGTTTGTAAATTAAGTCTAATAATACAACTTCAGTGGCACTGAAACTGGAAAAGTCTCCGAAAACAATTTGCCGAATGCGGTATTCTCTATATCATGACATCATAAGAAACGGAAATGCCCTCACAACTCAATTATGATGTCATAAGACTGTCTCGATAAAATTCTCTAAAGTTATTAATCTCATCAAACTAGTAGTATTTATGCTTTAAAAACATATGCAGAATCGGAACATCCAAATCTTGTTGAACCAAATAAATGAGTTATTAGAAACCTTCGACATTTTTTGCAATCAAAACTAGAATTGTTTCGCACTCAGCTATTTCGTTGACAATTTGTCTCGAAATATATGGTCTCTGAAAGGCGCTATGCCTTGGAAGGAAAGTACTAAGAGCACTCAAGCCTGGAAGCGTTTTTGGCTTTATTTAATGTTTACTGTTTTCTTTTACTTATATCCAAACGAATATTCATTCGTAGATCTGTCAAAATCGATATAAAATGAGTTATCGATTTATAGAAAATTATGTTGAAACTTCATATATTTAAGTTCACTCAAGAAGGATTTGCCTATTTTACTGTGAATATATATGATCTATTAGTAGGCATAAAACAATTACCCTTCGAAAAGAAAAAAAGGAATTTATCGATAACACAGTGTTTTGAGTTTCTCATCACTCATATGAACTGCGTAGTAACTTTCTGCCTACTATATTTTCAAACATTTTCTTGTAACATACATACTTACATATTTTCTAACACAGTATGTTTAAACATAAGAGCCACTCACCTGAAAGAAAAGAAAACACATTATTTTATTATCAAACTAAAACAAGAAAGAACGTTAATTTCGGCTGTACCGAAGCTAATATACCCTTCACAGGTGCATTTCTTTTAGTAACTATGTGTTTAAGCAAATCTAAAGACGTAAGAAAAAGTAAGTAAAAAACAAGCCCTTGATTCCGATCGTTCAGTTTGTATGGCAGCTACATGATATAGTCGTCCGACAAATGAGCAGCTTCTTGAAGAGAAAATAACATCTGCAAAATTTCAAAACGATATCTTAAAAACTGAAGGACTAGTTCATATATATACAGACAGACAGACAGACAGACGGACGGACATGGCTAAATCGACTCAGTTCAACATACTGATCATTTATATATATACTTTATAGGGCCTCCGACGCTTCCTTCTGGATGTTACAAACTTCGAGACAAACTTAATATACCCTGTTCAGGATATAATTATAAACTATACAGATACATACATATGCATTATAATATAAGGTTAAACAAGCTGAACTTCTTCAGCAAATCAATCACTTAGTAGTAACACGGATTTGTATGTCAATTATAAAGGTGAAAAAACATTGATTAATAATGCATAGTGAAGTCATGTACATCTATTCATACATATAATACTTGTATATATTTATATTTACTCGTTTATACACGAAAGCTAACGCTTAATGCGCTTATAACTCAAAGTATTGTAGGCTTTTTGTTAGCCATTTGTTGAAACCTTGATTCTACTGAGGCGTCTTCTGTTCAGATTATTGTTATTATTTATTTATATTTGTTTTTGTGTGTTCTGCTTTACAAAGCTTCACATGATAAATTGTTTCCGCTAATGCGCTAATAGAAAAGTTGAAAAATCACTCGATCAACTGACGATTCGTGGGTCTGTCTGTGTAGGTGTTTCTATTTATGTAATAAGAAACTAAACTTTTTAAAATGCGATTTTCTTAGCGTTTTATGCATCGAAGGCGAGCTTAAGCTGAGAAAATACATAAAAATAAACAGTAAAATGTAAGTAAGTATGCGTGTTGTTAAGATGTAGCTACAAGTAGGCGTTTGCTGGCGTTTTGCTAGAGAGATAATAATATAAAAATGGTTATATCAAAAAAACAAGCTAATGGCAGTGAGTGGCATACAGTATGGCGCCAAATTGCGCTTTATCATGTGACTTTTAAATATTATGTTATATTAAGTTCAATTTAACTTGTAATTAATTTAATTTTTTTTTTCATTTTATGTTATTTTATTTTGCCATTGTTTTTTGTTTTATAAAAAAATTAAAAAGTTGATATGTAGTTTCATAACAACATTTTTTCAACAAATTGCAAGCACACTGATGAACTTCTCAACTGCATTTCATTTTTATAATATTTTTCAAAACTTCGTAATTCACCCGCACCGGCGAGTGTGTACAACACCAATTCATTTAAAAACTTCTGGTAGCTATTAAAAATTTCATTCCCAGTCTCGCTCACTAGTCTTTTTATAGTCATTAAATTTCCATTTTACTCAAACGCGCTTTAAACGAAAATTAACAACCGTTGTTGTTGCTGTTGTGTTGTACTTGTATGTATTTTTTCGTTATGTGTTTGTGGTTGGCTTTGCTTTTAAGCGGAAAACTTTAAATTGCCATCACAAGGATGAGCGGAAGATGCTCAAAATAACTGCTTACACTATTAACCCTTTTTCGCCACCCTACCGCCTTATAGTTACTGCTCCCTACCATTACATGTTGTTGTGTCGTAGCTATTTTGGTCGATGCATTTTCGTTTTTCTTTTTGTAGTTGCTGCTTTCCACATTCCGGTCTGCTGCAACACCTTTACAGCATTAATTGGTTGCATGTCACCGCTACGAAAATCACACACACACATGCACTCGAACTCACACACATATATTTGTAGATATGTCTGAGAGCTTTAAATGGAACGAGTTCCTTTAGACCGAGGGTAAAACTGAAACTGCCACACAGTCAGAGTTCAGCTGAGCACGCGTTGCGGTCGGCATATCCTTGTAGTGCGCCCTTATGTCCTGCCACTATTAGCCGGCAATCGTCTTGCTTTTGTTGTTGTTTTTTCTCTTTTCTTTCGTTATCGTTCACGTCATGCACTGTTCCAGTTTTTCGGCTAACAATCCACTTAAAGGCACTAGTTTGCAAGGCTCATCTTGAGTCACCACAACTGCAGGGGGTGTGTAGCTGTAGCTGTTCCACTTCAGTTGTCGACGGCTGCATTGGCTAACTATATGTACATCTCATACACCTTAAGCGCCATGCATTGCTGGGGATTCGTGGTGGATTATTAGTCTTCACCGCTGCCGTGTGCAATTGATGAGCGTGCTAAGTGTCTTATGGGGGTAGCTATTGCCTTATCTCACACTTCATTCTCATTATTTTAGTGGGCGTATTCTATGCCGTCGCTGGATCAAGGTGCTTGACTTAACTCAAGAAGAGAAGTCAATTAGTGCGAGTGAGGCATTTATTGTAAAGATCCTCTGCAGATCAGCTATAAAGCTGGATTGCGGCGACATTTTTAATAGGACGAGCATAGGCTGATGCAAATTGGAGCTTTAGCAAACTTCAAATAACGAAGAATAAACGCCAAATCCGATTGTACTTGAAGATTTACCTTAATTTGTTATTGCATCGCTCTTTATAAAGTGTAGAAGGGCCAGATGAGGTAGTATATCAAGAAAATGGGAAGTCGTGAATAGCTGCAATTCTTCTAGCAAGCCTACATTAAGGAAATACTGCTGAATCTTTGAATTGATATGAACTAAGCATTATTAGGTTTTTGGATATCAAAGGTGTTTTCAACGATTTATCTGAATTTATTGTTCAATTTATAGTAAGACTGAAGAAGAAGAGTCAGAGCGCAATGATGCTAGTGGTAGTTGAAAGAAAGTAGAATGAACAGTTTGTACAAGTTCTTTACAGTCCCCACGAACCGTAATATGGTTTTCCTATATGAAAACCGAAGCAACTCATTTCCTTACCTAAAATCATCAAAGAGAGAAAGGTTCACATATTCGCTAATGATTCCAAACTGTATTAGAAACTCACAGCTGGACTTTGTTATCATCAGCTTTCCTTCGAATGCGGTTTTGACCAGGTAATGGTCTTTTTATGTAGATATATTATACATAATTCATTTATATTCTAGAAATCTCCTATTTTAGTAGAGTTCTCTTTTCTTCTAAACAGCTGGGCGCTAAACCAAATCAACGAATATGTTGTGCTGTTTCTAATTTGAGTCATTTTGTTCCAAGAAAAATTCGAAAAAGTTATAAATTCATTGTTCCTACTCGTATGGCAAAAAATACAAAAAAACATACAAAATGTTATTTAAGGACATTATTCAAGCAGATGGCACAAACTGACTAACACTGACACCCCTAAATAAAAGCATATTTTATGTTTGTTATCTGATATACATATGTACATATGTATGTATGTATGTCATTAAAAAGTTTGTGGGTGACACACCTTAAAAACTCAAAATCGACCGACAGGACAACAGGATATGGCGTAATTACGTCAGCTGTAACACACACACATTTTAACGACGACGACTAACGAACACAATTAGGGGCGCGCCGCTTTTATGAGCACTTTGGTTACACACGGTATGCCATGTACCCGTATATATCCTATATTAAGCTACACTTTTGCGTAAAACAATTGCATAACTACTTCAGTTTGGGTTAGTATCGCTTAGTTAAATATTTATTTCTTCATAGCAAGTATCTTACGTCATATAAATAATTATAAATACTACAAACTGTATGGAAAGAAATTTCTTGTTTCCATTAATATTACTGTAAGCTGTAGTTTCTGTACAGAATCCTAATCACTGTTCATACTTCCTTTGGCTATGTTACCTAGTACTGGTGCGGTCTTAAAAAACATCCAGTGTGGCATATTGTCGACTGATAGCCCCGTGCGATAACGGCACATCACATATGTCTATAATAAAACTAGTTACCACTAATTTTCAAGTTGCGTGTTAAAGGAAAATGTGCGGAAAATGCGCAGCGGTCAAAATAAACGAGCCGAGCCCATCCGACTAACCGACTAAAGGTGCAAGGATAATCGTGTGTAGCAGGAGCACACACACACAGGTATACAAAGATGTGCAGGTGTGAATGCGCCAGAGGATTGCATAAATTGCCATGAAAGTGGTGGTGGTGGTTATGAAATTCATAGCAACAAATGCGGCAGCGTAGGTGTGTTGCGTAGTTTATAACTGTCAAACACTCTACGTGGAACTGTTTGGTCGACAGCTGATAATGTTTACCAATAAATTGAGTTACATACATACCTCTATCTATATGTATATATATAACATTTGTTAAATATTTGAGTGCTGTATATATAATATGTATATAAATATCTACTCAGCATATTTGCTTCAAGTGCGCGCAACATAAATGCCAAAGGGCACTGAACTGCCTTTCAGCAGAAAATTGGTTAGCAAGCAAACACACACACATATACAGTTATATACATACATATATGAAATTGTGCACCTTAGCAAATAAGAATCATATCAAAATGTTCGCCAGCGACAATTCTTGTTAGCCGGTTAGTTGATTGGCGATGCGCGTGTTAGAGAAATATAGACCGCGGTGTGTTATTCATTCGTACCTATATGTATGTATATATGTTGGCGATTGCGCTTGCATGTGCTACGTTTTATTCTGTTCAACAACAGCCGGTTGTTTCGCTCCGCAGTTGACAGTTGCACGGAAAAATTTTGTCAGGTGGTGTTCAGTTGTTGTGAGAAAAATAAATAGCAATGAAAAAACACTAAATAAAAAGTAATATGAACAAAAATAATAATAAAAACAAAAAGGAAAAGGAAAAAAATTATAATGGCGTTAGCGGAAGTTTCAGCGCTGACCTTTGGCGTGATAATTATAAATGTAGGTACGGAGAAGTATACGCATATTTTAAAAATGCGAAATCGTTTATATATATGCATATGACTATAATGTATGCAGTTGTAAATGCAATTTTTAAAAAAAAGTAGCAATATGTATATTGTAAACTACATACGTATATAACTACTCCTTGTAATCAACAAAATATTTTCTAAATTTTATTTGTTTTTTTTTTCTTAAAAAAATAATAGAGCGATATCTACTGCGCCGAATCAGGACCCTAGAGACGTTTTTCTAAGCTCAGAATTTAATAGAATCATCGCTGGAGCGCGACTTATTTTGAATCAAACCACAAAGTTGTTCACAAAAAGTTGGCAAATCACTATAATTAGTGTGTTGTCTTCGAACTATGAATATTTTGAACAATACTATCTAATTTTACCAAAAAATATGAATTTTTTAGCTAAACTGGTATGTGAATATATTCCCACTTATACATAGCTTAATTTCCGATTGAATAACATTGCACATAAATTTCCATTACAAATAATTTAATATAAATACAAATTTGTATGTATATTTGTTTTTTAACCTTATCAAGCGATCAATCATACAGACCCTTCTTGCATGGTTTTAGCTGACTTACCAGCCATTTCAACCACCACCACTACCACCATACACACGTGGGCCGAAATGTGCACAAGCAAATATGGTGAGCAATCCATCGATTGACCTATGTTTTGAACTCAATTCACGCCCAAACAATGCAAACTCAATTAAATTACCAATGCAATCGAAAAACTGAAAATTGAACAGAGAATGCGCTTGCATACGTTTAGATACAAGAGAGTTGTTGTTGGAAATACACATATATGTATGTAAGCTTGTCACTAATATGAATAGCATTTGAAAATCACCAAATTGTTGCCAGCGTGCAAATGCAATTTATCACAAGCAGTAAACAAGCGGTGGCTTGAAGTGAGTTAAGGGTGTAGAGAGCGGTGTAGAACGCTCAGAATAACTGTGTAAATAATTAAGAATAAACACAATAACAAGAGTCATGTTTGAAGAATAACAAAAGTAACAACAACAACAAGGCAATGGCGACAGCAGCAATCTCAAGATCAAAAAGATCAAATGATAAATTTTGACTTAAGTTGACTTGGAGTTCGCGCAAGCCACACGAAGAGGTGACTACGCGCAACTTAAAGAGTAAATTGAAATTAACAAGTAAGGAAGGGCTAAGTTCGGGTGCAACCGAACATTTTATACTCTCGCAATTTATTTATTTAACTTTATTAATATTATATAATACACAATTTGACCCACATATTCGTCATATATATTGTATAAAGTCCATTGAAAGTTGGAACCCCTAATATTAGGTTAGAAGTACCGAGGTCCTCATTTTCGATATATGGGGCCTTGACAACCTATGGCCCGATTTCGGTGATTTTTAGAATGGGGCTGCCACACTATAAACGTAGTGTTTGTGCAAAGTTCTGCACCGATATCTTCACTAGTGCTTACTTTATATATTGTAATGTAAACGATCCAGATCGTCTTCAAAGTTCTGGTATATAGGAAGTAGGCGTGGTTGTGAAGCGATTTGGCCAATTCTCACAACATATTATTGGGAGGTAAGGAAACTGTTACAAACCAAGTTTCATTGAAATCGGTCGAGTAGTTCCTGAGATATGGTTCTTGACCCATAAGTGGGCAATTCCACGCCCATTTTCCATTTTGTAAAAAAATCTGAGTGCAGCTTTCATCTGCCATTTCTTATGTGAAATTTAGTGTTTCTGACGTTTTTCGTTAGTAAGTTAACCCACTTTTAGTAATTTTCAACCTAACTTTTGTATGGGACGTGGGCGTGGTTATGATCCGATTTCTCTCATTTTTGGACTGTATTAGGAAGTGGCTAAAAAAAACGACTGCAGAAAGTTTGGTTTATATAGCTCTATTGGTTTGCGAGATATGTACAAAAAACTTAGTTGGGGGCGGGGCCACGCCCACTTCCCCAAAAAAATTACATCCAAATATGCCCCTTCATAGTGCGATCCTTTATACCAAATTTTATTTCCATAGCTTTATTTATGGCTTAGTTATGGCACTTTATGTGTTTTCGGTTTTCGCCATTTTGTGGGCGTGGCAGTGGTCCGATTTTGCTCTTTTTTTTCGAAAGCAACCTTCCTATGGTGCCAAGAAATAAGTGTGCCAAGTTTCATCAAGATATCTTAATTTTTACTCAAGTTACAGCTTGCACAGACGGACGGACGGACGGACGGACAGACAGACATTCGGATTTGAACTCCACTCTTCACCCTGATCACTTTGGTATATATAACCCTATATCTAACTCGTTTAGTTTTGGGTGTTACAAACAACCGTTATGTGAACAAAACTATAATACTCTCTTTAGCAACATTTGTTGCGAGAGTATAACAAAATATTATACATGTAGTATATGATATGTAAGGTCACTAATACAATGATAGTTGACAATTATTTGTGAGTGCTGTGGTGTGTGTGTGTGAAGATATTGAAAGACTCATAGAGACCCGAAGTTAGTCATTGATGGGCCGTGATCGAAGCTTGTGACTTGCTGCAACACGTTCACATCAATCAATTGAATGCACGTAGCAAAACATACACACACATGCACATACATACATACACATAATACTCGATTGCTTTGCCGCACAAGCGCAAGGAGGCAAATAATCAAACAAAAAAGAGCAAGCACAAATTTATGTGAGTAACTACAAAAAATGCCTGAGAAAAATTTCACGAAATTCAATTAAAATTTATTGACTGTCAATTAGTGTGTGTGTGTGTGTGCATCAGTATGCGTGTGGCATTTGTGGCAGTAATTGCGCTTAATTGAATTAAAAGAAAATTTACCAAATATGTGTGTGACCTAACAACTAACCGCAGAAAATTTCCAATACAAATTGTGCTCACATGCTTATATAACATAACTACATACAATTGGGTTACTTACTATAATAACACTCACATTAATCATTGCGTGTGCGTGTATGTGCTTGCCTTCATGCCGGTAGCGACTAATTTGGGGTTTACTGCGTGTGGCCATATAATTAAGCAAACATATATGCAAACAGCTGTAAGTATATCAGCGGCGCCGATATGAAGACATGCAATTAGCAACAACAAAAAACGATTTTCTTGTCAAACAGATAAATAAAATAACAAAATCTTATCAGTTGAAAAATATTTCATATATATTTGGTATTTGAATTTGTTTAATTTACGCAGTGATAACAGTAAAATATTGCTTTTTTGCATGGAAATGTATGGTATATGTATAAGCAAAATAGTATATTTAAATGCCCAGCTTGTTTCATAATTAAGTTTTTTTTTTAATTCCGCAAAAGCGACTGTTGGAAGTAGTAAAGTGAAAAGTAATGAAATGGAAATGCAAAATTTTGCAATAAACAAATAAAAAGCCAAACAAATATGATAACTACCTAAAATCATGTCAAAGTACTCGTGAAACCTTAACGAGATAACGCCATTGCTCACAAGTTACGGCTCGTCAACGTAATACCCCCAGCGCCAGGCGCGCACAGACACACACACGCTCAGCTGAAGTGACTGTAGATACTATATTTCAACCGAAAAAGCTATGCATGTTGAGAATGGCATTCATTCACTTTGTTCTACTATATACCATATCGGAACATATATGATACTTAAACAGCGTTAAGGCACTTTTACACCAATGCGTGTGTGTGTCATTTGTACAAAAATGTTCAAAAAGCGCGCACCAGCTTGTGTTACTCCTTATCTCAGGCGGTGGTTTTGAAAAAAAAAATCATTTCGCTTCCGATAAACCTGTGATTTCCTTTTGCCACAAATACCTTCATACATACATATGTACATTCCTATCTGTAATATAAAAATATTTACTCTGCGCCTATTAATCACTAACATATCTACGTGTGTTATTAACTGATTAGAAGCAATTTTATCGCTACTTTGAGTACGTCGATTGTGATTTAAGCAGCATAATTATAAACACCTGGTAGTGATCTTAATTCTTGTTTTAATTAGTTTTTATCATTATTGCTAGATAACAAAACCACTTCTAGGTTAACCCTATACAGAGCAGAAGTACATAATACTAAGCCAAATAGCTAGTGTACACTGAAAATCAATATTTTTGAGATCGAGAAATCTATGTATATTGCATTGCGAATGTGTTCAAAATATTATTTATTTTTATTTACAAAACTATGCAAATGTGGCTTTAGCGTTGTTGCCGGCGATTCTTATCGCTACGCTCGATAAGCACGATAGGCCGTACGGAAAAGCGTAAAATTTTTGGTTACAAATTTGATGGTACAAATAGTGATACATATGTTAGCTTAGATGGTGATAAGAAACATATATACAAAGTCATTTATCTGTATATTTTTTCTAATATTGGTTCAAAAACTAGTTTGCAATAGTTAAAAAAGTCAATTTGTTGTCCAACAACGCTCTCTAGTTGCACCTAAATTACTCCAGTTTGTAGGTCTCCCTCAAAATTGCTAGCAAATATTCCATCTCTGAGAAATTTTAATCACCAAACTTTATTTAAAGACTCCAATTAGCAGAAATTTATCGGTTGAATTTCATCTAGATTTAAAATAGCATTATTACTCATAGCTGTTTGGTATGTACATAAATTTCCATCACAATATTTTTACATATGAAAATAAGAAAATTAAAATTGCACTTTTCCCTCAAAATTTCCCTCGCCAATTTCTTTCAATTAATTTCATTCATGATCACTGGCGGGCATTAATAGTTACAATTCAATTTTTTATTTATGTATTTCCTATCAACAACGTTTCAACTCTCACTCAGAATGAACGCTTACAAAGCAATGCCAACAAAAGAAAAATGGCAAAGCGAAAATTGTTTAATTTTACGAAGTCAATTAAAGTGAACTACGCGCATTGTAAACATACACATACATATATGTATGTACATATTCTATGTATATAGAGAAGTATTACATATATGTACAATACATTTGTACAATAGTATATGGAAACTCGTCACCGACAATTGTCTGATTTCATATTGGTCCACATCAGCTAGGAACCCCCACTTTATGGGAAAAAATGTGCTTAGCTTTGAAAATTAATAAAACAAAATAAGTTTTCAATCATCAGATGTATCAATTCATATGAAAAACACATATCGTCGGCTTAACGTGCAAAGGTGCTAAGTCCACTTATGGTCAAAATTGATATTTTGAAGAGATTCGATAGATAAATATAAAACACATCAGCTCCAAAAAAAAGAAATTGGTTTACTTTATTTTAAAGCTATTTTGGGCAGTGGTGTGCAAAAGTGCTAAGTCCGCAACTGTCAAATCGCGCGGGCTAAGTCCACATGACAATGTGATTGCTACCTAAAGTGTGCTTTGTCTTTTTTTGCTAAGTAACACGGCATAGCTGCTGTGTTATTCGACACTTCGCTTAGATGTTTTTTTGTGATACTTGGGGTTGACTTTATCTGGGGAAAAAGAAAGAGAATGGCCTGTGGAATCATCGAAGAGTTAGAAATGCAAAAGTCATTGGTGACCGATGTAGCTGTAAAAAAGCCACTAGTTCTGCTGCTCTCCACTGTGCAAAAATTACTGAAGACCAAAGACAAGCATTGTTTAAACAATTCTGGCAAATGGACTGGAAAGAGAAAAAGACTTATGTAAATACATTGATTCAAGTAACAACTCCTGCAAGAATGCGAAATCGCAAAAATACCAAAAATACCATGTAAGAGTCGAGCAAAAAAGTGTTAAAGTTTGCAGAAAATTCTTCTTGAGCACTCTTAGCATTGGCAGACGTACGGTGCTAAATTGGGTTAAGCAGCCTACGATTTCAAGAAACACTACACAGAACGCACCACAACAAAATTGTAGCATTGCACGTGAATCTCTAAATTCGTTTTTCAATTCTCTGCCAACCATGGAATCACATTACTGCCGTGCAACAACTCAAAAAAAATATCTTTTGCCATAATGGTCGTCAAAAAAACAACTCTTCGAATTTTACGTAGAGGATTGGTGTAATGCACGTGGAAAACCCCCACTCTCTATTTCAGCATTTTATAACGCCTTTGCGGATCAAAAGCTTGGTCTATTCTTCCCTAAAAAAGATCAGTGTGAAATCTGTGCGCGACATACTGTGGGAGATATTTTGGATGACGTCTACAATCTTCACCAGGCAAAAAAACATGAAGCTAGGGAAGAGAAACAAAAGGACAAAATCGAAGAAACCTTCGTGTTTACTATTGATCTGCAAGCGGTCTTAATGGCACCAAAATCCCAAGTAAGCAGCCTTTATTACCGCACGAAGTTGCAAGTCCACAATTTGGTGTTTTACAATTTGATAAATCATGATGCTTATTGCTTCATATGGAACGAAGTAGAAGGTGGATTATCTTCCGAAGAATTTGCTAGCATTTGGGTGTACTTCATCGAGAATAAAATAATTCCAAATCTTACCGAGAATGCAGCTGCTACGAAAATTATTCTTTATAGTGATGGATGCACGTACCAGAATAGGAATGTTTCTATAAGTAACGCTTTGCTCAATACATCTATTAAACATGGCGTAATAATTGAGCAAAAAATACTAGAAACGGAGCACACCCAAATGGAAGCTGACAGCGTACATTCAGTTACCGAGCGTGTTATTGAAAACCGAATTGTTAATGTACCAGCAGAGTATGTTCAAATATGTCAGAATGCTCGAAAGAAACCTACACCTTATATGGTAGAGTATTTGGATCATACTTTTTTCAAATGTTTCAAGGGTATACAATTTTTAAAAACAATTCGTCCTGGTCGCGGAAAGGGTGAATCAAAAGTCACCGATATTCTTGCGATTAAATACACACCGGAAAAGGAAATATTTTATAAATTGCGTTTTCCCGAGCCATGGAGCTATTTACAACAAAGAGTGGACAGAAGTGTTGTGCCAACGGATTCGTCTAATTTGCCATAGCTTCACCAATAAAGAAGAAATTAACAGCAAGAAAATACGCAGATTTGCAATATTTAAAAACTTCTTTGCCAAGAGACTACCATCAATATTATGACGACCTGCCACATGAGTGATATCTTCTTATTTTTTAATATTTTTTTGTTTTGCTTAATTTATAAGTTCCAAACAGCAATGAACTGAAATATTAACTTTTTGTGATACCTTAAAGTTTAAGGCTTAAACAAAGATTTTCCATTTAAGTACTTATGTATTCCTTTAAACGACAGCAACGAAGTAAGACTGTATAATATTTTTTTGTGATAATAAAATACGCCATTTGCAAAAAAAAACTGCAATATTTCTTTTTCGAAAATGTGCTAAGTCCAATACATCCAAGTGCAAATAACTCCAGAAAATGTGCTAAGTCCAAAAAAGGCCTATATAAAGGCGCTCATTAAATTTTTTATTATATATTTTTTTGTACTTAAATGAAATATCACAGTTGACAAAACTGCGTTAGAAAAATATAAAAAAAATTTGAACTTCAATTTTTATTCAGTTTTTTTTGTTTTATTTAATAATTCAAAAATGGCACTTAGCACCTTTGCACGTTAAGCCGACGATATGTATATACCTCTATAAACAGATAAACTATTACAATTTATGTACAAAAATACATATATGCTTTATATAGAAACTCACTCACCGCTTAAAAAATGGGCTTCTTTGCACTCATTTACCCACTTGGTTTGCAAATACATTTTTTAAAGACGCAAAACATTGCAAACCGGCGAGTGTGCGAATGACTCTCCACAATTATTGTATATACTCATACCTAACTACCTACAAATATACTTATGTATTTATTTGTTTCTTTTAGAATATGTAAACAGAAAAACACTTGCTTAAGCACTGTGATGGCGTGTCGGTGTTTCAGGCTTGGTTCCATTATTTCATTTATAAACAAATACTATGTATGTATAAATGTATAAATAAATAAAGTAATGCTTTGACTGCCGCTGTTACGCCTAACACTCAATTCTCTTGACGCTCGAAGATAACGATGTTTTTTAATAAAAGTCAAATATGTACTTATAATTAGTTATATATAAGAGAGAAGGAGTTTATAGAAATAACAATTGATGAATTGATTTTGTTGGCGTAAATTTTATAAGGAATCTTCATATCAAGTTGTGTTTTAAAAAAATCAGTCAGAGACAATGCTGCATTGCATCTCCATTAACACGAAAAGAAGTTTTTCTTACACGAGTTAAAGGAAAGCGTTTATATGATATGATCTAGAGAGTAATAATTTTCGACAAAATCGAGTTTATGGTCACTGCAAAATGCTTTAGAGAGCAGTGTTTAATATTAAACACCAAAATTGTCAATAAAGTCGAGTTTATGGGCAATGGAAAATGCTCTAGGGAGCAGTGTTTAATATTAAACAGCATAATGTTCGACAAACTCTAGTTTACGGTCAGTGCAAAATGCTTTACACTGTAAAGTTTACAGTAATGCAAAATGCTGACAGTAGTGTTTAATATTAAACAGCATATTGTTCGACAAACCATAGTTTACGGTCAGTGCAAAATGCTTTAGAGAGTAGTGTTTAATATTAAACACCAAAATTGTCAATTAAATCGAGTTTATGGTCAATGCAAATAAAACAATAAAAATTATTTTCAACCTGCATTAATTTTTAAACAAAATACGTTTATCCAGACAAATTTAGTGATCACTTTATAAATGTATGTGTTAAATAGTTATAAAACAACAACAAAAATGTGAACATATATATTTTTGTATTTTTTAAAAGCTTATCATAGTTAATTATTTACCATTTATGCTCGAATAAATTGCGTATTCCAATAGGAAATAGTTTCGTCTGCTTATTTTACAGAGTTGGAATATTTCACAATTTTAAAACTTTTGTCTGCATTTGTTTTGGATTTTTTATATGTTTTTGCTTTACTGTAATTTAATACTGTTTCGCAATTTTCCAATATTAATGTGATCAGATTTCCGAAAAATCGGCTTTAGTTTTTATACATACACTACAACACTACACTGAAATGTATTTATCTATTTTTTTTTCAATTCGGTTTTTGTATAGCAGTTTTGTTTGTTGTTAAATTTTGTGTTATTTATTATTTTTTGTTTGCTGTTAATTTCAAAATGTTTTTTCCACTTGCCACTAATTATCTTGAAATATTATTTTTCCACATTGAACATAATGAGTTTTCTACACTTTCAAATAGTTGTTTTACGGCTTTTTGTTTTAGCTTTACGTTTTCTACTATTCAGCGATTTGTGTGTCACTTTTTGTAGTTTTTATTTTTATTTTTTTAATATTCAGCTTTGTCGTCAATTTTGCGCAAATTTTTATACTTTTCACTTAATGCTTTTTCTCTATTTATCACAATATGCACTAAATACTTTTTAAGCTTGGCTTAGTTTTTGGTATTAAGTTGTTTTTAGGTATGTTTCACGATACCTATTGATTTTTTGATGTATTTGAATATTGAATTTGTTTACATTTAGATGCGAAATAGTTTGAAACTGAAAATAGAAAAAATTAAATAAACAATTGTGAGAAAATAAAGCATTTATATTTTTGATATTTTTCAACGCAATATTTTTAAGCTCAACATAAATTTGTGCTGTTTGTTTTCCGTTATTGCTCAAATCCGCACGAAAATTTTAGTGATTTTGACAAATCACTTGTCGGTATTATGAATTTTGCGTCATTGAAAAGCGCTGTTATTATGTATATCCTGTTTGTTTGTTTTTTATGAACTTATATCATTTTTGAACATAATCGGGCGCTTTCATTAAAATTGTTTCCATACGCGAATGCATGTAGGTATAATTCTTAAATTTTTTAATTGCATCAAATTGAACAAAAACGCCTTAAATCACTTGGCTGCTTAATATTTTGGTTATATGCATTATGAACAATATTTTCGACAATCAACATGACTGCCAAAAATAGACAAGTTCACGTTATTTTCAAGCAGGCGTTGAGCGTCGTCTTAGCCCAATTACGAGGGCAACCGGTTCTTGCCAAACAACGTCTGATTAATTACTAATTGATTGGTGCGCAGAAACTGGTTAACAATTTGCTACCGCATTTGACTCTCGCATACATATTTACAACAATGATAACTACAACAATAATGTCTACAAAAACAATATTTCCTTTTTCATTCAAATTATATTTTTTCAAAATTGAAAAATAATATTCGTAATTTGTTGTACAACAACGCAAAAGGTAGCTATACCCGCCGCACAAGCAAACTGCAGACAATTGCTGCTATTCTTTATAATACATAAAACAACAACAACATATGTATAGTATATGTTATGCTTACGCTTGAAAGTAAAAGTGTCAAATTTGTCAAGATCTCGAATTACGTGCGCGATTTTTTTTATTAGGCACACATTAACGACATTATAGGTGTTATACATATATACACATGTATAAATAAATTTAAAACAATATAATAAATATGTAATGGTGTGCAATCACAGCGCCGATGGCGACGTGCGTCGAATTAATGGCTCAAATCAGTGGAGTAGCACATAATAAATCGAATTATATTGCACAATATTTTCCAAAGCAGAATTTTTGGTAATTTGTAAAGTACAAAACTTTGTACATAACAGACTCATTTGTCCACATTTACAAACATATATATATATATATTATATGATATCTGTTACTCACATTCCCCCTTTGAGTCGAGATTATGTGTAATGAATCTGAAGTGGCCTAAAAGGGGCCATACCGTTTTTGCGTAAAGTAATACTCATCCTTTTATTTCTTTCAGAATAAAAAGGACTACTAACGAACTTAATCAACGATCTTGAACTAGTTACTTAATAGTTAGCTTAAGTCCTTTTTGTAATTCCTATACCCAATAGTAATAAATCTAAAAAAAAATTTTGGGAGTTATGAGAGAATTTCGAACAAACAATTTTTGCAGTCTTCAAAACACATTTCTCCAACTTACAGAGTCCCGTTATAATACTTTTCACTACTGAATAACTAAGCGTTAAAATAGTATAACATTTATACATAGGAACAGCCTCAAATATATTAAATTCTTGCCAAATTGATATTCTATATGTGACTATATATTATCGTCAAATTTATTAACACACTTACATTACGAATATATAATCACGACCGAAGATCTGTTAATTACCGACACAGCTGTTGAGGTACTACTATAAAAACTGAACAAGAACTGAAGACAGGCGCCAGCTGTACAATTGCAGTTACAAAGGTACATCTATAAATGTTCATACCTGTACATGCCGACTAAAATGAGTTTTTATACTCTCGCAACAAATGTTGCTAAAGAGAGTATTATAGTTTTGTTCACATAACGGTTGTTTGTAACACCCAAAACTAAACGAGTTAGATATAGGGTTATATATACCAAAGTGATCAGGGTGACGAGTGGAGTTCAAATCCGAATGTCTGTCTGTCCGTCCGTCCGTCCGTCCGTCCGTCTGTGCAAGCTGTAACTTGAGTAAAAAATCGGACCACTGCCACGCCCACAAAATGGCGAAAACCGAAAACACATAAAGTGCCATAACTAAGCCATAAATAAAGCTATGGAAATAAAATTTGGTATGAAGGATCGCACTATGAAGGGGCATATTTGGATGTAATTTTTTTGGGGAAGTGGGCGTGGCCCCGCCCCCTACTAAATTTTTTGTACATATCTCGCAAACTTATAGAGCTATATAAACCAAACTTTCTGCAGTCGATTTTTTCAGCCACTTCCTAATACAGTCCAAAAATGAAAGAAATCGGATCATAACCACGCCCACCTCCCATACAAAAGTTAGGTTGAAAATTACTAAAAGTGGGTTAACTCATTAACGAAAAACATCAGAAACACTAAATTTCACATAAGAAATGGCAGATGAAAGCTGCACTCAGCTTTTTTACAAAATGGAAAATGGGCGTGGCGTCGCCCACTTATGGGTCAAAAACCATATCTCAGGAACTACTCGACCGATTTCAATGAAACTTGGTTTGTAATAGTTTCCTTACCTCCCAATAATATGTTGTGAAAATAGGCTAAATCGCTTCACAACCACGCCTACTTCCTATATACCAGAACTTTGAAGACGATCTGAATCGTTTACTTTACAATATATAAAGTAAGCACTAATGAAGATATCGGTGCAGAACATTTTGCACAAATACTACGCTTATAGTGGGCAGCCCCATTCTAAAAATCGCCGAAATTGGACCATAGGTTTTCAAGGTCCCATATATCGAACATGAGGACCTCGGTGCTTCTAACCTAATAATAAGGTTTCCAACTTTCAATGGATTTTATACAATATATATGACGAATATGTGGGTCAAATTGTGTATTATATAATATTAATAAAGTTAAATGAAGAAATTGCGATAGTATAAAATGTTCGGTTACACCCGAACTTATCCCTCCCTTACTTATTTAATTATACAGTTAGCGCGCGGCTGACTCGAACAGCAGGCAGATGACTAAGATGGCAAAAATTCGTACAAAGGGCATGCAGATTAAATCTTTCTATAAGACAATTGATTACAATTAACTTAAATGTGAAATTGCGTACTTCGTGTCACGAAGCAAAACGAAATCGAGCAATTTGCTGATTACTTCATTCGCACAAGCGGAGTGCAAGAAATCTGATTGTAATGGAAGAATAGAATTAAACCGTATGCTAAAACGACTTAGCAAATTGGAACTTGCAATCTTCGATGTCAGCAAAACAGCTGACGGGATTAAAACTAAAACGAGAGCACCATTAACGCATATGGATACCCTATAGGAAAACTGGAACGAAAAACAATTTTTGTACCATGTTAAAATCACAACGAAAATGCATGTAAAATTAAGTTAATTTAATACTAATTTCATCGATATATTTTTCCTCGAAGATAACATCAATTTATACCATTAACTTGCGCACAAAATTCTCTACCGGGTATCTATTAAAGAACAGGTGTAGAAGCATCAAGTCAGAGCGGCAAATTCACTCAGACCATTTCGCCTTTGCCAGTACGGCAACCGCTTACCATCAATCCAACAGCTGCCACCGAATAGAGTGTGAACTCTAAACAAAGCGGAAGAAGGCGGAAAGAGCAGCGGCGGCAGTGGCGAGTTGACCGCTGCTCGAACAGCCAGCTGGCTAACTCCCAGGCCGCTTAACGGCTTGGCCTGCGGTTATGCTGGCGAAATTGACTTAAATAATGTGTACCTATGTGCCTAAAAAATTATAAAAACAAAACAACACAGAAAGTCATACAAATGTTGCGGAAGTGAATTGTTCCCAACCGTTGGCGCATTGTAGACATTTAGTCAGTCTTCATCCCTTTCATTTACTCTGCGAAATTTCTTTACTTCTGCAGCGTTTTCGACTTTTGCGGCAATTTAGTTCATTTGATTTGCGCGTGAAAATGTCGAAACTAAGTCTTGGCCAAGCAATAAAGTTTAGGTGCAGTGGCGAGAACTTCAACTACCAAGAAAGCTTTCAAAAGACCAAGTTGCAGCTTCAGTAAATTGCTGTTGTGGTTGTTGTTTCAATTATTACAATTGTGTAACGGTAAATTAATAAAGATTGCATTAAATTGTTGAAACTGCGTAAATTTTCATTCCAGCTAAGATTGATAGGGAAGACGCTGGAAACAAATTTATTTTATTTAAAAATTTCAGAAAATGATAGCTCGTGTTGCTTGTGCAGTTTAAGTGAGTTAAAGGCTTGTCGTTATTTTGAGACAATTCTCCATAATTCGAAATCTTGAATTAGTAATAGAAGTCAAATTTCCTACAAATTACCTTCCATGATTCGGAAGTCTCTCTAACTCGAAATTTTTTGTGGATTGTGGTGATTTGAATTAGAGAAGTTCAACTGTGTTTCTAAAGCTGATCCCTTTCCAAGTATTGTTATAATAATATAGTTTCTTGCTTTGGAAGATATATGTATATCTCAATTTGTAATAGTTTCCAAAAAAAAAAAGATAAGTTCCAAAAAGAACTAGGCAATTGACAGTTCTCGAGTCTTCAAATATATCTCATCAAATTTCTTTTTAATATTAAACAATTTTTATACCGCATAAATACAAAATAATTCCAATAATATGGGTATGAAAACACCTTCAGATTTATATTGAAATATTGAAACTGTGAGTAACCGAAATGCATACACTTCCATATTTGTTATAAAAAAACACCCTTTCTATATTGACTCGTATAAAAGACTGTATTTTGTATATTTCTAAAAAAATAACTATTGTGCACGTACTGCCATATGGTCTCTCATAGAGATGACGACATTACCGGCAACGTTCAAGTCAGCTTCTAGCCGCCTTTCAAATAAATACTTTCATTTACGGGTCAGCGCAACAAATTTTAATGGCGCTTAATATGACTTAGTCATAATAGCACTAAGTAAATAAGTAAATGCATTATAAGTTTTATTATATAGCATAAGTACACGCTACTTAGCGCTGGAACTAGTCAAACATATGCTTTATTGTAGTACATACTGATGCACATACATATGTACATATGTATGTATAGTTAAGTACATAAAGAATTAGTGTACATGCATACTTTTTCAGCTTATGATTGTATCGCACGCTAAACTCTGCTATGCGCTATGGCTTTTGCCTATAATTCATGAAATTCATTGAGTTTCTCCACAAGCGCCTTCCGTTCGACTTTTGTGTGAATGCGAGCACTTACTTGTGGGCAATGTACAAGCACCATACATAATACATATGTAGATGTGTATATACATATATATAATAAAAGCTATATATCACGCAAAGCTTTATGTGTTATGGTAGTTACGATTGGTGTGTACATGTGTGCGTGTCTGTCCGTCTATGTGGTTGACTACTTCAATTAAGACTTAATTACTTCCACATTGCGTCGTTCTCAACTCAACTGACCGCCCGTTAGTTACTTGATTGTGGCATTATGGAAAAAGTGTAGAAAAATAATAATTATTCAACAGTAAAGTCAGACTCATGTGTAGCAGGCGTGCACCACTTAAAACTAAAATTCATAGTCATATTCGCTTATTATGTGTATGTATGTTTGTGTATATAGAAGTGTTTTGTTTTTCTATATAAACTCACATTTCTATACAGAGTAGAAAAAATAGTAAGTAAGCTAAGTCCAGACTATTAAAACCAGCGTTCGTTTGAAGCCGAGGCATTATAACAGAAAATAGCGCAGGGTGCTTTGTATGTACATATATATGTATGTACATGCTTATAAGCTTTAAATTCTATTTTAAATTTTTTTATCTTATTAAATAAGTGTAAAAAAAAACAAAATTTTCCAACAACCGGTGTGTCTCTACATTTTATATATGTATATATTTGTCCCGCTTTTGCACGCGATCACGATTTCGAAATAACATTTTTAGCTTGTGTAGAATATCTATAAGTTTTCATACATATTTAACTTATTTTATATTTTTTTTTTCTGTTCGGTTAGGAGTTGGGAGTTGGCTGCGCCAGTATATTAGGGTGGTCATCAATATGGGTATATAATTATTCATTAAACATGTACAATTTTTTTCAGAATTCCTTTGAAAATATTTATTCTGAAAGCAAATTTTATGAATTTTCCTTTCAAATGCCATACTAATTTGAACAATTTTGAAAAAAATTTTGAGGAAATCATGAATAATTTAATATTAAAAGCGCTTAAGTTTCAAGAAGGTGAAATTAAATCTAAGATTACATATTAAAAGAGCTTTTGAAGTGGAGAAAAAAGTATTTAGCAAAGAGGTATTTGTTTTTTTATTGCCAAAATTGTTAAACCATCAATGTAAAATCTTAAATTGGCTTGAAAGTCCTTAATACAGAAGGTCTTCTGAAAATCTACAAAAAAATATAAAGAAATTTGATTTCACTTATAAAAATTTTACTTTTCAGTTTTTCAAAAGTGTTTTACTATTCGACTGACGACAATACTACAAATTCGCACGAAATTCACGTTGTCATTTATATAGATACATTAAATATATGTATATGTATATTTTTTTTTATAATTATTTTCAGACTAGAACTGCAATGTCTATAAAAAGCTATCAGCATTGGCATTTCATAAAAACAAATGCAAATACTTAAAAATAAAGTACACACTCATTTGTTTTACGTGTACCTTTATTACTTATGTAAATGCATGTGTCACCTATGTATATATGCAGTATTTGTACATGGAATTAAGTTTTTTTTTTGTTCTTTTTTTTTAAGTCAAGATTTTATACAAATATGTATATTTTGCCACATGCTAATGCAAATATTTATTATTATATTTAATTTGCCTACGACTTTTCTCAGCTTGAAGCGGCTTTCCATTTTAAATACGAACAAAACTCTGTTTTGATTTTAGAATGAGAATGGTGTTTAGGAACTTATAAAACTTATGAATTTAAAATGAAAGTTTGCTGCGCCTCAGTTGTGTGGGCGTTGTTTTCTTTATAAGCAAGTAGTTGTGGTTAAATAAGGTAATTTTTAGAAGTGGATTTAGAGATGAGTTAAATGAGTTGTGTTTAACAATTTAAATATGCACTGAGAAAAATTGTTGGTTTATTGTTAGAGCGGAAGAGTATTGGCATATCAGTTTCTTTTTCAAATATTTTTAAGCCTAAGTGTAAATGTATGAGATGAGATGATTTATAAATGTAAATGCTGATACAATAATTTTATGATTTCACTTTTTTTTAATTTTTATTTTATGTTTGCAAACACAATTTTAAGTGATCTATAAATTTCTAAGCCATACATATTTGAGAGATAATATTATTTTAGGTTAATAAAGTAAAAAAAACTTTGTATGAAATTTAGTCTGTCATCTTAAAAAGATTTTATAAAAAATTTTTATTTTAAGAAAATGCATTTCAAAATAAAATCGTGCTTTTTAAGTGCAATCATTATAATTCATACCGTTTGTTCCTCAATCTCATTTTTACTATTTTTTCGCTTCATATACTTCACCGCTAACCTCTAACATATACTTATACATTCACATATGTTTATATACCCAAGCAACTATGTATTCATAATTACTAACTAATTATGATTTGTATTTCCATATACACTAATTATGCCTTTAATTGTATTCCCGCTTGACCGTAACAAAGCTGGTTAATCAATTGGCGCACAAATTGCTACACTAACACATACCGCACAGGCACGCACATATGTATGCATGTGAGCGCAGCGAAGTTGGCTGCGTTTTAAACTTAGCTCGAGAAGACAGTTTTACCGTTAGCAAAGCAGCAACGCACCGACATAAAACGCTTGGTTGAGTAAATAGCGTGCAAGAAACTCGCATATGAGCATATGAAAAGCATAAATAATTATTTTTGAAGCGCATTAAACGAAGCATAAAAACCTACATAAGTATAGTTTTTGCGGTTGAAAAAAAATGAGCACAGTTATTTTTTTTTAATATATAGTTGTACATATTTTCTGTATTCTTTAAAATATTTTGTATTTTTAACGCTTTTCAATGACGCTTTATAAAACTCAACACAAATTTATGTTGACATAACTATTATTAAATCTAGGTTTTTCTTATATCTTATTATTTATTTTTTTTCTTCTGTTATAAAATTTTATTTATTTATTTTAAAAAATATTATTTTTCAGGTTATTAAAAATTTTATTTTGTTTTTATTTTTATAGTTAAATTTAATGCATTATTTTGTATTGTATGTTATTTATTTATTTTTTAGTTTTTGTTACTGTTAAGCACTAAATTTATTTATTCATTAATAATTTTATGTTTAATTCTAAATATATTCTAATTTAAATATAATTTAGCTTACTTTATTTTTTCTTAGCTGCAAATATTGTTAAACACTAAAAATTTATTTGGTTTTCTTTTTTTACAGTTAGTGTAAACATTTAACACAGAGAATATTAATGTTTGAAATAGATTTTTTATTTCTTTATTTATGAATAGTTAAATTTTATTTTTTTGTTTTTGTAAATTTTTAAATTTTTTTTTTTAAACTTTCTACACTTTTGTAACGGCTCAGCGTGGCGCTATTTTTAAATTTTGCTTCCACTTTATGTGTGTTAGCCTTACGATTTCTGACAATTTGTTTTAATTTCAATTTCATACGAAATATTTTTTCACACTTTTCCAGTTCTAGTGCCTTTTGTTATTTATTTATTAATTGCCCTCACTGTTGTTAAATTTGTATTATTATTAACTAAATTCTTTGTTTTAACTACTACAACTGCTGTCATGCATTCAAACATTTGAATATTACTAGCAATAAACAATTGTGTGAGAATGTGAATATTTTTCTTCCGCACGTTGAGCTGAATAACTTCGTATCTGACACTAGACTGACGACTCGTATAACTGCGACGGATAAAGTATCTACCGTCAACAACGAGTGCGAGTGCAAGCATTCATATACATATGTACATATGCATGTATGTGTGTGTGTATGTGAGTGCCTGCCTCATCCACAAATCTACCGGGTATACTTCAACGCATTCGTTCGCGCACACGTTCGTGTCGGCGCCACCACCGTTGCGCCAATTCGGCTGTGCTCGCTCCCTCATTTGTTGCCATATGCTTTCGGCTCTATAATACTCGTATATATGTATGTACATACATACATATATATGTTGATTTTTGTGAGTGTGTGTGTGTTATATGCTCCACTGTCGGCTGACAAAGTTTGGCGCTCAGCTGTTTGGTTGCTACTAACACATTTCGTTGCTCTTGGTTACCAATTAGTTACTACCTTTTTACTACTACCTTACCTTGAGGGAGTGAAAAACAGTTATTTATATGCCGAAAACAAATTTTACATATGTATTGGTGCCACTAATTTATGAAATAATTTCATTTGAGATTTATTTTCTATAAAATTCAATATTTCTCAGTGCAAGTTAGCTATCTTCTTATCATGATACTTTTTCTACTACCAGCTGCAATGGCAACCCGTCGCTATAGCTAACTTGCTGCTTAGTAATTTTCATCGCCGCATTTGTTGTGGTTTTCATATTCGGTAGATAAATGACTAAGAGCAAATTTCAGTTGCGTTCCACACTCTCTTTGGCGCTCGATGGTGCTTGGCTGCTACGAATTAACTTGTATCTTTCGCTAACTTGTTTACTTATGAATGGATTGAGCCGTGTATATATGTATGTGTGAGTTTCAAGAATGCAAATATGCAGCTAGAGATTATCTGCACAAACACAATTGTAGGTGGCTTCGTGTATCATTGTGGAACCTATCTCTTAACGCAGGTGGGCAGTAGGTTACCTTTTTCTCTTTATACCAGTAAAATTACTTCATATTATTTTATGTTTATATGTACCGTTTTAAGTACATATATATGTATATGCACAGGTGTATTATAAGTATACGTTAAGGCAATTCTTTTGAGTTTTTTTTTAATTATTAAAATTTCAAGTAAAATCAAATACTAAGAAAAATAAAGAACTACAATAAAAGTAATAAGTCAATGGATTTTTTAAGAAAATATTTATTATTTTTATAAAAAAAATCAATTTGCGTTCACGTCTAGGTATGGCGCATACATATGTATATCTGTATTTTTTTTTTTCATAATAATTAAATTACAAAAATAAAATAAAATTTCGGAATATTTATATTTTGGTATTAGAATAGAAAAAAAATACAATTTAAAACAAATATCTACTGCTAAGCTAAATAAAAATCTCCTTTGAACATATTCACTTAAATATTTGATAATTTTATACTTTTTTGCTAACATATCCTTAAACTAAAGTGTGTTTACAAGCGGCGAGGGATTTTTGTGTGCTGCAAAAACCTCTACAACAACAGCAGCGTAAGCTGTTGCCCAAAGCACTAAATTAAAACATCAGAGTAAAAACGAAAAGAAAATACACTTCCGACAAACTAGCAAATATCCAGAACCCACATAAAATCTGAGAAATGTGCACACATGCTGGGACATACCAATTCACATACACCTCTAAATAAAGCGAGCGAATTTGGTATGCTTAGAAAAAAGCCCAAAGAGAAAAGTGACTGGCTTTCAATTGCTAACAGGGGACTGCGAGACAATAACTCTGTGGTAGTATGCCAAGAATCAAGTATGTGCTACATTTTATTTGTTGTATTGTAAAGGAGAAAAACGAAAGTTAGTCATTTTCAATCGCAGTTACACTAACTGTATAATGGCAAAAGAAAATTAAAATTGCCAAATTTTCTTGCAAGCAATCTCAAGCAATCTTCCTAACAACTCGCATTGAAGAAGTATTTTTTACGCATTTATTTGCTGTTGTAAGTGGGAAGTTAGCGAAATAGACATACACTCACACCCACGCACACATTTTAGAGTGTTTCTGTCTATTTGTGTACTTCCGTTAGCGAGCATATGTGCGCTTTTCTGTATTTTGGCAGTAAAATGTCTTAACTGCTCGGTCAAAATGGTCGTACCGTCGTCAAGCTGCGACAACTGGACGCTTCCGCAACAAATCACAGCAGAAATCACAACAAAAAAACAGCATCTTAAAATGACTGCGGATGGTTGAGGAAATTGTGCAAGTCCTTAAGGAAAAAGCGGAAAATTAGGAAATATGAAAAGAGAGGAAATCGTTTAAAATGCTACTCGTAAATGCACATATTTTATATTTATGGTATTTGCGGAGAGCAAAAAGTTAAGAAGCACAGCTTTGGATTGCTTTAAAGTAGTGCAAAAATAAACGTGGGATTATGTCAAAATATACCGTTACTTATGAGTGAATATGAAAGAAATGTGTCGAAATCTCGATATGAGCTGAAAACTGCTCATCTACTTGTGCTTGATAATAAGAGTTGTTTAAGAGATTCCAACTGAGTTCTCGCTACCGCCAGGAGTCATGTAGACTTATAACTAATTTATTCTGAAACAGTTCTTGCTAGAGTCTTATAAGGATTCCCGTTAATATGTATATGTTCCACATCGCTTGAGTTAATAATAATCTAAGTAACAATGTGTAGCTGTAAAAATTTAGCAATCTTAATTTTTTACTCGAGCTTGCTTTTTATGTAAGGCTACTACAAACTACAACTACACCCGCACAATGACATACCTTTCATAACAAATTTTTGCTTGCAGGCAGACTTTTCCCACATGCACCCATTTCTCGACAATCCACTTGCACTTTCCATTCAGCCGCTAGCGAATGTATTACTTTGACATTTCTATGCCACGCCATTGTATTGTTGTTGTTGTTGCCGGCTCAATTTCATTTCCAACTAAACTCTATTTATACCTTAGACGAATCTACAAAAACACGTTGAAATGCGCCCTCGTCACTGAAACCAGCTCAACACACCACCATTACATTGCAACAAACTGCTGCAACAATGCACCTACACCTGTGTGTTACACTTGACTGAAAATTGGCTTGACGCACTTTTGGCCAAGTTGAAATGGCTTTGTTGTAACGCCAGTGGCAGTTCTAAGTTAAGTTCTGCCGCATATTTTACTTTCTTTATTTAGTGTAACAGTGTTCTTTTTTAAGATAAGCACAGCAGTGTTGCAACAAGCGATAGGTAGTTGTTGTGTAAGTTGTGCTCAAACGCATTAGTTGACTGGATTCCCAGTACTTTGGGGGTATATATACGTTTGTACAATCTAATTTTGTTGTACACTTTTTTTATTTCTTTACTTGGTTAGTGCCACATAAGTTCCTGCAAATTCGGGAACAACAACGCAAGTTGCAACCAGCTCAGCAGCTCCTCTTGCGCTTATCTGCTACTAACTACTGTGTTGGCGGCGGCATAGCATATGGCTTGACGCAATTTCCTCACCTCATTGGCCACACAGAGTTGTCATGTGCTCACCTATTTCCAGTTGGCGCGAATAATTTGAGGCAGTTTATGAGCGCCTAAACAGGCAGAGTTTTGAAACTTTTAAGAATTGCAGAATATCTTTCAAGTTTCATTAAAGGTGGTGTGCTATGGTATGCTGTGCTATGTTGTGTTCTGCTATATTTTTCCGTGCCAAGTTATGCTAACCAATGTTATGGTATGCAGTGTTATGCTATGCTATGCTATGTTATGCTATGTTATGTTATGCTATGTTATGCTATGCTATGTTATCTTTTGCTTTGTCTTGTGATCTATCTTATGTTGTGCTAAGTTAAACTATATTATGCTAAATTATAACTATATTAAGTTAAACTATGTTAAGCTAAACAATGTTATGCTATGCTATGTTATCTTTTGCTATGTTTTGCGATCTATGTTATGCTGTATACTGTAAATACGTATTTGTTTCATGCAATAAATAGTTAAGTGAAGTAACAAATTAGCGCAAGAAATTTGTTTTCTACAATAGTTCCTACAATAGAACGATTGTGGCAGAATGGGGCACGACACGGGTGCGACGGGAGGTAAATAGGGGTACTCCGCAGGGAGGGGTCCTCTCACCTCTTCTCTGGATCATGGTCGTAGACGACCTTCTGGGAAAGCTTAATGAGATCGGATGCCGGGCGATTGCCTAAGCAGACGACGTGATTCTCATGGTTGAAGGTAAGTTTCTGGATACCGTATATGATTTGACTCAAAGTTACCTTGATATCGTATCAAGTTGGGCTCTGGACAACGGTCTTTCTGTAAATCCTAGTAAGACTGAGCTAGTTCTTTTCACCAGGAGATACAAAATAACGGATGCGCCTTTGCCGTCGATGGGAGGAGTCTGTCTTCATCCCGCCGACAGTGTAAAATACCTAGGTGTGGTCTTGGACAGAAAGCTTTCTTGGAAAGCCAACATTGCGGAAAGAGCAAAAAAGGCATCGGTTGCCCTGTATTGTTGTAGGGGAGCCATTGGTAGTAGATGGGGCCTCTCACCAAAAGTAGTTCTTTGGCTATATGAAACCATAGTCAAGCCTATAATGTTTTACGGGGTTCACGTATGGTGGAAGGCGCTTGAAAAGACTTCACTAGCTAAAAAGTTAGTGAGTGTGCAACGGGCGGCTCTCATAGCCATGTGCGGTGCGCTACGGACCACACCGACTTTGGCACTGAATTCCTTACTTCATATAGCACCCGTGGACATAGCCGGAAGGTGTATGGCCGCGAAAACCGCTATCAGGCTGAGGGAGGCTGGGTACTTAACAGAGTGCGCGCCTGGGCACTCTAGTATCCTCATGCGCTTCGACTTCATTCCGAGGCTACTGGACTACCTTCCTGTCGATGAGCCCTACCCTGGCGGCGTATTCTCTGCTCTCATACCTTCAAGAGAGGGTTGGGTGGGTAGAAGTCGCTGGAGGAGAGACGCAGTAAGCTTCTTTACGGATGGGTCGAAGTTAGCGGGGAAAGTTGGAGGAGGAGTTTATAGTCCGGAACTTCTCATTAACTACAGCTTTAGGCTTCCGGACCATTGTAGCGTGTTCGAAGCGGAAGTGGCGGCCATAAAGGTTGCAGCGGATTCACTGCTGCGGAGTGCAGCAGCTTTCAAAAAGGTAACGATCCACTCTGATAGTAGGGCGGCAATATTAGCCTTAAGCTCAATGACTGTGCGCTCCAGGCTGGTTAAGGATTGCCAGTCCTCGCTATCAGTTGCATCGGAGCACTTTGCCATCATAATAGTTTGGGTGCCTGGCCACAGCGGAATCGCAGGAAACTGCAAGGCTGATGAGCTTGCTAGGACAGGTACTTCTGTTGCACTTACGGTGGAATGGGAACAAACAGGGGCGCCGCTGTCCTCTTGCAACTTGCTTCTGGATGAATGGTCGAACTGAAGCAGGCGTTGGACAGTCACTAGCACCTGTTCTGTCGCAAGATCATTCTGGCCCAAAGTAAATCGCAAGAGGTCAAGGGAACTCTTCGCCCTAAACAAGATCAATCTTTCCCAAGTTATAGGTGTTCTAACTGGCCATTGTTCCATTGGGACTCACGCGGTCAAATTAAGAATTTTATCGGATGCTAGCTGCAAAAGCTGCCTAGAAGAAGGTGAGGTAGAATCCTCCCAGCATTTCCTTTTGGAATGTCCCGCCTTTGCGAGATCTAGACAAAAAATCCTTGGATCTCACTTTTTTGGGCACCCCCGCGAACTAGCGGATATAGAAGTTAAAAACCTCTGCAGATTTGTGGTAGGCTCCAAGCGCTATGTCGATTCATAAATAAGTGAGGTGGTTGAATTTTTATGGCATCACAAAGGACTGCTCTCGATAGTCTAAGTGGGTTTCCCCCTATAGGGAAACAGCCTTCGTACCTAACCTAACCTATAGTTCCTATTAGTCATGTAGAAACTTTGTTGCCGAAACTTTCGTGACATTTAATTGTCAATTTAGTAAAAAAAAAAGTAGTACAAAAATAACTATTACTCATATCGATCAAACAGGCTATTAGCTGTAACGGTTTATTTTTTCTGTTATTCAAATTAACTTTTTACCTTAATTTGTTGTTGTTTAACAAAGTGCGCATACTTTAGCTGGCGCTTATGTACACAAATATTATATAATTATATGTATGTCTATATACTTATGTATAAGTATACATATATACACAAATACATAGTAACCATCTACCACATTATTACTTGTTAATATCAAGCAAACAATTTTGTTTTGACTTTGTCAACTTTGATGTCCTGACAAACTGCAATTATTATCGAATTATAGACAGTTAATTTTGTTGTTGCATTGCTGAGTAGCGCCATTTGTAAGTTATCGTGCTTGAGTCATATAAAAATTTTATTTATTTTATGTCACAAATATACGTTTACATCGGAAGAGTACGAGCTTGGCATTATTACTTTGCATTTATGAACTAACAAGTACACAGCAAATTGTTTGATCAATAAAGTGGGTACATTTTTCTTGCAAATATGGCAAAACATGCTTGGTATAAGAAATCGATCCGAGAGTCGAGAGTTTAGCTTTAGAAAAGTAATTCCGGTAGTACTTGGTCGTAGTACTTATAGTGTACATATGTGGGTAGAATAACCAATTCCCAAGTGATTTCAAAATTACAAATAGATTTAAATAAATGTAGATAATAAAATTTAAGTTAGTGTTCTTAATGGAAAATCCAAATATTATTTAAAACTCCCTACATTAGATAAAAAAAGCTATGTATATGATGTGACGAGAAGAAGTACCATTTCATAGTCTTATACAAATATTACATAATACAATACATAATACAAATATACAAATTTATGAAACCAGAATAAACCAATTTAAGCAGAAAATTCCTCTTTATGACATATAAATAAAGAAATGATGACGTAAACGTAACAAAAGCCAATTATATTTGCCGGATATTGGGTACAAATTGTTTTCAATTTATTTTCTTCCTTTTACAGCACGTCACATCTATATTATATATATCATAATACCAAAATGATAAGCTTGTTTATGCTTTTTTACTCCTGCACTTATATCTGCCAACCAGCTGTCCAACAGACGTCAACATACTCACGCTCGATTGTCTCTTTGGTAACAAAATGCATAGCTGTCAGTCACTTTTGTTTCATTTTATACACTTTAACTTTCTCTTAAATTTAAAATTTCACACAATTTTCGCTCTTCACTTCGTGTAAAGAGCAAACTGTATGTGTTGCTGATCAAACAGAATGTAGGACATGTGCGAGAGTGGTGCTGTGCGGAAGGGCTGTAAATAAATGGTGACCGCATCAACGTTGCTGAACGCCTAAAAGCAGGTGTTTGTTAAATGCCAAGTTGCGCTGCGTTGAAGATGACGTCAGAGAGGAGAGTCGGAAAAAATTGTTGAAATGGTATGTCTACATATAAACATACAAATGTATATATAAATAATTTATTGTACATGTGTTTTATTATACACATAACTACCAAATGTATAGGTGTGTCGGTATGTACAAAGTGACATACAGAACAAACGTGTGTGTGCCCCCCTGTCTTTATACTTCCTGAAACACTTTTATTATAGATTCTTTTTGTTTTCTTTACTTTCTTTTATTGTGTTCTTCTAATTATTTCGCTTCGTTGGGGTTGTTTTGTGTGCATGAGAAACTTACTTTTTAATATCAAACAGCTTATTGGGGGTGGTTATATAATTGCCGTGAAAATCTATATCGGCATTAAATGCATATTTTGTGGGAAAATTTGTTGTTTACTTGAATTTGCATATGTGGCGTTACATTTGGCTTTTTATTATTGATTTGTGCTATAGCTTTGGTAGAACTGTGTTAAATATTCAAAAGTGAAAGTAGAATGCTTGAAATATGATTCTTTATGATATTATTGGTAACACTTCAATTTTAATAATCAATTTAACTATATATACAGTCGAACTTCTCTAACTCGAATCACCATAATCCACAAAAAATCATATCATATTTTTTTGTTCGCCTCCGTACGAATACAGGGACTCTTTTAAAATTCTGCGTCGATAGTAAAATTTAATTTTTTGTATTATGCTCTGGTCGAAAAATTCGATGCAGGGAAGAAAATTTGTATGAAATTTTACTTCTCTTGCCAATTAAAGAGTTCGAGTTATGGAGAACTTCGAGTTAAGAAGTTTGAGTTATGGAAGTTCCACTTTATTACAGAATATAGATAACATAATTAAAAAGTATTTGCAATATTTTGTTAAACATTTTTCTTTTGACCAACCTAGTAGGCAAATATTATGTTCCAAAAATATTTAACTAACTTTTTTTAATTGTACTGAAAGTATTATTTTTATTATTAAAACTATAGATTGATCCCATTTAATAATTTGAAACAAAGAAATAAACTCTTAACAAAATTTTGAAATTTCTAAAATTATAACTTCCGAGAAAAAATTTTCAATTTTGGTATCAAATTTTTTGTCCAAGAACCGCAGTTTATTATAACGAAAATATAAATATGGTTCAAGCAGCTCACGACTTCCGGTTTTAGACCAAGTATCCTCTGGGTAGCTAACAAACATCCGTTTGAAGGCGTGCTAAAGTGAGAAGGCGAATCCCGCTTCAGCGGTTGTGCGTAGGGTTTGGGACCCAGCACATAAAAACGAAGTACCAATGAAAAATCGACGAAAGCCTCTGATGAGTCCCCCCCCTTTTGATCAAGACGAACCAAAATCAAACTATACAAGCCGCTTATCATTCCCGTCCTGTTTTATGGTGCAGAAGCTTGGACGTTGTCAACATCCGATGAGACGACACTAGGATTTTTCGAGAGGAAACTTTTGCGCAAGATTTATGGTCCTCAGAACATTGGTTACGGCGAATTCCGCAGACGATGGAACGATGAGCTGTACGACGACATTGACATAGTTCAGCAAATAAAAAGACAGCGGCTACGCTGGCTATATCATGTTGTCCGAAAGGATGAAAACACTCCAGCTCTGAAAGTGTTTGATGCAGTACCCGCCGGAGGAAGCTGAGGAAGGGGAAGGCCTACACTCCGTAGAAGGGACCAGGTGGCGAGCGATCTGGTTACACTTGGGATCTCCAACTGGCGCCAAACTGCGAGGGAAAGAGAGGAATGGCGCGCTATCAACAATTCGGCTATAACCGGCTAAACGGTTTCAACGCCAATCACATACATACAAAATATAAATATTATGGATTCACAGTGGAGAATCAGATAATAGTTGATTTTTAGCAGCACTTCTGTTTTATTTTAACTCGACTTTGGCGCTTATGTCTATCAAGCGATATTTTATTTTTAATAATATAAAACCATGTCAATTTTAGTATGGGTATTTGACTTGCAATTATTTTTAACTTTACTATTCACCAACAAAATTATATGAAAATATGACAGCAATATTTTTTGTAGACAACCCTAGTAAACCCAATCTAGTGCAATTTATCATCAATTATTTGTCGAGTGTGTACATATAACTAATCATTTGCATCACATAAATACAAACTGCGTATTGAAGTAAAGTAAGTACCCGACAAATTGAACCAATTAAACTCAGTTATAATAATTGTGCTAACTTTTCTTTAGAATTAAGCAATTAGAATTAATTCCATTCTCCATGTACAGTCAGTAGAACATAATGAGAACAGGGAAGGATTTTCAACTCGTCATTACATAAATTTACTGAGTTATTTGAGACGTGCTTTCCATTGCTGCAACAACAAAAACATATTTGGAGTGAGGAAGTTTATAAAAAGAGTTCCGCTCAACTTCTATTATCGATTTGAAAGAAATAAATAACTATAACTATAAAGAACAGAGAGCCTACATGGTTCAATTTTGACAACTGGACTAAACATATTTTAGTTATAAGGACACCAAAAAAAAATTTGAAGAAAAGTTAAACCCAAAGCAGTGCAGGTGTAGTATATAAAAAGAAAAACCTAACACATTGTTCAAAATCAAAAAATTTGAAACAATTTCTTTTGCGAGCAAACATTGTAAATACCCAATTGACTAGGCGTGCGGACTTTACCCTCATTGCTGTATACACTTTTTCATATTCACGAATATTTTACTGAATTTTGTTGTTTGCCTATTTTTAATGAACTTTTTCCTTTCCGGCATGTGCACATTATTCGCGTAATTATTTGTCACACCTGGGTAGCCGTCCATCAAACAGTCGGTTACAGTCGGTTGCGCATTTATGTAGACACACACCCGCGCGCTATCGACCGCCAACAAATTTCCTCTTTTTTTACTCAAAAATTGTGTTTACTTTATTTGTACATTATTTGAAAATGAGTGCAATATCGCTCGTAGTAGTTATACATATATTTGTGTGTTTGTAAATTTTAGCTTTGGTAGTAGCGTGTATTAAATACCTACAGCATTTGTAAGTGCGCTACAAACAGCCGCTTGAATATATTTAATGCTTTCATGTGGATGATTTTCGACTGCTCACTACTTTTTGTTGGTCTTTATGACATTTTCATTCCCATTTAATTGACTGACAGCCAATGTTTGTCACCCTTACCGCTTCTGGCTATGTTTACATATACTTATATATATCTATATCTCTATATTTATATATATATATAATATATAATATATACATTTATTTATCTACTCTGATGTTCCGTTTCGCTACTGAGCAGAAAACACAAAGCATTGTCGCGTTACACCGGTAACCAAATCCGGTGCTGACGGCTACGAATGAGTGGCTGACTGGCTCGCTGGATGGTTGGCAGTCCGAGCGATTGGTTTCAAGCTACGCGCAAATTGGTAGCTGCGCGACGCAGGCGAGACAGTCAAATGAGTTTGTGTGCGCTTTTAATAAAATGGGGTTAAGCTTTGCTTGATGATAATGTAAATTACACTACTATTTTAACAGCGGCAACATGCAACAAAATCACAAAGTATTTGACAACTGGCTTAATGTATGTTTGTATGTATATGTGTGTATGTGTGTCTGTGGTGGTGCGCTTTGTTTTTGTTGGCCCAGTTCAAATTCAATAACACAACAATGAAGCTGTTAACAACGGAAACGGATATGTAGTGTCTGTCGAACGGGTGAACGGATGTGTGACGAGACGAGCGACGATTGAACAAATCGACGCACTGAAGCGCAGCGCACTTTGCATGCACCTTCATTTAAATATACATATGTGTATGTATGTTTATGTGTGTGTGTGCATTTAAATTACGTCAATGTACACAATGCCTCGATTTATCAAGAAATTACAAATTGAAATTACAACTCTTTGATAAAGGATATGCACGAACATATAATTCAAGCTGTGAGACAGGGTTTAAAATATAATTAATTGAATGCATGCGGACATTGATATTGTACGTCTTCACAACAATTTTTTCGCATAATGAGCAACATCTTTTGTGAATATTATTTTTGTCAAATTAAACGTATATATGTATATATTTTTGTATTAAAGTAAAGAGTTGCTTACATGTCGCTGTATTAATATGAATAATATATAAAATATGTATTTTAAAAACTCCCTTGACGAACAATTTTATTTAATTAAGATTAATTCCGTTTTAATTCAGTTTACACGTCGCCTTTGTAACATAAAAGGGATGCCCTTAGACCGACGATTCACTCTGAGAGGGTATACCGAAGAGCGGCAATAGCCCAAGAAAATTTTACAATATCTGACTTGATATCTATAGTAGAAATATCTTAATAGAATACACTTAGCTCTTGATCACCACTTAATATATAATTATCTCAGAAGATTCTTCTTAATAAGGTATTCCGAATAAAATATTCGATAAATAAGATCCAAAAGCAAAATTTTAATTCACGGACTATTTAATGTCATTTATATTTATATCGAATGAATGTCGAATATATTTATTTATTTTATGAACAACACCGATCAAAGGCTGAAGACTTACAAAAACGGAAGAGCAGCTGAGTAAAAAGTTAGAACTCGCTTTCTCTTTTTATTTCGTTCAGACTGTATGTTGATTGTCTTTGTTTTACCATAGATCATCCCAACTCCAAGGTGAAAGAGTGTACGCCAACACACAACAAGTATATCCCTTCTGTCGCCTCTATATATTTTAGGTTGGCCGCTTTTTTTCTCTTTATTCAATGCTTTATAAAAAGTGTTACAGTAATCGCATTTAGTTCAAGTATGCGCCATTAAGCGTCTGGTCATATGCAGCATCTCATAGTGGGTGATTCCCTTCCAATCCCACCAAACACACAGCACATGGCCGTCAATCCCGGCTTGGCCACTGTTTGGGACGATTCACCGACCTTCGATAACGACCGTTTTCGCTTGATATTGTCGTATGTGACCCATTTTTCGTCGCCAGTCACCATGCACATCAAAAATTGGTCGAGTTCGTCGTTTGGCAGGGGTTCGTCGCAGGCGTTGATTCGGTCCAGAAGGTTTTTTTGCATCAAATCATGCGGCACCCAAACATAAAGCATTTCTGTGTATTCTGCAGATGGTTTAAAATGATTTGGTGACGAACTTCCATCTCCTGGGCGATGTCACGAGATGCCACATGCCGGTCTAACTCGATGTTTTCCATGATTTGATCGGTATTCGTCGTCACAGGTCTTCCACCGGGTGGCTTATCCATGGTGTCGTTTTCATCCGCTCTGAATTGCCGAAACATTTCTTCCTCAGTTCGAAGTGATGGAGTACTATCCCCCAAAACATCGTTAATCTCACGTAACGTTTCTCTAGCGGATTTGCCTTTAACAAAGGAAATCTTTAAAATAGCGCGAATTTCGGCATTAGTGAACTCCATGTTTACACGTCTATAACTGTTGAGCGCATTATCCAAACTAACCATGCATAGCGTCGTTTTGTAGGTTACGTCAAGACCTTTCAAGGATGTATAGTATTGCCAGATACGAGCTCTGTAGCGGTTTATACATAGCCGCGAAATTCAAAAGACAAAAAGGCGTAATATTTTATAACCTAATCTAACAAATGATCGGTGCGAGTGACGATATCATGAAATTGTTTGAAATTTGAACGACATAAATATGAGAGCAAGCATTTTAAACAGTCCAAAATAAATGAATAATGGATTATGATCATCATTGGAGACTTAAAACGAAGACGTTTTGAAAATAGAGCAGCATTTACATAATCAAATAATTTTACAGTTTTATTCATTTAAATATGATATCCAATATTTTGAGCCTCACTTCCAATTAGCGGCAGTAATTAAAGTTGGTAGATCATATTTTCACCTCCTTTTATAGTTTTATTTCATTAATTTTTTGTACCGAAAAACACATTACATAAATAACCCAACCCAACAACAGCAAGTAAAGATATACTTCACTTAACCTTTCAGAACATTTATGTATTCTCGGCTTCTTTTCCATGGTCACACATAGCGTTATCTGGTGCAAAACACCAGTGTATTCCAAGCGCACACCATCAATGCGTACTTCATATTTCATGCTTAAACGCTTATGAGCATGTACATAGAATGTTTACAAATGTTCTCATCCAACTACACAATTATTTATGAATCATGCTTGCAACAAAGCGACGACTCTTTTAGACCTACAAGTCATTCGGCATATGTCGCTGCTGAAAATCTCAAACAAACAAGAGTCATCAAAAATTTATGACTACATAACTGTGTATTTTTCAGTCTTCATTAATTGCTTCTGCAATGTAGAATCTACATACATATGTATGAAAGAGCGCCTCTAATCAAAGTAAACTTGTCTTCTTCATTCATAACCATTCACTCAGCCCCGTCCAGTCAGCAGGCCGGCGCTCCAAAGTTATCTAAGCCGCCGCTCACTGTATGTGCCTACATTGAACAAGTGTGACTGTGTCTGTGCGTATTTTGACTTGGAGACAGTTTATTTCGTCAACCCATCTAAATTGTTCACATCACCCCTCACTCGTTGACGGTCAGTTTGCAATGCTCAGCCATAAGTCAACTGGACTACTCTGCCATGGCAACGCTTTCAAATCGCTTCTGGGTGATTTGCCTCGTTTAAGCACCGCGCCGCCTTTGGAAAAGATCTACTCGATTTAAGAACATTATAATTTTCGCTTTTGCTTATGTGAAATGTGAAAAAGCATGTTTAAAACAACAAACATTCGCCAAAATTTGTTTATCTTTCTTTAGTAATTTGTTCCGCAACTTTTTTGAGAATTAGCGAAGGAAATAAGTCGCTACATTACAAAATGTGAGATTTGTAAAACCGTTTGCTCTTTGAGCGTCGATGGAGAACTATATTTTTGAGATTCCAAGACCCGTTCTGAAACCTCGCAAAGTACATAATATATTCAAAAATACCTAACACGAAAGAAAGTATTGTATAACTGTAAATTCATGGTGACTGAGACTATTCAATCGAACTATAATTGATGTAGATATTTGACTTGACTTGACCATGTGTAGAAAGGAAGGCTACTTCAGAACCTAACCTAATTTAATCTCTTTGATATTTTCAGTTTAAAGCTTATGATATCTTAAAGTTCTGTTTTCTAATTGGAGGTTTATATGGTAAATTTTTCTGAAGATTAAACAATTTTATATTTTGTTTGGACAACATAAGGTATTTGTTTCACAACACTTCACTTGCAAAGAGATCAGGTACATAGTTTTCTTATTATTGAACAACATTAAATATTTTTTGAAATAACACAGCTCGATAAGATAGCTTAAGTCTTATTAAACATAAGTTCAATTTTTTACATCTTCATATTTTTCTATCAGCAGCTCCCATAGAAGAAAAGGTTAATCGTGATATTCTGGCAAAAAAAATAAGCTCTGAAAAAAGCTTAGTAGGAAAAACAAACTTATCTGTAGAAAAGTTATGAAAGAGCGCTTCATGCGAGAGTGAAAGCTCCATTGATAAGTTAAGTTCGACGAAGCACTACAGCTAAAAGAAATCGCGAACTTTATGCGAAAATTAAAAGTAAAATATTTTCTTAAACCACACTTCAAGCCTAGAGAAAACGTATTAGTCATGATTCAAATTATTGGATTTCTCGCAAAAAGTGTGTCCGACAAAGAACACAATGCGCTGACACTGCCATTTATGGGGCAATACATTTTGATTGAACGTATTCAAATTGTAGTCAAAATCAAACTCGAAACTAAAATACAAAAACAACAATACACAAAAACATTTAAAAAATTAGGTGTTTAATTTCATTGCTTACATTGGCATTTTTTACTCGATGAAAAGATTAACAGAGGTTTTTGCCATGAAAATCACTAAAGCAGAGATAATCTCGCTGCGTACCACTTATTACACACAAACATACATACATGCATTGCGTTGCGCGAAAAATTCGGTCCAGCCTGAACAAATTAATCTAAAGCCACTTTGCGTGGCATACCAATGGCTAACCAGCTTTAAGCTCTAAATGCATAAATTTGCTTATTGGCTTGCTAGCAGTTTTGGAGGGGCAGTGGACCACTTGAAAGCGAATATTGGTGGTGAATAGTAGTGCATATGTGGCGTGTGGCATGAAGTATATGTACATATATGTATGTAGCAAGTTGCATGCGGTAAGCCACGCTTGCATTCACATATCGGCTAATCTCAGTTGTGGTAAACAACAATAAGAACAACATGCTAGCAGTAATAATTTGCTAACAAACAAGCATTTGCAAAGCGGAGTGTAAAGCACTGCCAGTACCATATATACACTTACCCATGCAGTCATATCATTGAGTTAGCAGAGTGCCACACACAACCACCATATATAATAGCGCACAAAGGCAACAAATGGGCGATATATAACGTGTTGGCAGAAATATTTAAGATTTGGTATGTGTGTGTGTATAGACTACGCCATATGCCGCCCCCTCAAACGTCACTGACATGCAAACCGCTTGAGCCGAAATATAAACCAAGTTTGTAGTGCAGCGAAAACCTGCTTTTGGCCTACAACAAATGCTACGGCAATAGAAGACAAGCGTTAGTTAGCACACTAAACGAATATTGGCTGCAGTTTCCAACTAACTACAACAACAATCGGTAAGCAACATCAAACATAACAGTATCAGACATTTACCGCTTCATATAACAGCGAAGCAGCGCAAACGCCAACTGCCGATCCCACCTAGAAACACAGTTTTCGGCTGAGACGGAGCCTCGGCTTCAGTTGCAGCTACAGCTTCAGCTCCAACTCGAGCTATTGTTTCAGTTTCAGTGCGAGTCGTAGTCTTTATAACTGAAGCAGTGCTGGCGCTTGTGTTGTTATTGGCTTTGTCACTATTGCCGTTTGGTGGCTATATATACATAAAAACCCATGTGCCACAGTCTGTGCCACATGCAGCGCTGTATGCAGTTTCGGCTCCTTGTTCATTGATTGAAAATTCACAATTGACTGCTAACCTAGACAATGCCTTTCTTGTGGCCACCAGAGTTGTGCAGCAAAGGCAGGAGCACAGCTCTCCGAACGTCGCTGGTGTTGACATGAACACATACACAGCAGGGTTAGGGTTGTAGGTGTGGTGATTAGCGCTACATGCAATGAGGAATTTTAATTGTTGCACGTTGAATAATAATTCTGTATGCGAGTTGTGAACCTACTCTATTCGTGGCAGCCATTGCAGTGTAGAACAAACGCTTATCGCCAGAATTGCTGCTGGAGCTTAATTTCCGTTTAACTCCTGCTATAATACCGTTGACTTGTATGGCAGGTGGTGCTACAAAGAGAGATATTGGGTTGGCATTTTGAATGGCCTATGCTAGTTGCATTCATGAAAGGGTTGGTTATTTGTACCTCAAGCTAATTGGACTCTGAAAGAGCTAAAGTCGGGTGTCCTGAGTGACTGTGATTCAGATTTATAGTAAGATAGTAAAAAATACTAAATTCATATTATTGTCAAAAATGTTTTCAGACATTATGTTTCTCTCGTTGATGAGGCTCATCTTGTAGCGTTACTTTCGCATACAAAATTATATTTTTGGAAATGTAAAAACTCTTATTTCATAAATTAAAGAAAGTCAGTAATCAAAATAATCTATAGTGAAATTGTAGAAAAAAATATAAAAATCAGTCATTTTTGCTTTAAAATCGAAAAATTGCTCTAATTTCTACGAAAGCAAACTTTAACCGGAAAAAATTTTGTTCTTTATTTTAGTCATAGAAGAAACTAAAATTTAACATGTAGATGTCAGACCCAAAAATCGTGTTGACCGGTGTAATTAATAATATTATATATTATTCTTAACATAAATTTGTCGACAATTGAACCACATACCAAATATTGAATCACACTTCCAATGACCAAATATATACAAGTTCAACGCGCAAATAATGTTGTAATAAACGCAATAAAACTGAAAATAAAAAAGAACGGCGAATACAACAACAAAACCACAATGTGAACACAACTAACTGAGTTGTATGTCAAACGAAACTAAAACAATGCGCGACCAGTTTATTTTCGCACGAAACCGGATTAAAGTGAGTAACTATGAGAAAAGTACAAGTTACAAGGGAATTTGTGCTTTCATTAATCGCATTATATTATACATATAATATATTTGTGAGTATGATGGCAAAAGTTGTTAGCTTTTTATACTCTCGCAACAAAAGTTGCTAAGAGAGTATTATAGTTTTGTTCACATAACGGTTGTATGTAAGTCATAAAACTAAACGAGTTAGATATAGGGTTATATATATCAAAATGATCAGGGTGACGAGACGAGTCAAAATCCAAATGTCTGTCTGTCCGTCTGTCCGTCTGTCCGTCCGTCCGTCCGTCCGTCCGTCCGTCCGTGCAACGGATAACTTGAGTAAAAATTGAGATATCTTGATGAAACTTGGAACACACGTTCCTTGGGACCGTGAGAGGGTTGCTTTCGAAAATGGGCAAAATCGGACCACTGCCACGCCCACAAAATGGCGAAAACCGAAAACACAAAAAGTGTCATAACTAAGCCATAAATAAAGTTATAAAAGTAAAATTTGGAACATGGGATCGCACTAGGAAGGGGCATATTTGGATGTAATTTTTTTGGAAAAGTAGGCATGGCCCCGCCCCAAAATCGGTTATTTGTATATATCTCGCAAACCAATAAAGCTCTATAAACCAAACTTTCTGCAGTCAGTTCTCTTACGTACCCCACCACACACCATGAAATTAGTTGAAATCGGATAATAACCACGCCCACCTCCCATACTAAAGTTAGGTTGAAATTGACTAAAAGTGGGTTAACTCACTAACCGAAAACGTCAGAAACACTAAATTTCACATAAGAAATGGCAGATGAAAGCTGCACTCAGATTTTTTTACAAAATGGAAAATGGGCGTGGCGTCGCCCACTTATGGGTCAAAAACCATATCTCAGGAACTACTCGACCGATTTCAATGAAACTTGGTTTGTAATAGTTTCCTTACATCCCAATGATATGTTGTGAAAATAGGCCAAATCGCTTCACAACCACGCCTACTTCCTATATACCAGAACTTTGAAGACAATCTGAATCGTTTGCTTTACAATATATGTATGTATAAAGTAAGCACTAGTGAAGATATCGGTGCATAACTTTGCACAAATACTGTGTTAATAGTGTGGCAGCCCCAATCTAAATATCGCCGAAATCGGTCCTTAGGTTTTCAAGGCCCCATTAATCGAACACGAGGACCTCGGTGCTTCTAACCTAATATTATGGTTTCCAACTTTCAATGGACTTTATACAATATATATGACGAATATGTGGGTCAAATTGGGTATTATATAATATTAATTAAGTTAAATAAATAAATTGCGAGAGTATAAAATGTTCGGTTACACCCGAACTTAGCCCTTCCTTACTTGTTGTGATTTGGTTTGCTTTGTGCAATTGCTTTTATAAATATTTAAGAATATTTATGTATCTTATTGAGATTATGATGGTATGATGTAGTACTCTGTTTTGGTCGTTTGATGGAGAAATATTATTAAGACTGTTATGACTGATAATAATGTTAATTAAGAAGAAGCTTTAAAAGTATTTTTAGTGTGATATTTTCATAAATATTTCAATTATTAACCTGATGAAATGTTTGTATTTTTCGAAATTAATTTTCTGCAAAGTATTTTAAAAGTTCCCGACATCCATAATATTCGTAAATTATTGGCAAATCACTTCTAACAGACATTTATATAAAGCTTACACACAACTACGAAATCTACGGAGCTCTATTGTCTCCAAACCATTAGAGAGACCAAAAAAGTGTAGTATGTTTATATTTTTAGAACTAAAAAAACAATATTTTCTATTTATTAAATAAAATTTAATTATTATAAAGTATTCATTAGTATTTTTCTTCTCAATGTCTTTAATGAAATATTGATTTGATTAAAAAACATTTGAATCTTAGTACGAGGGCTGCTATATATATTTCTGGCCTAGGCAACACTAAGTGTTGCCAGGTGCAATCTGACATTTCCATTGGAAAGTTTGACATTTTTTAGCATAACATCACTCAGAACGTTTTGTGATTTAATCGTGAATTGTTTTATTTACAGGGAATTAAAAAATTCATCTCGGCCAAAAAATGGAATTAACTCGTGAACGTTTTCGTGCGATCATTTTTCACAACATTCGACGTGGATTATCGCGACAAGAGTGCATCGATGAACTAAAATCTTTGTATGGCTATGAAGCACCATCATATAGCATTGTGAAAAACTGGTACAACGAATTCAATCGTGGCCGACGCTCGCTCAAAGACGAATTCCGTGAAGGTCGTCCAAAAACAGCCGTTGTGCCAGAAAACATCGATGCCGTACGTGAACTGATAATGCAAGACCGTCATGTAACATACCTTCAGATAGAGGCATGCCTATGCATTTCTCCCACCAGCATACATTCGATATTGCATGAACACCTGGCCGTAAAAAAGGTTTGTTTTCGTTGGATCCCGCACAATTTGACAATCGCTCAAAAAAAGGCTCAAAAAAGTGCTTCGAAAATTGATTTGAGCGCATGCAAAAGTATATAAATCTTGATGGAGAATATTTTGAAAAACAATAAAACCATTTTCGTTGATAAATATTCCTATTTTCATTATTAGGCCAGAAATATATATAGCAGCCCTCGTATATTTTCAGATATAGCATTAAGGATAAAATGTTGAAATCATCTTCATAGCGATGTAGACTGATGCATTAAATGGTGGACTATACATTTTTGAGGCTCGAAATCTTATGAGACCAAAATCTAAAGTTGTAGTAGAAACAACTATAAAAAACCACTCTTGTAGCTACCAAATTAACGCCAAACTGTCTAGGATATCTAAATAGAGAGAAAAATTCTGAGTCATTTTCAACAGTATGATGGATCTAGTTCTATTTTAACTATATGAACTCAAACGAAGTCAGGCTTAATTGTCGCATATAAAGTGGAATTCGTTATATTAGGTTGTCGCTGAAAAATACATTATTTACGAACTACATATATCGAAATCACTAAGCTCATTATATTTATCAAAAGCATCAAGTTATAATACTATGCACCATAAGCAAATAAATCTTACTCACCTTGCTTTACAAACTCGTTAATATTTTTCGAAGTTAATCACTAGACTTTTCTACTGTTGCATGCGTTCAATTAATTCTGCAAAGAAGAGAAAACCGGCATAAATATTAAATGAATATAAGTAAATGAACCTAAATCATATTATTGGAAGTTAGTAGCATTTAAAAGTTGTGATATTTTTCGGCACTTACACGCGCCATGCCACAAATTGTGGCATAAACTTGTTCTATGGGCATGTAGCTACATATATGCTAAGGCGCCTAAGTCGTTGCCATGAACCTGCTCAACTAATGCTTGCTTTAGTTATACATAATATTTTTTTCAAATAAAAGAATTAAATTTCTTAACTAGCAACAACAACAATACAAAGTGAACAAACTTAACTTGCTGCGCCACACGTACAACCAGATAGCAAAGTTGCAAACCAACAGAAACAAGAAAGTAAAACAAAAACAAAAACATAATATTAATATAAACGTAACTATGCAAATATATATGTATGCAGTTATATAAGTTATGTCACTGCAGCATTTTCACGTCTATGAGAGACGGCTAATGGGGAGGTAAACGAGAAAAAAATATCTGAAAAGTTTGAAGCGTGCTGCTGAGTTGGCGGCTGAAAAGAAAATTAGTTAAAAAAGTGGAACATTTTTTGTTCTTGTTGGTTTTCTTCATTTTCTGAACCTTTTGTTGCAATTATATGATTATAAAATGTGTTTTCATTTTATTCTCTTTTGCTTTTGTTTTCACTCATTATTTGCATGAGTAAAGTTATTATTTGCGTTCCGGTTGAAATCGCTTATGTTATCGCTTTATGATCTAATGACTTGCAAGTGATTTACTTTTGATTGTCAATGAGTTGATTTGGAAAATGGGTATGACCGGAAATTTGGTTCATGGCACACAATAATCATTTAGCCATATATGGTAGGGGCAATTAATATCTGAAAATAGCATTGTTGTAAAGAGATATTGCTAAAGATCGTCATATCTAGAAGGTTCTTAAGACCATGTGATAGTTTTAAGTAAATATTTGGTTCTTTCACATGGTAGATATTAAAATAAACCGTTGGATTTATTGATAAGTAATGTGTAAAGAGACTGTCGTTTGTAGACAGGATCCAAAGCAAAAGATGAAACTACAAAAGAGGTGTTCAAAAATCAAACAAAATCTTGGAAGTGAAACTAACGTAGGACTAAAATAAAATAATTAATTTCACTTAATTTAAGGTACTTTTATTTATTATATAATCAGACCAAAATATGTATAGATGAGGACAAAATATATGTGTCGCTATGTTTCTATGAAGAAAACATTGCGAAACATGTTGTAAAATAGAAATTGAATTAGCTAATTAGAATGTTATTTAGTACAAAAAATGGAATTACCGCAAACTAATTTGTAAGGAAACTGCAAATACAAAACGAGTCTACAACAAATTGATAAAATGACTTGATACTTGAATAGCACAAACATTAGACCAACTCCAATTGGCACCTGCATTTTCTCAACTAGGAAATTCTTCAACGACACCCACTACATAGCATTTAAAAATTAAACAAACATACGAAAATATATGTTTTAAACGAAACATTTGGAAGATAGTAGCGCTCAGTGCAACGTGCTGGCCACATATGAAACCACATCGACTGCACCACACGGCACCTCAGCACAAACTGCACAGCCCATTGGGCGCGGTTGGCCTACTCCCACCGGTGGTGGTCAACGGTAAATAGGTATAATGGAGTAGAAAAATATAATATAATAGTTGAGCTTATTCAATGGCTGCAATTGCCAGGAATTTTTACTACTTTGCAATGCAAACGTTTTTAGACGACGACGAGTATTCACAACAGACAAAGGGTGTCATTGCAACGGCTGGTGGTGTCCTCTAACGCTTCAATGTATGGAAGCACGTGTGTCTAGATAAGTAGTTTCTGTGTGTCTCTGTGCTAGAATATTAACAGAGCATTATTTTCTCACAATTTCTCTCTCGCTCTTTCATTCTTAGTGTTGCTATGGCCGATGCTTTCCCGTTGCTTCTGTTAGTTGGGGCATTTTCATTTCTCAGCGGAAATTTACCATATGTTGTTAAATTTTTAATGAAATTTTAGTGCCATATGCTGGCAACAACACCAACAACAAAAATACGAACCAACTACTACTAACCCTACATTTCGTCATATTTTTACTATTTCAACTAGCCTGGCTAAATTAAGTTTTCACCAAAATGGGTGTGTGTGTCTATGCACATGTATGTGAGTACCAACCTAGTAGTGCCCGGAAAACATTATTTTTGCTCGACTAAAATGTGCATTTGAAGTAGAGTTTAGAATTTAGTAGTCTTATTTGCCAGGTCGGTTGAAAGAATGTATGAATAGATAGATGGAAGAACGGAAGAATACCGTAGTTACTGGCATGAATAGTTGGACTTTTGCTAGTTTTTGTTTATAATTTTTAGGTTTTCATACAAAAGCAGGGCTACTTGAATACACAACTTGCACTCAATGCGACTCTCTACTTTCAAACTCTATGTATGTATGCGTTGCAGGTGAATTCGGATAAATGTGTTTCTGTGTATGTGTGTAATGGACATTTGAATTTCTTTGGAGCCTCCAGGGCTCAGGTTTATAAGCGGTCATGCCTTGTTTTGTTATTTGAATGTATATATATATGTGTGTGTGTCTCTATTCGTTGCGGTGGCACTTAAATTTTCCACTTTATTGCCTCGTTGTGCTTTTTCGACCGATTTTTAAATGCTCTAATGTAAGTAGTGCTGCGTACCTTTAGAATGAATGACTTCATTACAATGTATATAGAACAAGGAGGCCAAAACCGACCAAATCCATGCGGTGGTAAATAATAACGCTCACTTGTGGATAAGCATATTGCTTCATTAAATATACATAAGTAGTGAAAGAAACCGGTTCAAGTATGAAATATTAATTTTATACATTTCTAAATCAAATTCTAAACACTACTATACAAATTTCGATATGATTAAAAGAAATATTTATGTAGAAAAAAACATATGTTTTAATCAACAGTGGCATAATACATGGAAAAAGAAGTACCGTAGCAAGGCTTGGTAGCATGCTCAGCGGGACCGCTTGTTTGAAAGTATTAGCGCGATGAAAACAAACACTCGATACAGAGCCTCCTGAATAACAATGTCAGAAGTCCTTCTTGTTGTTAAAATAGTTGCACCAGCCAGGATATACAGGAAATACTCCTTCTCAGAAAGCATTCTTAAAACGTAACTGGATAATCAAGAAGAATTTAATGAGAGCAGATAATACCTGGTAAAGAAAGTAATCAAAAGGTTGGCTCACCGAGCTCCTAAATCCCACCAATCAGAGTAAACATGAGCATTTCTTCAAATAAGTTTTAAGCTGAGATCCTTAGAGGAACTCTACAATTACAAATACAAATACCGCATTCGACAAGCCGCAGAGTTTCTATGGGATAGTAATGATGATAGAGAAACCAAAAGCTACCATATGGAAAGTAAAGTCAAGGACCATTTTATTAGAGGAGGTAGATTGTAGGCAATACCTAAGAATGATCAAATTAATGAAAAAGCGTCGCGGTTCTTCAGTATAACAGGTATTAATTTGGATACAAAATGACACGTTTTTCGAAACGAAATCTAGATCATGTTTGAGCTCTTCCAATCATATGTATAGATAAATAAAATGGATTTACTATTTCATGTTGTCTGTTCTAAAATGAAACGAGATCTTGGATTTAAAGTAGCTTACAGCCCTTAGTTACACTAAAGTTATAAATGAATCAATCCAAAAATGTCATATTAAGTCTTCGTTCACTATTGACTGTTGTGACAGTATTTTAAAAAAATAATGCGAGTTCCATTTATTTAAGTGATTAAAATGATTTTACTACACGGCATTTGAGCCATGAGATTTTACCGTTATTTTTAGAGTAAGTTAACGAGCATTGTCCTGGAGAGTAAGGCCAAATGCATTCATCCATATGCTGCATTGCGTTTTTTTACGACGAGAAACCCCCAACTCCAGTTGCACTTTCGTATAATAGCAATTTTACTTTCTTATTCTTGTTCTTGTATATGCGCACTTTTACATACATACATTGAATAACTACAAATATACTTAGAAGTGTTCTCTTTCGTTGAAAGGGATATATACGTATATACACATATATATACATAGTTCGAGTGCATTTAGCTACTAAAATTTTAATCAATGTGAACAAAATGGAACTAAAGAAATTCAAGGCCAATAAATTTAAATGGAATTGAAAATGCGCTGTAATAAAAATAGAAAGGAAAATAAGAAACTTAAAAAAAATTATAGGAATGAATGCAGTACAAAGCAGTAGTGAATAAATAAATTATGACGTAAACAGCAGGGAAATCAAAGTATCAGCGCAAAAATGTGGCAGTGACGAAAATATGTCGCAACGAATTGCAATGGAATTATATTTTCTTTAGAAGAGAAGAGAGAGAATAGCAAAAGTAGAGAATATAAATTGAATATTTAGCTCAGAATGAAATGGTATAAAGTTGGCTTTATTTTAAAAGAAGCATAATTAGCTGTGTGGTGTTAGTGTTGCCACTCGATAAAAAAAATTTACAAAATTTAAATTAATTAATAATATTTCTATGCAAACTTTCACATCCATACCAATGCTTGGCTTCTCCAAAGTTACTCAATCATTACAGGTGGACATAGAAGATGGAGCACACTGTATATTTGTACTCTCGCAAAAAAAGTTGCTAAGCGAGTATTATAGTTTTGTTCACATAACGGTTGTTTGTAAGTCATAAAACAAAAGGACTTAAATATAGGGTTATATATATCAAAATGATCAGGATGACGAGACGAGTTAAAATCCGGATGTCTGTCTGTCCGTCCGCCCGTGCAACGGATAACTTAGTAAAAATTGAGATATCTTAATGAGACTTGGTACACATGTTCCTAGAGACCCTTAGGAGGGACCACGCCCACAAAATGGCGAAAACTAAAAACCTATAAAGTGTCATAATATAGTTATAAAATTTGGTACAGAGGATCACATTAGGGAGGGGCATATTTGGGTGTAATTTTTTTAAAGTGGGCGTGACCCCGCCCCAAATAGGTTTTTTGTATATATCTCCCAAACCAGTAAAGCTATATAAACCAAACTTTCTGGAGTCGTTTCCCTTACGTACCCCATCACAAACCATGAAAATAGTTTAAATCGGATAGTAACCACGCCCACCTCCCATACAAAGGTTATGTTGTAAATTACTAAATGTGAGTTAACTCACTAACGAAAACGTCAGAAACACTAAACTTTACAGGAGAAATGACAAAAAGAACCTCCGCTTAGATTTTTTTACAAAATGTAAAATAGGCGTGGCGTCGCCCACTTATGGGTCAAAAACCATATCTCATCAACTACTGGACCGATTTCAATGAAATTCGGTATATAATATATTATTGACACCCTGATAATATAGACGGAATTTTTACAACCACGCCTACTTCCCATATAACTCAATTTGGAATATGGAATCGATGAAGATAGGGGAATAAAACTTTACACAAATACTGTATATCATCTGTGGCTTCACTTGTGGAAAATTGTCGAAATCGGACTATAACTTTTCAAGGCCCCGGATATCGAAAATGAAGAACTAAGTGCCTTGGGTAATTTTTCACCTAAAATATCGGTAAATCTCTCAGATATCTTAATTTAATTCAGTGGAAATCATTTTCTTCTAATAGTGTGTCTCTGTACCAAAAATTATTAAAATCAGGTCATAACTTCCACAGCTCCCATATACCTAATTATAGGTTTTTCTAAAATACCGTATCAGTTAATATGTTAGATTAATAGGATAATATAAGAGATATCTTAGCAAAATGAAGTAGGCGTATAGTTTTGGATATAGTGTACCTTGGTTGTGGAAATGAGTGAAATCGGTTCAGGAATTACCTCTGCCCTCATATACTATATATGATGATTTTCTTTATTCTAGTGTGTTATGTTTATAAAATGACATCAATAAATTGCGACAGTATAAAATGTAAGGTTCCACCCAAACTTTGCCTTTGCACCACAGAGTCATCATAAAAATTAATTTTGAAAGTAATAATTCTAGACGTTTGCTCCTTTTATAAAGACTTAGTGAGCACTAGAACTGTCAGACATTCTTCATTTATTTTCAGCGACCAATATAGTTATGCTTTGTATATTATATTAAAATTTTACAAACACAGTTAATTAAACTTGGTGTATTATAAAAGATTTTTTAATTACATTATTTTCAGATTTTTTCGTCCAATGCAACCCTGATGTTTTATTTAATTTGTATTATATATATGTATATTTTCTAGTTTTATTATGTTCTTAGAAAATCAAAACCTATGAGCATAATCTTACAGCAAAAATAAGATGAAAAGTGTACACATACTTATGTACATGATTGTTTATAATGCCTAGGCGATTTCACACTTCAACACAGCGCACATATAAACCCACAGATTTTTAGCCAGCACTTAGTCATTAATTAGAAAAGTGCATTAAACGTCGTAAGTGTTCTGATATGTAGTTCACACGTCACTTTTGCCACTCCGCTTATCTCGCTTCCTACGTTTATCCACAATTTTGATTTGAATTTAGTTTACCGCTGTGTTTATGCTTCATTGCAGAGATTTCTTTTGCCACAGCGAGACTTCTATGCATATGTATATGTATGTATGTCTATCGCTCAGTGACACGTGAGTGTCAGGTGCGACGCCTACCCAATCAACGTTCAATATGGAAAAAAACTTGCTACAACTACAACAACAATAGCAGAGCTCAATCTTGATATGCCCGACAAAAAAAACGGCCGAAATAAATACGACAAAAAAATGGTAGCTGTAAATAGAAACAGAGCGACAAAAAAGATGAGCTGTCATAAGGCAAGCGCAAGTGTAATGGAATGATATCAGCAGCAGAAATTCAATTTCGCCTCACTAATCCATTTATGACATGTTCGTGTGCCATAGAGACCCCAGTGGTTTTGCTATTCTCCACCATTTCTTTTACTGAGCTGAGGTAGAACAACAAGCAATGCATGACACAAGTGTTGCCACGAGTGAAGAAGTTGGGGCCGAGCATAAGTGGCATATAAATATGGGTAACGGTATATGAAGCAGCCATTTGCTTAATGAAATTGTTGTCGAAATCGTGAAACAGTGAAGATAAGCTGGGCACTAAGTAATTTGCGATGGTAGATGTGATATGGAGGCATATGTAACTGTATATGACGCCTATTTGATTAATCGAGGATTATGATAAACTTATGTATATAAGTTTGTACATATGTAACAGCACATAAATAAATTGAATCGTTTCAGAAGATTAGTTGTAAAAATTTACTTTAGCAATTTAGGCCTTAGTCGGGAGAGCATAAAATTTTTCTAAAAGTATTTCCAATAATTTAGGGCTTAATAGAGGCTACCGCACTGTCATTACTTCGACTTTTGGTTCGATTCATCTTCCGACCAACCTCTTAGTGTATTCCTAACATAACAAACTTTTGATGAACTCTTAAAAGCTGGGAACAACGAAAGAGAGGTCTCATATAAGAGGATAACAGGTTTAGGTTACATGTCTTCTGACTATAAGTTAATGCTTTAGCGAATTCATTAGTAGAGAGCGGGACCTGAGTACTTACTCTATAATATATAGAAAAAGGAGCAGAGAGTGTAAGATATTCTTGGAGTGTAGCTATCTACAGACCTTGTGAGACAGTTACCGAGTGATTTCCAATTCACGAAATGTTACAAAAGGTTTCTTAGCACTATTAAATATGATAGTACTGTGTTCAATACTAAAACGATTTATTTTCATTTGTCAAACAAAGATCTAAACACAATTTTAAAGTTGTCTGGGCGATGAACTATCCTTAAATAAATAGTGAGAGCAGTTCTTTTATGATATTTTTAAAATCCTTACAGTGGGCAATACGTGCCAAGTAACTGACACATATTTATTTACAAGAAGAAAAGTTCCAGACCGCAGTCACGTACATCGACAAAACCATAAGACTATAGTTGTAAAGGAAAATGATGAAATTAAACTTTCGCAGAGCTTTAATGGCGCACACACACTCATACATATATGTATATGTATATATATATATACATATATGTATAAATACATATGTATATGTAAGAAGAAAATCTCAATCGTTTCGCAGCGCCATTCGGCTTTCCATTTCTCAGTGCGCGCTTTTTAACGGCATACGTTCACTTTATTTTCAACAACTTGTGCTGTCGATTTTTATCGCATTTGAACTTTGACCCAATTTTATAGAATGCAAACACAGGAGTGCAGGCAACGGAGCACGTTAGTCGGGAACACGGAACTGCAGCAGCAGGAAAAGCTAGAACAGGAAAACGGACTAACACAGACATGCTTGGGTGCAAGGATCGGCATGTACCGTTATTTGTGTGTATGTATGACTTTTATAGCACAGTGTAAATATATGTTGTTGCTGTTGTATCACAGCGTGATTATAAGCGCCAGCACTTGCTGCAAATTGGTGTGGCAATGTGGCACGAAGATAGCAAACAAAGCCAACACACATACATGCAAAACATATCAAATACTCTAACATTTAACGGTGCACACGAACGCTTGTGGAAGCTGAAATGAAAGCGATGGCCAGAAGGCATTGCAAGGTGAGTGAATAGAAGAACGATTTCACTAATAGCCCCAAGCGAATATCAATAGACGCAAAACTAAAGCAGATTGCTAAAAGTATCGGTGCACATACACATATATCTAAGGAAATATATCTGGAAGTGTGCGTAAAGAATGCATGCTGCAGCTCGATAACCATGAGTTGCCGATTGAGTCAGTAAAATAGTAGCATGTGATAATCTGTGTGTGACTTTTTGTTGCCACAGTCGTGCTGCATCCTGCCGAACTGGCATTTAAAAGGCTTCCTCTACTGCTGCACTGCGTTCATGTACGTAGTTCCAATCAGAATCCAGGCAAATCGCCGTGTAAAACTTATCAGATACGTATATACGTATATGCCAAGAAATAAGTGGCAAACGAATATCATGTAACCAAATACTGGCAGAGTGATGCCATAGAGCGCGAGTTCAAAAACTGTTAATAGTTCGAAGATTAGGAATTGTCGGAAGTTGCGATCGAATGCAGGTTTTGCGGCTCCTCACTTTACACCGCATTTATGAAAAATAATTATTGTTGTAGTGATTTAACTTGAGAATGATTCAGAAGTTATCATCAAGTTCCTTTTTTCCATATAAAAACTATCTTCAAAGTCGAAGAATACACTTCTATGAGATTACTCGTAACGATTAACTATAGAGTAAGGCTAGGTAATGTGGTAGGCCAATGAGTCATACATATATCGATTTTGGTCCTTTGCGATACCAATTGGTGTGTTGACACGTAGTCAATGAGAACTATTCATCCTTTAGAATGCCTGCGCATGACGCGAAATTCAAAAAGGTGATGTGGTTTCACTCTTGCAGATTATCGTACTGTGCTGTGCCCCAAAGTGCTGAAGGCGTTGTCTTGACACTGCAAGACAAGCACCCAAGAGATTTTCCATTGCTTCTCTGGTATTTTGCTCCTGACATCTTGTAGGCGTGCGCTGCCACTAGATTGTAACCAGTGACACAGAGTAGCCAACCATGTTCCTAAATTTCCTTCTATCGAGCGTCAGTATGAACTTCTTGTATTTCTGATCTACCGCCTTACACATAACTTTTGCGGTTTTGCATACCGGTAGATCCTTCCAGCGCGCTTTGAACTTTCTTACCAAGTTCCTATATAGATCATCACATAGGCAGTGCATGGGTTTACCTACGTCGATCACGTTTTCAGATAACAGGTTTACGCCTCTCTTGGCAATTTCGTCTACTGCCTTGATTGCTGCCTGACTGTCTACGTATATGTTGATTTTAGAGTAAACTGGTGGGGATTTTAAGGATAGCTCAGCGGCTTTTCCAATTGCAAACACCTCCGACTGAAATTTACTGCAGTGTTCCGGTAGTTTGAAAGGATGCCTTACACCTAACTTCGCGCAGTATATCCCCGCGCCTTCTTCGTCGAGCCAACTATAGACTTAAGTGCTTCGAAAAGGCTAAAGAATTATATTTTTTATATCTTATATATGTAGGAATGTAAGCATTGTAGAAAACAAAATTGAATACAAAGAAAGTTGTATAAAGCATAGCAAAAACAAGTAAGGAAAGGCTAAGTTCGGGTGCAACCGAACATTTTATACTCTAGCAATTTATTGAAGAAATTTTATTAAGATAACATACAAATTAACCCCTAAATTCGGCATAAAGTTTAATAGGATAACGAAAATCGTCATATATAGTATATGAGGGCTGAGGTAATTCCTGAACCGATTTCATTCATTTTCACCAGCAAGGTACACTATATCCAAGACTATACGCTCAATTAATTTGGCTAAAATATCTCACATATTAACCTATACATAGTATATGCGGAATAAAGCCCACCGTATTTTTGAAAAACCTATAATTAGGTATATGGGAGTTAGGATATGTTATGACCCGATTTTAATAATTTTTGGAATAGAGACACACTTTTAGAAGAAAACATTTTTCTCTGAATTACATTAAATTATCTGGGAGATTTACCCATATTTTAGGTTCAAATTTACCCTTAGGTAAGCTGAGTTCAACATGTTCGATATCTGGGGCCTTGATAAGTTATAGTTCGTTTTCGACAATTTTTTCACAAGTGAAGCCAGAGATGAAATGCACTATTTGTGTAAAGTTTTATTCCGCTATCTTCATTGGTTCCTTATGTTGATATTATAAAGTGAAGGAATAAGATGGAATTCAATATAAGGAATGTAGTCGTGGTTGTGAACCGATTTCGCCCATTTTTTATCCGTGTTATCAGGGTGTCAAGAAAATATTATATACCAAATTTCATTGAAATCTGTCGAGTAGTTCCTGAGATATGGTTTTTGACCCATAAGTGGGCGATGCCACTCCCATTTTCCATTTTGTAAAAAAATTTGAGTGTAGCTTCCTTCTGTAAAATTTAATGTTTCTGACGTTTTTCGTTAGTTAGTTAACTCACTTTTAGTCATTTTCAACCTAACCTTTGTATGGGAGGTGGGCGTGGTTATTATCCGATTTCAACTATTTTCATGGTGTCTGGTGGTGTACGTAAGAAAACCGACTGCAGAAAGTTTGGTTTATATAGCTTTATTGGTTTGCGAGTTAAATACAAATAACAGATTTGTGGGCGGGGCTACGCCCACTTTCCCAAAAAAATTACACCCAAATATGGCCCTTCCTAGTGCAATCCTAGTGCCCATTTTCGAAAGCAACCCTCTCACGGTCCCAAGGAATATTTGTGCCAAGTTTCGTCCAGATACCTTAATTTTTACTCAAGTTACAGCTTGCACAGACGGACAGACGGACAGACAGACAGACGGACAGACGGACAGACGGACGGACGGACAGACATCCGGATTTCAAATCTACTCGTCACCCTGATCACTTTGTTATATATGACCCTATATACCAACTTTTGTTGCGAGAGTATAAAAAGTGAGTGAATAAAAGAACATATTGCAAAATACGAATGCAGAAATATGTAAGCACATAGTACTCGTTCTAATTACATTAAATTGGCAATCCTACTAGATTGGCATGATATGTAATAAAAAATTATAAAATTCCTGGAAAAATTGCTCTAGAAAAATAAGTAAACAAAACAAAAAATAAAATACAGAAACATAATAAAATTAAACGTTGTTAAAGAATCTGGTCTTTTTTTTATCGATAAAAATAAATAACATGATCATTTTTAAGCAAAACAATTAGAACATGGTGGAGAAATAGTTTCAACAAATAAAGACCTATATACGCAAATATCATTCCATATCAACTAATAGGTTAAAGATAAAAGAACAAATAAAAAGCATATACACGATGATTGTACTGTTATTACTTTATCAAAAATGACAAAGCATAAATATTATGCACAATTCCATAAATACCAAGCATGAAATAGACATATCTATTCTAATGTTTACACACACACATATATTTCCATGAATACATGGCGTATGCAATTCCACTCCTTTGAAAATTCTTTGGATTGCATAAGAAAGGAGTTAGCCAAGATGAACGTGCTTTTGAGCAATATCTCCAGCGTACATATGTAACTAATGCTTGGGTACATATACAAACGTGTATATGTACATGCATATAACAACAAAAATATCTTTAACCCTGGAAGGTCATCGCTATTTTTAAAAAGTAGAGGTCATCCCTCGTCGATTCGACGACGGCATTACTCAAAGTCCTTAATATATTAGCCTACCTATCAAAACCTACTAAAATCAATATATTCACATTACCTGGTTTATATATCTTCTAAATAAAACAATATCAAACAGTTTTTCTTAAATCTTTTATTAAATAAATAAAATTTTCACAGCCCTGATTCATTCGGCTTTTGTACAAAATACTCACTCGCGTCGTCGAAACGACGAGGCATGACTTTCCAGGGTTAAACGGAAGTGCATATTTGTAGGTGAAGAATAGTCGAACAAATATACATATGTACTGTAATATGCGATGGTGGTACTATGCAATTTCTAAAAGCATGTGATCTAAAGGTACATTAAGCAATTTTTATGGCACAATAACTTTTCGGATACGACAATAAATTGCAATGTCTGAATTTCAACTCAAACATACTTCCAAAACATTAAGTATCTGAAAATGGTATGAATTTAGAAGTTTTATGCAAAATTTTAATTTTATGCATTTATGTAGCGAGATATGTAGCATACATACATATATAAAATATAGTTTACCTTTATACATATGGGTTATGAGCGAAGAATTTTGTGCGATTTGTAAAAAAAGTATACAAGTGTATAAAAGCACTATAGTCGGCGATCAGTTGCTGATCGACATGCAAGCAACAAAAATATGTGCATACTTTTAGGCGCAATGTGTGCAAGTTTTGATCTGCCCATAACAGGGTGGTGGTGATAAGCAATTTCTGATAATATGAATGTACATAGTTCTTTATTTCTTGAACGTCTTCTTAGATTGTTGGCAACCCTTCTCCAAAATTTATTATAACCAAAAATTATTCTTGCCAGCCCCTAAAATATAATTTTAAATAATCCAAGGCAGTCGAGCACTCAAATTACTGTGACCGCTGAATCCATTACAAGAGTGGTATAAATATGTATTTCGGGTACAGAAACGTTTTTGAAACGTTATGATGGACCCGTAGAGAATTTTGAATTCAGAGTGAAAATGAAATATTATACGGATGTTAACAGGCGATTAGTTAACCTTATAAGTGAATCGTTAATCATATTTAAAATTAGCAACGTTCATTGGCAATAAGTGTTGGAGTCCAGAAAGGCCTGGAAACGACCTCAAAAAGTAAGAATCTTCCTCATCTTCTTATTCATATCATACGATAAAAATATCACTGATTCAATTTATTTTTGTAGTTGTAAGATTTGAACCAAAGCTGTATCTTCCTCTTCCTCTTTCATTTTATACAATTTACTGTAACTACCTTCTTTATCAAAAGCGGCCACCCAAACAATTGTTGGTAACATTCGATTATTATGCCGACATCATACCAGCTATTCATGGATTCCACACAACGCTTGCGGTAAATAGCACGTGTCTTTTGCATACCAATCGGAGCTCCAACGCACGGTTACAAAGTCTTTTGTTTATAACTTTTATAAGACGGCGAAAGAAATGCGAATATAAATAAAAGCGAAAGTGAAATTAATAAATTCAATGCTTTCTTTTGATACAGCAAATTATTTAAAAAACAGTACGCAAAAGACAACGGTACAATGCAGACCAAACGTTTACGGCAACGCTTAGCCACGCTTGCAGTTACAGTGTTGCTACTGGTAACAGTGACGCAAGGATTAGAAGAAGCAGCGCAGGAGAAGGCCATAGAACACACTAGTGAAGGAGGGGACTTTGCAACACAAGCTGACGTTGCAGATGATGAGCTAACACTTGTCGTTAATTTCGAGCAAATATCACGCAATCTCGAAAATGCCAACAACAAAAATAAGTACAACCTCGCATCAGCCAATTTCAGCGTAGCAGATAGCAAGGGCCGTCATTCCTGCGAACGTCGCTGTCAAAACAATCAACCGCTCACGTGCTATTACCGCTTGGTGGTGCATCATTACCAGGCAGCGAGCGCTGAATGTGAGCGTTGCTTAAATAACGAGGCGACCTGTCCGAAACAGCAATGCATTTACGGCGATGGTGTGTACACACCCATAATAGCCATCAATCAAATGCTGCCCGCACCACCAATCGAGGTGTGTGTGGACGACACTGTTGTGGTGGATGTCATCAACTACCACAACGAAGGGATCAGCATGCACTGGCACGGCATGCCGATGTTCCGCACGCCCGAAATGGATGGTGCACCATTTGTTACACAATATCCAATACAACCGGCTGAGGGTTATCGCTATCAATTTAATGCAGAACGTGCGGGCAGTGTGTGGTACCACAGCCACGTGGGTTTGCAACGCAATTTGGGTGTTGGCGGTGGTTTCATTATACGCCAGCCCGTACAAAGCGATCCACAATCCTACTTATACGATTTTGATTTGCCGGAGCACACACTACTCATACAGGACTATGTGTATGGTAATGATATGAGTCGCGTGCGAAATTTGCTCATCAATGGTAAGGGTAGAAATCATGCTTCGAATCTGTCTGATCGCGATCCACGACATCGCTACGAACGTCTGCAGGTAGCGAATGGTAAGCGCCACCGTTTCCGTGTCATCTACAATAGCGTCTTCAACTGCCCCGTTGAGTTCTCAGTGGAGAACCATCGTATGCTTATGATTAGCACGGACGGCAATGATATTGTGCCTGTGCTGGCCGATAGCTTTTTCATGACGGCTGGTGAACGTTTCGACTTCGTGCTACAGGCGAATCAACAGGCTCGCAGCTACTGGATTAGAGTGCGTGGCTACGAGGATTGCGCCAAAGAAAACCTCTATCAGGGTGTGATATTGACGTATCAAAGTGTATTGGGTCGCACACTCCCACAACTGCCAATGGTGAAGACTTCGTTTTGCGAAAACGGTAATGACGAGTATCGCACCGTAGGCGATTACGAGCACCACCTAAAGAAAACTGTTACATTCGAGAAAAGCGGTTGCGCGCGCACCGATTTAAAAGACACGAATGTTGCAACAGTTGGTTTGAGCTCGCTGGAGCAAGTACCATGGAACCGAGACACCGAATTCCTCACATTCTATTCGCTATTTGGCTCGCGTGCAACGGCTGGCGCTACGGAAGTCGCATATCAAATTGATGACATCACCTTTAAGACGTCACAAATTTCACTTCTGCAAACCAACGGTCTCTACAATGAGAAAGGTGTGTACTGCAATCGCTCAATGCTCGCGGCGAAGGGTCAAAATTGTGAAACGATGAATTGCATTTGTACGAATGTTGTGCGTTTGCCAGCTTATCGCGCGATAGAAATCGTTTTGGTCAATAATAATAATGAACCGACACCGGTGCATTTGCACGGTTACACGGTGCGCTTGGTCGGTCAGAATGTTTTGGGTGGCGTAGTGGACGAGAAACAGGTGAGACTTGCAATATAAAGTTCTTCTTAGTTTTTGTACATTATTTGCTTGCAGATAAGAGATCTCGATAGACGCGGTTTGTTGCAACGCTCAACCGATGAGTATCCCATACAGAAGGATACTGTGCAGGTGCCACCGCTTGGTTATGCAATCATACGGTTCTACAGCAGCAATCCAGGTTATTGGATGTACCATAGCGCGCTGGATAGTCAGGCAGTGCGTGGTATGATTGGTGTTTTCAAAGTGGGCGAAGATCATCAGATAAAAGAGGTGCCTCCACGTGTGCGTTGTTAATCGTTTATCGTAACTTGCAGTTATGGAGAATTATTCAAGTCCTTATTTGAAGGTGATTTGTGAATTCCTAAACTCAACCGCCAATAACAAACAATTTTGCGTAGTTATCGTTCAATATTTATTTATTTATTTAAGTCATTTTTAGTTTGCATTGCTATTGTTTTAGCATTAATATTTATTTTTTACAAATATATTAATTAATAATTTTATCTAAAATATAGAAAACTTAAAAAATGTATATTTTTTTACTGCTTGGTAAAGGTTTCTAAAAATATATCAGCTATGGATCAGTATGACATCTTTGTGTAATAAGTTATATCTATGTATAATATTCAAAATGAGTCGGCATATTTTATGATTCAGGCAGTACAGTTCAGAAGAAGAGTAAGCTAATATCCACTAAAATCTTTCCTCAAAGTAATTTTTTACTCTATTTTTAGACGTTTTACTTGAAAAACGTCTTCTTTCCACGAGCTTTCTAAAAAAAGTTGTCGATAATTAGTGTTTCTCCACTTAGGAGACGATAATATAATCGATGCTTTTGACATTTCCTAGCATCCGTACAAGTTTTAAATCGACTCCAGACGATGGCTTTCACTCGAGAGAGGGGAGAAAACTATAATTAAATATTGTGCTCAGCGACGATTTGAAATGATGTGAGCTGTTAGCTCAATCTCAAAATTAAAAATTGTTTAGAAGGTTATTATTTATGGAGTGTTGTTTAGGATGAACTTATCAATATTCATTGGTTCACGATCGGAAATTCATAATTCATAATCATGTTAATAAAAAAATCAATACGAATTTCTTATGGAACATGGTTTTTTACACCAAGAAACTTTAAATTTTTTTGATATAAGAAATATGATACATAATAAAGTAAAGAGGGCCACATGGGAGTTAGGCAGATTGGGGAGACTTAACGTTGTATGAAGAACCCTTGGAAATCGAAAAATATTGCGAGCTTTAGGGCTGGTTGAATATAGTTTAGTTAAAAAAAAGTATATCAAAGATTTTGTCTTAACAATATATGCTTTTTAGGGTGAACAACTGTTCAGGATTTCGCAATGGGCCTCCTAAAGATCTAGGAACGTCATTAGACATACACAGTACCTTGACACTAGGCTGAAATTTTATAATTAAATTCATGAAAATTCCCGTACAAAACACTGTTGTGCACATACTTAATTACACCACTGTATGTTGTTTTGCATGCTTTTGATGACAAGTAACACTTGTCTTTGAATGGTACAACTTTCAAAATCGATTAAACAAACTCAAATATGTATTTTACTGCGGATACTTACATGTTTGCTCATACTTATACACAAAAGCAGGCACGTGAGTATTTAGATGAGAAAAGAAACACTTGATTTGCGCTATTGTTAAACACTTTATACACGTCACCAACAACACTTGTGTACAAGTAGTTTAATCAATTTTGAGTGCTTTTGTTAAGAGTTTCAAAGACAATCTCTCATTTTGTTGAGTTTTCATTATCCTTGCGCATTTTCTTGGTGAATTTCTTGCAAACACTCCTTGTGAATTTCGTAATTTTATATAATTTCTGACTCAGCGACATACTTTCCGTTTACACAGCGGCCATATGTGGGCCTGACTATACGGAGTTTTTACACTGTATGATTTTGTGCGAAAACACGCAAAACTAAATTAAATAAAACGAATTTCATACCAGCTGCTGGCGGAATGTCGCACAAAAATGTTTTATGCAAATTTTGACATTTTCATTTCTGTGCCATTGTTCGTTCGTTCGTTTCTTTAATAGTTTTCACATTTAATGGTTGGCCTGAAAGTGTAAAAACTGTATACTATATCCACTACACTGGAAAACGTCGACAGTTTAATGCTCATAACACACGCGCCTTCCTTTACGTTCACGACGCGACTATTGTTTTGGGTGTTGCCCGCGGCGTATCCTAGCAATTGACCAAGTAGCAAAACCATTATATTGTGTTTTGCCAGTGTTATTGGCTAGTTGTTGTCATGACGCCGTTTTGGTAATAACAAATACGACTTTCGTTTAATGCCTCCCAAGGTGTGGTGCGGCCTCTAACAGCCGTCATCATTCTTTATAGCTGGGCGTACGTAAAAAAGTTCTCAAACTATTTAGTTAGCCTAAAAAAACCAAATATCATAAACTATATTTTGAGCGAGAGAGTACAAGAGATGAGGGGTGCACGCACATGCGACAAATTATGAAAGTAAGAATAATAATTTGACTATTTTGTTGATCGTTATGGGGGAAAAAACGACTTTTCCATTATGCCAACAACGCAATTGCCACGTTCGCTATGCCACTATTGATATAAAGAGGCGATCAATGTAGGTTTACTGCTAAAACTTTCAAGTGCATTCAATTCAATGGAAATGCGTTGTACTAAATAAATTAAGATGTCTTGACTTTCCAACTAATATTTGATTGGTATTTATTTATATATTTTCATTCATCTCATTTTTATACTCTCACAACAAAGTTGCAAAGAGAGTATAATAGTTTTGTTCATATAACGGTTATTTGTAACACCTAAAACTAAACGAGTTTGATAGAGTGGAGTTCAAATCCGGATGTCCATCCGTCTGTCCGTCCGTCTGTGCAAGCTGTAACTTGAGTAAAAAATAAGATATCTTGATGAAACTTGGCACACGTGTTTCTTGGCACCATAGGACGGTTGCTTTCGAAGATGGGCAAAATCGTACCACTGCCACGCCCACGAAAACCGAAAACACATAAAATGCCATAACTAAGCCATAAATTAAGCTATTGAAGTAAAATTTGGTATGAAGGATCGCACTGTGTAGGGTCATATGTGGATGTGTGGGAAAGTGGGCGTGGCCCCGCCCCTACTAAGTTGTTTGTACATATCTCGTAAACTACCAAAGCTATATCCAGGAAAATTTCTAGAGTCGTTTCTTTTAGGTACTATCTTATACAGTCCAAAAATAAAGGAAATCGCCTACCTCCCATACAAAGGTTATGTTGAAAACTTCTAAAAATGCTTTAATTCAGTAAGAAAAGCCACCAGAAACCTTAAATTTCATTATAAAGATGGTAGAGAAGAACTGTATGCGGGTCATAACTTCACCTAACTCTTATATACCTAATATTACGGTTTTCAAACTTTCAATGGACCTTATACCATATATATGCCGAATATATGAGTAAAATTGTTTGTTATATAATAAAATTAAATAAATAAATTGCGAGAGTATAAAATGTTCGGTGACACCCGAACTTATCCCCTCCTTAATTGTTTTTTTTTAGTTTTGTTCTTTACTCGCTGTGCATTCCAATGCCATTCGTTCATTTATTAGCATGACAGTCAACTCTGCTGCTGAAGTGGCTGACCACTTGCCTTATGCCGCCATGTCAATTGCGCTGCCGTTATTTAAACAATTAACCCGATTAAAATGTTTATGCTTCAGACCATTAGGCCACTCAGCCGCTTCCACTCATCCTGGTTATCGCTAATAAGCGAATTTCCAAATCAACTGCAACGTTTCCAAGCACATTTCGCTACTGTAATCGTAGTGAATTTAAAAATCCACCAGTTAAATGCCATTTCGAAATTGAATTAGGACACTAACTGACATTTGCAATTATTTTTTCAGGCTATTTCATGAATTAATAACCCTTTATTTATCTAAGTAGGGAAAATTAAAGTGTCGTTCGACTTAGTTTGCTTGGTACTCTTTACAGTAATTTTGGTTCAACTTAAATTAGACGTCAGACATTAATTAACTGTCAGATAGTAATTGGAAAATGTATTTTTAATAAGAAGTTAATATGTAATGCCTTTGTACGATATGTTATACTGGTACTGTGAACTTAGTAGTTAGCAAAATGGTTTAGGATATCAATGAAATTCTTTAATCCTGTAAAAATACATTCGATGTCATTATGTATCGAACTAGATTTCTTTTGTATGGCCACCCCGGGCACGCTTACAGAAATCCTGGCGCTGAACCCAATTTTTCGACGGTTTTCAAGCTAAATCGTTGGCTTGTTGGCATAGACCATAGACTTGTCGTAGCCCCACAGGTAATAGTCTAACGGCGTCAAATCGCACGACCAAGGCGGCCAATTGACTGGGCCATTTCGTGAGATAACACGTTCACCAAACTTGGTTTTCAATAAAACGATTGTAGCATTCGCTGTATGGCTTGTGGCAACGTCCTGTTGGAACCACATATTGTCCAAGTGCATATCAAAATATTTGGTTATCATTGAGCGGTAGCGATTCCCATGCACAGTAACGTGCCGGTCTCGATTAGCACGGAGGAATGACGGCCCAAACACGCCGCCGGCCCATAAACCGCACCAAACCGTAATTTTTTCGGGATGCAATGTTGACTCATGGAGTACGTGACCTATAATGCATATTTTGCTTATCAACCATAAATGAGCCGAAAACTTGTTTGCGCAAGAATCACAAAAACTTATATCAAGATCTTAGTTCCACATTTTCCAAATCATTTTGCTCGTGTTTTTTTTGCAATTAAAATACTTGAGTAAAATAATTTATAAGCGCGATTTGAATGCGAATTTATCCTCAATTAAATTACGCTTGATTAAAAAGTGATAAACTCGTAAAAGTATATCAGAGAAAATTTATTTGATTAAAGCTCCAAGAAATTTAAAATAATCTATGTATCTAGCCAAGGTATTTTGCTGAGGAAAAGATGCTGGTAACAAGAAAAATTAGTATCCGTGCTTATTGAAAATATTAATATTTTCATTTTAAACGCTACTTAGAATACATACTAAATAAATTTATTTCTATAAACTCTCCAGTAACACCACTTTGTTGGTGCTTTAAAATCCAAGTAAAATCACAAGTTTGAAATATTGTTACCTACGATTAACTCGTTAAGTTGTTAATTACTGCTTAAATATAATATGTCAAATTAAACTCAAAGTTTCTTAAACACCACAACGCAGTTTTGTAGTGTTTAATTTCCAACTCAATTAGCTGCAATTGTGAGTAATATTAGACTAGAAATTGATAAAATATGTGATAATTTTGTTAGGAAATAATATTTAAATACTCGTATATAGAATACCTTAAATAACAAAGTAATTGTTTTTGTCCAGTAGAATTTTCGTAATTTTCTGACCGAGTTTATTATGTAAACTATGAAATAAACCGCATAAGTATTTATATAACAAAGTAAATATCATTAAAACAATAGCACTAACCTTTTACATACAAAACTTATAATTAACAGAATGCACAGAGCTTAATGGGTCTCTTGAGTACGAAATAGTTGATTTCGGACCAAGACTTTTCGGGAAACGTAGCCCACAGTTGTGATAATGAAGTTATAAGTACATATCTACTTATGCATGTATATACTATGTACTGAAATATATTTTATGTTTGCTACGCATCCATCTTGAGCTTTTTCATATTTAAAGGACGTTTACACATAGCTCGTGTTGTAATTAATGAAATGAAGTGTTGCATTATTAATGTGAGTATAAAATGCAATTAATGAGAAACCAAATTCTCACGCGTATAAATATGCCACAGTATGTAGATGGTGTTATGACTAGTGTTAGTGTAGGGCATTCTAACGAACAAAAATTTAAACAAATAAAAAATGATTTTGAAATATGTAACTGCGAACAAGCTCGCTGTAAATTCCACTCGCAACTTATAGCTCCTAATTAGCACAGTTTGTAATTTCTAACTAAGTAAAGCTTGGTTATAGAATTCCAGGTAATGCCATTGAATGCATTTTCAATGGAAAAGCGAAATCACAAAGTGTATTAAATACCCAGTACCAATTATTACTAATCAGACCAGAGAGTGCCCATTATTGCAAGATACAGTTTCAATCGAGAGAGGTTACATATTTACGAGAATTCTCGCAAAACTATTTCATAATTATACAAAGCCTATTTGGAAGTCTTTGTACACCTCTGCTAATTGTATAACGTTCAACTAATTACTTATATAACGGGGTAATTGCATGTATACGTATATGTATGCATGCTATATACTCTCATATCCACTGGATCTATGTATGTATATGTACATCCACTAGAGTGACAGTTTCTTCATGACCATAAATTATTGAGACCACTCTGAAATTCAATTAATTGTCAGATAATTCCCGGTAAAAGTATTTCAATTTTCAAACAAATCAAGCATTGCGCCGCTGTGTGTGTGTGCGACACATATAAAGGAACGTCGCTGGTGGAGAAATCAAGTTATCCATGCATGTATTAGTGGTTCTGTGAATAAACAGCTGTACTGGTTTTTAATGGACTTTGCGGAAAATGGAGAATACGGAGAATAACTAAACACTAAAGCCATAATTTCACTTTTAGCTTTAACGGTATACACATGTATGTGCGGGTGTGAGTGTGCAACTGTGCAAACACGTATGCGCGCATATATACATAGACAAAATACAATAACGGTAACATACTTGGCCGAACACAACAACGTCGTCGAGTCGGTTAATGTTGTTGGCTAACGAATGTGGGCCAATCAAACAATACAGTTTCCTGCCGCATTTATTCGCCCTCACACCGGTCACAGCAGCAGCAACAAGGTCGTACCACTGACTGGTTGTACGTATAAAAGGCGACGAGGCGGTCGAAGAATGTTGGTGCGGGTATACAGTTGTTGTACAAGTACAATATGGCGCACTTACTCATGGTTAAATTAGTCAAAATGTCAATTTGCCACGGGCATGAGTCGTATATGTCTCATTATAGTGCGCTTGTGTGAGTGTGTGTGTTTGTACAACTGCTGATATGCAATCCTTGTATGCTGTGCATTAAAAATACATTTGTACGTATGCAGATGTATGTATGTTTATGTGTGCATCATATGACATGCGTCATGCTCGGTCGAGAGCATAATTACAACAAATTATGCGCGCTGTGCATTGTTGTTGTGATTTTTTGCTAGCATATTAACTCGACATGTATTTACTCTTACAGAGAAAAAGAAAACGCTTTTAAAGTAGTACAGACTATCTTTTAAGATTTTAATACATTTTTGATGACATGTTTCCCCTTGCTTCTTCCGCCTAACTGCATAATGTAGTTGCAAAACAACATATTCAACTGCTCCTCGCTTGCTTTATTATGCGTTTTTATTGTCAATAAAATTGTTATTTACAACACTGCAGTCATGTCATGTCATGGCAACAAACAAAGTCGTTTAACTGCTGCAGGTATCAATAAAACTCTCCTTAAAAAGATAACTAAAAATTTACTCCACTTTTTCTCGTTTGCGCGAATCCTGGCGCTGCTTGTTTGCATTTCGTGCATTATACACACACACATATATAAATGTATAGTGACTGTATAAATTTATTAAGCATCATCTCACTAAAAGCTCTAAAAGTGATCACCGGCAACTCCCACCATTTCAGGTGAGAGCTGTCACAGTCCAAAGAGTATAAATTTGTTTAGGAATATGCTTCGCTTTTAGCACGGCATTGTGTCGGCACGCGATGCTCTACGAAATGAAATGCTAACTTTCGAACACGTCAAACAAACATGGTGTCAAAATGTTTTTCCACGACCAACAACTGGCCCCATATCCCCCAGGGGACGATATAATATGTACCCCTCACTCTCATTGTCTCGGACTCGGTGACTTCTGCAAAACAAACTCGCTGCAAACACGCAAATTTCTATACCAACCGAATACGACGAATTCGATCGATTAATCAGCCAGTGGCCATACTATACAAAAATAACGGTACTGCATATTTATTGCAGTATATGGTACATAGTTGGTAATGACTACAAATTCAAACTCCAACTGCTTCATGCAACTATGATGATTAATGGCATTTTGAAACAAGGCATTTATGAAAAAAAAATATTTATAACTCGGTGTTTTTTTTTTAATTTTGCATAGCTACATGTTTAACTGAGGTTGTTAAAAATTGCAACTAAAAGTTGTTGTGTTGTTTCAAATTAAATTTTACGTACAAAATTCTGAAGCGGTAATCGAAAAATTTAGAAGAAAAAAATGTTAAATGTAATATATAAATGTTACACAATAAATTTGTACCAATAGCTTCGCTGATGTAGTTGCTTAATTGTTTTTTTTTTAATTGCTCATTGAATAAGTTGCAAAAATTTTCTTGATCTATTTTATAGAGAAACAATAAGTATATAGTTTATTATATTGTTTAAAACGTATTCGTATTCGTATTCGTATACTGAGGCTGGGCTTGTACTTATGAATTGTTGTATTATTTCATGACTAATGTGAAGTAGAGTTGTCTCCATCAACCCATTTTTGTTTTGGTTCCCTGATACTTTTTTGTATTCTCTCACTTTCTATAGATTTTTAAAGTTTATAAATGTATAACGAAATTTGGAAAAGTGTTTCATTGTTTTGCTGGTTCTAACTCAGAATGAAATTGGTGATAATTAATAATTGTTTAAAGAGTATGGACATGGTAGTGGTATTAAATTTGATCTTTTTAGTAATAATTTATTTCTGATGATTAATATAATGTTTGTGTATAAAAATATTTTTTAATGATATCGCTAATGGTTCTTTTCAATAAAGAACTTTTCTTTTTGACCGAGTGTTTATTTAGAACAGCAGAGATCCACAATTACAAACCCACTACTTGTTCTACTTGTTAATAAACGCCGAAAGCCACTTATAAAATGATATCCTGTCACTTATTTCGGCATTTACTTCTAATATCACAATTATTATTCGAAAATTCGCCTAAGTTTGCAATTGAATATATATAGATTTACATGATTATTGATACTATATTTTTACATTCGAGTGAACACATCTGTTTACTCCCATAGAAGCGCTCGAATAGCGTAAACTCTAGTTAAATATGCATTCATAAAGAAAAAAGTACACAAAGTGCTTTTAATTAGCCTTTAAATTACTTTAGCTGGAAGGCACATTTATTGATAAATGTAATTCGAAACAATTACTTCGGTTTAGTCAATCCTTTTTGTCATAACTCGAAAAAATTCGAACAATAGAAATAGCGCTTTGCCACAAATTACGAGTTTATTTTTACATACACTACACACAACTAAATGCCTTGCGGCAAGTAAAAATGATATGGAAACGCATTGCATAGCCGTATATATATAAATACGAGGGCTGCTATATATATTTCTGGCCTAGGCAACACTAAGTGTTGCCAGGTACAATCTGACATTTCCATTGGAAAGTTTGACATTTTTTAGCATAACATCACTCAGAACGTTTTGTCATTTAATCGTGAATTGTTTTATTTACAGGGAATTAAAAAATTCATCTCGGCCAAAAAATGGAATTGACTCGTGAACATTTTCGTGTGATCATTTTTCACAACTTTCGACGTGGATTATCGCGACAAGAGTACATCGATGAACTAAAATCTGTGTATGGCTATGAAGCACCATCCTATAGCACTGTGAAAAACTGGTACAACGAATTCAATCGTGGCCGACGCTCGCTCAAAGACGAATTCCGTGAAGGTCGTCCAAAAACAGCCCTTGTGCCAGAAAACATCGATGCCGTACGTGAACTGATAATGCAAGACCGTCATGTATATTGCATGAATTCGATATTGCATGAACACCTAGCCGTAAAAAAGGTTTGTTCTCGTTGGATCCCGCACAATTTGACAATCGCTCAAAAAAAGTGCTTCGAAAATTGGTTTGAGCGCACGCAAAAGTGTATAAATCTTGATGGAGAATATTTTGAAAAACAATAAAACCATTTTCGTTGATAAATATTCATATTTTCATTATTAGGCCAGAAATATATATAGCAGCTCTCGTAATATGTGCATGTATATATATACGAATTTCAATTAAAAATATATATTAGATTGCTAATGAATCATAATTTCTTTGGTTTAAACAGTCAGACATCGATGAACAGAGACTTTAAAATCCGAATCAGCAAGGTTTTGGAAATCTACAGTGTTGAATATTGCCAAATTTTTGCGGGGTCATTCTGAATGATTGTTAATAAAGGGATATGAGATGAACTGGACTCACAGATCATCAGACTCGACATTACTGAGACCTTTTGTAGGCCTTCAAATCCAATATTAAAGCACTAACCACATCGAACATAATAAATATATTTGTAATATTGATTATTTTAGGAGTTAGTTTGAAAACGTACATTTTTATTTTTTCCTAGACAATAGCGCACATACATACCCACATATGTTGGCATGTTTGTATGCAAATGGGCAATATCTGTGAAATATTGACGACTGAGTCCTCTGGGAACTTGTATAAATTTTCTATTTTAGGTGCTTTATATGCCATGAAAAGCAAATGCACGAAATGGATGGCAGCGACAGTTCGTTTGAACATCAAGGACTACCATCAAAAATGCGCATATCGTTCAAAGTACACTGCACACTCACACAAATATGTACGTAATCTCAAACTCAATTCTAACTGCATGCAAGTAGTAACGCTTTAGACCCCATATTATATACGCATTTAAGTGCATGCGCATGTACAATAGGCAACATGTTATGTTCATACATTTATTCATGCCGCCACCATGGAAACAACGGTAATAACAAAACAAAACGCTAGAAAAATTTACTAAATTCAAATTTACTTTCAGAAAATAATGAATACGACCAGGTGATGGTGACCGACCGTCTAAAAGACACGTCGTTTGATTATGAGCTAGGCAGTATGTGTGTGAGTTTATACATACATATGTGAATACATACATTAGCTGACTGATTGCTTGGCTGAGTGACAAAATGACAGGTTGACAATTAAGTATTGCCTTAATATTGTTTATTTTTGTTCTCGTCAAGCTATTGGCGTTCGCCGTAAGTGACATGGCTGTGGTTTGCGGCTGTCATGTGATTTGTAGTGGGTTCGCCGAGGAAAAATTTTTTAATAAAATATATTTTAGCTCGTAAATAATCTTTTTATCAGTTTTTATCGAAATCGAAAAAAAGAAATCTGGCAAACTGAACATTTAGTATTTACTAACGACCAATTGATGATATTATTTAGATCATAGTTAATCAAATACTCTTAGTACCTTACACTCTGAAAATTGTCCGAAACGTGCTTTCAAATATAAGTATGGTAAGGTACAATACGATTATCCTCGTTACAGTTTACTATTTCGGAGTAATGAATTCTGTAGTTCTTGTAATTCGTTTACTTTGAGTTTAAATAAAGTTTCGATTTCATGATCTAACCATCCAGACCGTGCAACTTGCTCAGTTTTTTCATAGAGGATACATTTTTACAAATTGTGTCGATCTGTCAATTGCCTTCTAGAAGATAAGATCACAGTTCTATCACAGATCATTTATATGCAAATTAAATTAAATCAATCTACGTAGATTATCCGGTGACAAATGTCTAATTGTTGTAGTCTACTTCATATATTGAAGAAAACTTCTACAAAAACAATCTTTATCTGATGTATTGTGGTAAGATTTTTACACTCTGCGTAACAGGTATTCCAGTTAAAGGTTAAGAGTCGGATTGTAAAAATCCGAAATTTTCGTGGAAATTATTGAAACGCGAATGTGAGGCGCTTATAGCACAAGGAATAAAAATATTCATATCAATATCAAATTTTCTCATCAATAAATATCTTCAATCAACAATTCAATTTATTACACAGTCATCAGGTGAAAAGAGAAACCAGACGAAATTGTATCAATTAACACATTTTGTTGATCGATAATGAAGCTGCTTTACAAATAATTAAAGTCTCAGCATTTTTGCACAAATTGGTAACAACTGAGACAGCAGTTTTCCGTAACGTATAACCAAGAGAGTGAGCGGTGTATTGAAGTAAGCACAAGAAGGTGGACAGAGATGGATGGCGCCAAGCCGCCACATCAATAGCAATTAACTTGGTGACAGGGAAATGAGCGTCACACTAAGTGATACCTTGATGAATGCGTACATACAGGGTGCGCCATTTAAACGTTTAAGTTGTTTAGAAAACTGGTTTGGGAATCTCTTTGTAAATAAAAACAAGTAAGGAAAGGCTAAGTTCTGGTGCAACCGAACATTTTATACTCTCGCAATTTATTGCTAGTAGAAGTTATGACCCAATCTTAACCATTTCTGGTACATAAGCACACTATTAGAAGAAGATTTCCTCTGAATTAAATTGAGATATCTGAGAGATTTAACGATATTTTCGGTGAAAAATTACCATAAGGCACTGAGTTCTTCGTATTCGATATCCGGGGCATTAAAAAGTTATAGTCCGATTTCGGCAATTTTTTCACAAGTGATGACACAGATCATATAACTACATACAGTATTTGTGTAATTTGTAATTTGTAATTTTATTTCGCTACTTTCATTGGTTCCTTATCTATATATTATAGTGAAGGAATAAGATGGAATTCAAAATTGAGTTATATGGGAAGTTGTTGTGGTTGTGAACCGATTTCGTCCATTTTTCACACGTGTCATCAGGGTGTCAAGAAAATATTATATACCGAATTTTATTGAAATTGAGTAGTCCCTGAGATATGGTTTTTGACCCATAAGTAGGCGATGCCAAGCCCATGTTCAATTTTGTAAAAAATTCTGAGTGCAGCTTCTTTCTGCTATTTCTTCTGTAAAATTTAGTGTTACTGACGTTTTTCGTCTCGTCATCCTGATCATTTTCATATACATATACAACCCTATATCTAACTCGTTTAGTTTTATGACTTACAAACAACCGTTATTTGAACAAAACTATAATAATCTCTTAGCAACTTTTGTTGCGAGAGTATAATAAAAATATAATGATGTCATTGCTGTCATCTTCAAAAAATAGTCAAAACCGATTATAAAGGACCAAATCAGATAAAAGTAGCGGTTTACGACATGACTAGACAATTGTTGCCGCACCCTGTATATAAGGAAAATACTTGTAGGAACAAATGTATAAATACATAGTATATTCCATACTGTTGTATGTATTAGTAACATTCAATCTTATTGATTTTTTACATTTCTCTTTTGACTTTTCTTTCTCTATTTTCATTTTCAAATATTTACCACAGAATTCGGGCAAGACGTACTAGTAATGAGCATATACGTGTACATATCCATATATACAGCTGAGCTCTTTAATTGCAACATTTAGGAGAGCATGCTTTTTTGGTGAAATTATTGTATGTGATTTGTAATTTGAAGCTTTACCCTGCACGGAAATGCAGCAGGTACGAACTGGTCCGTCTTTAGGTTAGTTTAGGTTAATCTGGTAGGCCAATGAGCTACACACAGACCGATTTTGGTCCTTTGCGATACCAGATGGTGTGCAGTCACGTAGTCAATGAGAAGTAGTCATCCTTTAGGATGCCTGCGCTTGACTCGAATTTCAAAAGGTGATGTGGTTTCACTAACGATATCTCTTCCAGATTATCGTACTGTGAAGCCCCCAAGTGCTGAAACCGTTGCCTTGACACTGCAGGACAAGCACATAAGAGATGTTCCATTGTGTCTCTGGAACCTTGCTCCTGACATTTCCTGCTATCTGTCAGCCCCATCTTGTAGGCATGCGCCGCCACCAGACTGTGACCAGTGAGTATGCCGACCATGTTCCTACATTTCCTTCTATCGATCGTCAGTAAGAACTTCATGTATTTCTAACTTTTGCAATTTTGCATCCCGGTAGATTATTCCTTTTGTGCTTTGAACTACCAAGTTCTTGTGTAGATCACCACCTTTAGTGTAATTATCATTAGTAATAGTCAGCTCTCACTCATATATGTAAGGAAACAACGAATTCAGCTGTTATGTGTTGAAAAATGAGTCAGTTCATCAACTCTGCATTAGTTTTCTATAGCTTCAAGCTAATATAAAGCCAGCATTATTAAAACAGATAATCGTTAACAAAAATGTGTTAGATTTAGATTATTTTGGTCATGAGTGCGATTTCTTAACAGACATAGAGAAAGTACGTAGTGATTTGTTAAGTCGATTTGTCTCATAATTCTTAAATATTTTTACTTACGCACTTATGTATACTGACTCACATATCCTGCGAAGTCTCTGCAACACACACGTGCCCTGACATTTTAGTGTCACAACTTTGGAGGTGGATGTGAAATGAATGCGGCTGGGTAGCCTAGTATTTCTTTGCATGACGTGGCATGTGGAGCGTGCATGACTTGAAATGAAAGGTAAGTTTGTAGTTCGTGGTACAATAAAGTGGTAGTTGGTGAGGTGGTTTTTCGCGACAAAGTTGTCTAACTTTTATGGCCACATGTTTGGAAACAAACGTGTTTATTTTCAATAGGCGTTTCAGATGCTCCATCGGGTAGCAATAAAAAAAACAGTAAATGGTCGGCTTCATATATAAATAACTACTGTAATTCATCGCTAACACCCTTCATCAATAAAAATTAATCAGCATCGTACTTGAATTATTTTACATTATTATTTACTTCAGTTTAAGCAAAATCATAATTTTAACATGTGCAACCGCCACGCACTCGCTTTTCATTTACCCTCCATATTCAAAATAACCTAAAATGCTGAATTTATGAAAATTAAAGCGAAAATGAAAGTACATATATTTGTACAAAGCAATAAAAAATTTGTTTAACTCAAATTAATGTAGTACAAAGTTTTGCTCATTTCTATATTTACATTTGCATTTTCATCATCAAATGTATCCCAGTGCGTCTGTCAAAGTGAATACTCTTGAGGACCCAGCGAGCAACACAATCATTAGAGATAATGTGCTGCAAAGCATTAGGTATGCCAGAAAGTCTATTTGACATTTTTATGTGTTTGTGGTTTTCGTATTTTTCGTTTTTTTTTTTGTATTTTGGAGTGCTGGAGTGCCAACATTACGCAAGCTCAGAAACCTGAACACGTTCATTCATACATATATTCAAGTGTCCTTATATTGTGATTATTTTAATCGAGTATGTGGGTTTTTTCAGTTGGGACTGGAAAGAGGGAAATCTAACTCAAAGACTAGATGAAGGGATGAAACACGACAAGCAGTTAGCTTTCACAGGTTCTTATTTCATTTTGTATGAAGAATTTAATATACATAGTTAGATTCTCATCAGATCAAAGCAGCTGTGTTTATGGAAATATAAACATCCTTAAAGTCATTCAATTAATACTGTTTAATACTTAGAATCAGCGAAGAAAAATATGAAATTTCATGCAAAAGATATACTTCAAATTTTTAGAGAAAAGCCTTAGACTCGACTCGCTGAATAAGTACAGAATGAGGTACCGATTGCTGAATAAAGTACTGAATGACTATGTGTCTCTTTAAATTTGACAATTAAAGTTTTAGAATAGGTTGAATTATTTGAGGGTTTTATTTTGATTCTCGTAGGACTTTAGTCTTCAATTGCCTTCGCTGTAATTATGTATTGAAATAATTGAGACCCCAAACCAAACAAACATACGAATAATTGCATATCTTTCGGACCAAACCATCACAATAATCGTCAAACTGTTGGCCAATCAATTTTCCCACAATTACCTCGCTGTGGCCTTAATGCGTTTGTATGTACATATATGTATGCTAAATTCGAATTTCACATAATTGCGAACGCGTGCATTTGGGCGTAACAGTGTCCTTTGACTGACTCACCTACAAAAGGCGTGACAAGCGCGTAGTTTACATTGTGTTATTAACGTTTTCATAGAAATGTTGATTATTTTGGAAACTCAAACATAATTAAATTTACGCTATTCAAGTGTTTTAAGCATATGTGCACAATAAACGGTTATGCGTAATTATAAATATGCCAGTAATAATATAATGCCAATTGAGTTTCATAAAAGCGATTCACAAAAAAAATGCTCCACTCAAATATCACATACTTAAAAGCATTCAACAAGACTCGTAGCCTACTCAAATGTCAGAACAGTTCTATTGGGATTTCTTTGGAAATTCCATAATTGCAGCTTGCATATTTTTAACCAACATCGCTCAATTCCGAAAAATAGCTGAGTTTTTTATTTTTATTCCCGGCTTGTAGCCGGTTTGTATAATATTTCACTAGTTAGTCGGAAATTGAAGAATATCAAATATATTGAGCATAAATAATAAATACTTACTCACTTGATATGTATGATGGTTCATTAGCACTTATTGACAGCATAGGCTGAAAAAAAGAAGATACATTAAGTTATTTGTAAAACTTGTAAACAATACCTCGTAAATATTCATAAATGGATTATAAAATAGGAAGAATCATACTATATAAACTAGAGCTCTTGGTATTCGACTAATCGACTAACCGAATTAACCGAATAGGGCATTATTCGAATAATAATATTCGGTTTGCACTATTCGGATAGTCGTCAGTCATCGACTATTCGATTAACCGCTCATTTTCGACTATTCGGTTAACCGTTTGTTGTCGACTATTCGAATAGTGCAAGTTCATTAATTTTCTTATTTTTATTGAAAAAAGTGAAACATTAAAACTAACAAAAAACTCGCTATTTTTTATGACTGTCATACCAACACTGTTGTTGTTTCGCATGCAAAATTAAAATATGACTGATACAACACTGCGTGGTATGTTTCTTGAGTTCGCTATTCTATACCCCTACCCACTTGCAGCCGAATTTTTTTCGGTTTTTTGCGGCATATGCCTAGTACTGCAGTAACCGGTTACTTTTTGGAACCGGTTTTTTTTGGGACACACTCGTGGCAGTGTGGGCGGTCGGTGGGTGGGGCTTTGGGGCGTTTCGGGGCAAAACTTCGACGAGTGGGTAGTCGGTTTTCTGTAAAGAACCGGTTTTTTTGGGTCGGTCAGTGGTCGGTTTTGCTCGTGCCCTTCTGCCCGAAAACTTCTCAACCGATTTATACCGCACATTGTATATATCTGGAAAATACGGACTTATATCTGGTTTTAGACTGAATTTTCATTTGTTCGAATAGTGACAGTATAACTATTCGAATAACCGCAGTAGAACGACTATTCGAATAGTCGGAACATTGCGACTAACCGAATAGTGCTAACCGGTTAATATTCGTACGAACGGTTACAAACCGGATATTCGAATAATCGGTTTTCAGGTTAATCGAATAATTTTAGGAGCCCTAATATAAACCCTATGAAACATCTCGGTAACACTAACTTCGATGAACCAGGCAAATTCGCTGGATGTTTGTGACAGGCTCAAAGCGCTTGGACGAAAATTGAAGGTTTTTGACTATATAGACTTTTCATATACCGTATATCATCATATATTATCATCACCGTCATATCATATACTGCAAGAATCAATGCGGTTCGGCTCAGTAGTTTGAACCATTCAGAAAAACTTGCACCCGTTCAAGAACCGGATTACGAGTATCTCTGCACCGCGATTTAGTTCCGGTTCAAATGAGATCAAGCAAACGGTTTTGAGATCAAGAAAATATATAGCAGTTCACCATAACGGTTGCATTTTTATGTAAAACAATCATATATTATTTATTTAACTTGAAAATTATTATTGGTGACAATTTTTTTGAGTAGTTTTCGGTTTGATTTTTGCATTTTAACATTAAAAGTATTCGGTTCTTGGTTCAGTTCAAAGCGCATAAAAATAGGCGGTTCGATTCAAAACCGGTTTGCAGCCCAAAGACCAGGTGTAGAGCGACCTGGTTACCCTTTGGATTCCCAAATGGCGCCGAATTGCGAGGGAAAGAGAAGAATGGCGCGCTATTCGATTCGGCTATAATCGGATGAATCGGCAGTGGAACAAAATGTATACCGATATGCCTTTGATTTGCAAATCTCAGACAGTTGTCTATGTCAAATCGTTTCTCATAATCAAAATCATTGTTTTGAATTTAAACAATAAAAGTTCCATTTTTATGACCTAATTAAGTTATTCTGAACTCTATATTAGAAAATCCTTAGAATAAAACTATTTTAAAGTTTTGCGAATAACGTTAAAAAAACCTTTATGGGTAAGAGTTAGATGGTTAAAATGAATCGAGAAAACAAAAATCATAACAAAGTGTCACTTAATTAATTGATATTATTTAGATCATCACCCTAATTAAAAGACAAAAACTACACAAAAGCAATCCACAAAAAAAAAATGTATATGTATATACCATTTTTCCTCCAGCGACATTCATTGACGCAGGCAGCTGACTGGCCCAGCAAAAACAATAAATTACCGCACATTAAGCGTCCAATTTACGCGAATATTCTACATTTCTGCGCCATGCCGTGTGAAAAATTGCGACCAATTGCGGTTTGCCGCATTAATTCGCAGCGAAACTCGCACAACAAAGTAAATAAGTCTCAAAAATTCTTGGCAACAGCGCTGAATACTTTCCGTTTGCCACGAATTTCACGCAAAACCTACTTAAAAACAAAAAAAAAATGCAAAGTGGGTGAAGGTATTTCGGTGTCCAACTGTTGTTTGCATTTTCACTTTTATGCTACTTTCTTTTCCACTGAAATTACAAGGTTGTACTAAAAACAACAACAACAAAAGTCGACATATTGAAAAATATTGTGCTAGTTATGATGTTTTACTGTCGTCCTTCATTACAAATTTGCGCTATTTACCGTTTTGCATTCCAACATGATATCATCGGTTAGATGTTGGACAAATGAAATACCGTTATTTCTTTGTTTTAGCTCAGTTGTATAAGTAGTCATATATTTTGAAAGAAACTTATGAAGAAAATTGTTAAGAAGCAGGGCTGGTAATAATCCTCAATCAAAAAGAGTATATTCTTTCATCAGTAACTGCTCTCTCGAATACTTTATTTAGTATTTGTGAATCCCTTATATTTTTCAATAAATGAAATAATTACTATAGATTTATAATTTGGGCACCTTAATCGTAGGGAGGGGCTATATTGGTTAATGGTAGCTTATATACCTTTATGGTATAAGTACTGTAATAGTGGTGAAATTATGATATAATTTTGTTTATGTAAACGTGAGAAATGGGCGCTGACTGTTCTAGACGAATCGAAGATAGTTATTTCTTGATATAAACGCAGGGTTCAATATATAATCTTTAAGAAACCAATTGTAGTAGTTTACATTGAAATATAGTTCTAGTATGTAATTTGTGTTATTATTATTTTTATTACATATTATAAAATTGATAAAAAGTAAATAATTATTTAAAAGTTTTGGCTCTCATACTTACACACAAATATTTTATTATTTTTTACAATTATTTGCTCTATTTTCGTAACGCAGATATATATTTCGTTGTTCTCTGTCACTACTTTATTTTTCAGTTTGATTATATAAAATTGTTATGTTAAATATTTAAGAGGGAATATCCCACTAAAACAGTTGATTACATATGTATATACTGTTATATGTATATGCCACGATTTTCACTTCTTATATCATTTGGGGTTTTATTTTATTTCGAACTCTTTTTTTTATATTAAAGCTTACAACGCGTGATATGTATGTTTAATTGTACGATAATTTAAAGTTTATTTTATTTAAGATAACTTATTTTTACTTATATTTATTTTTTTTCTGTTGAACGCTGCGAAAAATTTAACTTTTTCTCTCTGGATCACTTATTTTATTTATTGCTTTTAAAAAGCTGATATGATTTCTGATATGTATATTGCTCTAAAATATAATATTTTATAAGTAAATTAAATATGGTTAAAATAATGAAACATATAATAAAGTTGTGGATAATTATATAAGATTTCTCAAAAACATGTCGAATCGTATATTATTTTAGGTATTTTAAAGTATATCCAAACGGATATATTTATAATTCGATTTAGCAATGCGCCTAATTGTAGGCTAAATAAATCAAATGTTGGCAGTGTTTCCTTTAAACCGGTATAACACAACTTCTCGAAGTGCAACATATACATATATGCATGAAAAGTATCTGCTCAATTGGCCTTCAAGACTGGGAAAGTCTCTTATTTGCATTGCTGATGTGTAGTAAGTTAAACACCTGAATGAAGAATCTGAATGAGTTTTTCCTTCAAATATTTCATGTGAATAGTGGAAGATGTTAGATTTAAGATATATGTGAAGCCTTAGGTATCTTCATGTGTTTTAAACGCTATGTGCTAGAATTTAAATAAGAACTTAATGTGGCTCCTAAAACAGGATCTATAATCTATAAATTTATTAGTATAATATTTCTATGGCTTTATTTATAAGTTCTTTGTACAAAGTCCGGTAATGTGCTACTTTATTAAGTGTCTCTAATATTTTAGATTTGTATACAATTGTACTCTTTTTATTTGAACCATTATATGTATATGTTACATTTGAAACACTTTTGTTTATTTATCATTTATTTCCCAAATTATACTATCGGCTTTTCACTTTCAACTCGCACCAGCATATCAAAATCGAGACAAACAAGAGTAATGTGTGCGACAATTTGATTGTAATCTCTTAGACGCTCTTTCAACTACGAACTCTCTTATATATTGTTTCACTAGCATTTTGGCCATTTTCTGTTTTCACACAATATATATGCTTGGCCGTAGATGATTCACACCCCCCTTTGTTAAATATGGCAACGCTTCATGGTGTTGTGAAGGGTGGTGTTTAAGGCTCCCTTTTCCAACACCCGCTTTTATTTCTGTATAAAGTTTCTTATGGTTTTTAAGCGATATTTTCTCCTTCTTCATACTTAAAAATAACACGTTTTATGTTTGTTTGTTGCAAAAGAAATACACTAGCACAGAAAATATGCATAAATGTTTCATTCAAAGTTATGAGACGAGTGCGGGTTTTATGTATTTCAATAGCAATAATTATTATTTTCGTATAAATATACTTTATTATTTTCTTTTTCGTATTTTTCTAAACTTTTAATTAACCGTGTAAACCACACAAGTCACAAATTTACTTAAATCTATTGCATTAGATTGTTAAAACAAAGCACTAGCGCCTAAAAGCGCACTTCACAACAATTGATTTTTATACAGAATAGCTCTGTGCACGTCTGTGTGTATATGCGTCGCATTTTTTCAATCCTATTTAATGTATACTTTTGCGGCGTGTTTATCGACTCGAAATCAATGCAGCGCGTCACATTACACAATATTCCCAAGTAGGCGGCACTTTTGCGAAATATATTTAAAATTTCGGCACGCCTAAAGGGAGCGCTACTCCAACTTATTAAATAAATTATGTTTCTTTGCTTATTTTTGTTTTTCATTTAATTAGGCTTTACACAGTTACCAAAACGTTAGAGCATCGGGTTTTCCGAATACTTTATGTACTATTTGCAATTACTCACTGATGCTGTGTCTGCGTCGAGATGCTAAGCCTACATTTATGAATTCTTCATGACTTTTCATTAGACTTTTGCCGTGTGGAGATTGCGTATAGTGAGAGTAAAAGCGTTGGCGTCGGTAGTTTGGGGGTGGATGCAAACACACACATGCAGACAAATTGGTTGGGAGAGCCTTGTGATTGCGCTATAGAAGCAAGATACCAACGCCGGGTGGCCCAATTAAAATAAATAAGTTAAAATTTGTAGCTTCTTATAAAAATCCATTGGAACAATACGTATTTCTATAAAATTCACATACGAATTTCACACAAAAAGCAAATTTGTCATTTTTTTTTACTAATCGATGTTTACATTATTGGGGGTTGTTTATGGTAGAGTTATGTGTGCATATAAGGGTTGGGGGATTTGCACCGTTTATGCTCCCTGCAGAGCTAAATGTCATATTTGACAGTTACAATTCCACCTTCCACATTCTTCGCACACTGCGCATGACAGAAGAAAACAAAAAAATCTATTACCATTAAACTTAGAGCTTTTTAACTACCCTCTATTGGAATTCGCAATAAATTCAAGAAGGCTCGTGTATCCGTTAATAAAGCAGCTTTCGAAGAAAGTTATAAATTCAGCTTTATGGAATTGTCTAATTTGTAGTGGTCTAAAGTTCATAACCCGTTGGAAGCTTTTTACGTAAGGAAAAATATTGTATTATTATAAATATCCTCAAAGGGTATTTCAATATCATAATCCAGTGCAAACCTTCGAAAAAGCTATTCATTAAATATAACAATCGTTTTGAGGCACCATAATAAGCCATCTTGTTGAAATTTTCTTGTATAAAATAAAAGCGGTTCCTACCAGTAAAAATATAAGCTCGTAAGGTCATAACATAAAGATTGTAGAAAAGTAAGCTTTTCACATCAATTCTATAAATGGTGCATATCTTTAATATTTCTATTTTATACTTTTTGTCTGTGGCGCTACTGTTAACAGCTTTGTGTTTATCTGAGTTTACATTTCAGTAGAAAGTGTTTATTCGCTATGCACCGATATCAGTAATACATCATTAGATCTCTTTAATGCGAATCAATTTTCGTATTACTATGCTAGAAAAAAGTATTAAAACTTTGTATGTATTTTTATAATTTATATAAACGATACCTTGAATAAAAATTGTGATATCTAATTAATCTTGGTATACATGTTCCTTGGCACTTTGCTTTCGAAAAGCTATAACGTGAGTAACTAGTGGATCTCACCAGAGAGAAGCATATTTGGATGACATTTTTTAGAGAAAATTGACATGGTTCCGCCCCCAAATTTACTGGATACGTTTCTCTTTGCACCTCATCACATGTCATGAAATAACATGAAGAAATCAGATAATAGCTATATCCACCCCTATACAAAGGGTATATTGACAACTACTAAAAGTGCGTTAAATCACTAACAGAAACACCATATTTTATTAAAAAAAAAATTACAGAAAGGCTGCACTCATATTGGTAAAACAAAATTATAAATGTGACTTCGTCCGTTTTCGTTATAAAAATCAAATCTCAGGAACTACTCGGCCAATATCAACCAAATTAAGTGCAATATTTTTTTTGATATCCTGGTGTTAGGGATGGATGAAATAAATGTGCAACGACACCTACTTCTCATATAACACAATTTGAAATTCCATCTGATACGTTCACTTTACAATATGCAAATCAAAAACCAATGAAAGTAATAAAATTTTAAAATTAAATAAAAGAATAAAATTGTGCACAGATACTGCATTAGAGGTGTGACAGCGCTAATCTAATAATTCTCCAAATTGGACTATAACTTTTTAAGGTCCCAGATACCGAACATGAGGGCCACAGTGCCTATGGATAGTTATTTCCGAAAATATCGGTAAATAAGATATTTTATAAAAAATCATAAGTCATTTTTTCTACTAATATGACGGCCAAAAGGTTAAAATCGTGTCATAACTTATATTAGCTCCCATTTTCCCATTACAAGGATTTACATGCTCATCCCACCTATTGTATACATATGTACCATATATAATGATATCCGTCATTCTAGTGATTTTCGTTACTATGCAGAATATGTGCATAAAATTATGTGTTATTTTAAAAAAATAAATAAAGTAATTGCAAGACTATAAAATGTTCGATTACACTCGAACATAACACGTCCTTACTTATATTATAAAATTCGTAATGTTATTATATGTTTTTTAGCTTTCCACCGTGTGGTATATTACCGTAGAATCTGAATTTGATTTTAGAAGCGCTGCATCACAAAAATAATTAAACTTTAATCTCCTTTGTTTAAATATGAACTCATATTATTTACTCTTTACATCTTCACAGTGCTCGATATAATATATGTAGAATCGCTCTGTCAAACTGTGGATAATGATCTTATTGAGTTTGAAGATATTCCCACGTGAAAGCTATTCACAATTAGTTCCACTACAAGAGCTTTGGTGGTTGAGAGCAAACCAACGGTCAAATAGGATTAATTATTTTGCATTGCACCATATGCTTACTTGTGGTATTATCCTTTCAATAGAAGGAAAGGAGAGATTAAAGCATTAAATTACTAATCGATTTGCTCTATTTCCATTATTTAATGCGAGCAATTAACAAACAATACCAAGTTTGTTAAAACTGAATTAAACAAGATAATTGGATGAATGTTCAGGTGTGATTTCAAAATCAAAAATTTTCATTTTCTGAAAATAGTTCAAAATACGTTAACTAAAAAAATTTGATATGCCGCACTTTATGTATGAGCGTTCCCAATTCATCTTAAAAAGCAATCAATTTTATCCGAAATATCGCTTTAACTGCGAATCTTTCCAGGAAAATTTGTATTCAAATTTACCGAAAATTTGACAATGGAAAAACATGTTTATAACCGGAAAATAACGACGAAAAACCATACTGTTTAGGTGTATAAATTAGCTGATTTTTAACTGCTGATTTGAGTTTTTGCTTGGTTTTTAAGTAAAACCTGTGTGAAAACTCCTAATAAAACTCCTAAGTTACATACACAGCGTCAACTTCTATTGAACTTGAACTTAACAGATACTTTATGAATATGCTTGTAGAGTTTGACTTCTTCGAAGCATACTCGCGTTTTTCTAAATGTCTTTAAATACTTCCTTTTCGTTAATCAATCAGTAAATAAAAAACAACAACATACATATTTAACAACTTACTTACTTCTTTACATAATTTGCCGCATAATTTTTGTTTGTCAACATAAATATCGATGCATAAACATATCAATTATGCTTACAACAACAGTTCAACATTTATTAAATGCAAAACACATACACTCCTGAAAAAAGTAGTTAATATGCAATCAATTCTACCAGAGTGTGTGTATGTGTGTATATGATAATAGAAACATTTATGTATATAATATATTTGTATTTGTATTTGTATAAGTGGCAAAATATTCACTACAACTTTCCAACATTTAGTCTATGTATGCTACATTCACAAGGAGTCGGACTTCTGTTTGCTAAATGAGGACGGTATCGGGGATTCAACGCTAGATATGTATAAGTTCATATAAACGAGGGTAAAAAATCGATGAAAAAGCTCATTGACGTCAGCCGAGTGCATGAAGCGGGAACAGAAGCAGAATATAACAAGCAACACTTCATAGATTGAGGAACCGCAAGAGATACATATCGTAATCAGTTAAAAACAAAAACAAATGCCAACAAAGCACGTGACTACTTGTGTGGCTAACTAGCTAAAAGCGCAACAACAGCAACAAATAGTAGTAAGTGTGTACGCGTAAATACTACAATTACAAGTAAAATTGTGATTTCATTCAGAATTGTTGAATTTTGTATTTCTGCGTAAATTCACTATTTTAATTATAAACAAGTAAGGAAGGGCTAAGTTCGGTTGTAACCGAACATTTTATACTCTCGCATTTTACTGATGTAGTTTTATTAAGATAACACATAATTTAAACCATATATAATATTTGGCATTATATATGAAGGTAATTCCTAATCCGATTTTGCTCAATTTCACCACCAAGGTTCACTATATCGATGATTATACGCTCACAATTTGGCTAAGATATTTCACATATTAACCGATATATGCGGTATAAAGCCCACCGTATTTTTGAAAAACATATAATTAGATACATGGTTAATATACATTAAAATATCTGAGAGATTTACCTATATTTTCCGTAAAAAATTATCCTTAAGCACTGCGCTCTTCGTGTTCGATATATGGGGCCTTGAAAAGTTATAGTCCGATTTCTGTAATTTTTCCATAAGTGATGCCACAGCTCAAATACATTATTTGTGTAAAGTTTTATTCCGTTATATTCTTTTGTCCCTAATATGTATATTGATAGCAGTCCTCTCCGGCTTCGCACGGGTTTAAACAAACATTTTAAAAGTTATAAATTTTTACACACTTATACACACACACCCTTTTCTTGCTTGCGTTCATATAAAAAAAGTAAAATGAGGAAAATTCGAACAAGAAATTATATTTTATTTGTAATGAGCTAAAACTTATTACGATCTAGTCTTTGATGTCCGTTGTCTTTCTCTCTGATTATGAAAGCGTTGGGAACGCTCAGAGTTCGACTCCATATTGCGAGCTTGTATATTTCTAATATTTTGTTCTTCAAGCAGCTGTACACGCTCCATACTCGACCCACAAGCGCGTACTTGGGAGGTTTTGAAATTTTGTTCAGCAAGCAGCTACGACAGCTTGTTACTCGACACTCTGGCACGACGAGACAAAAAGTTGAGATTCTAGCAATAAATATACTCGGGACGAATGTAGCTTTCCAACTGTGAAATAATTTTTGAAATCGGCACAGTAGTTTTCTAGTTTATTAATTACAAATATACCTACAAATCTTTCCTCTTTATAATAGTAGTATTAACAAAGTGAAGGAATCAGATGGAATTCAAAATAGAGTTATATGGAAGCGTGTTTGTGAACCGATTACGCCCATATTTCATCCGTGTCATCAGGGTGTCAAGGAAATATTATATGCCGAATTTGATAATATTGGTCGAGTATGTCCTGAGATATTATTTTTGATCCATAAGTGGGCGATGCCACGCCTATTCTCCATTTTTTTTAAATCTGAGTGCAGCTTCCTTCTGCAATTTCTTTTGTACAATTGAGTGTTTCTGGCGTTTTTCGCACTTTTAAAATTTTCCACATAACCTTTGTATGAGTGGTGGGCGTAGTTATAATCCGATTTCATCTATTTTTATGTTTTGTAATGGGATACATTAGGGAAACGAATGCGGAAAGATTGGTTTGTATAGCTTCATTAGATTGCGAGATATATACAAACTCTATTTGGGGCGGGCCACGCCCACTTTTCAGAAAAAGTTACATCTAAATATTAGATTTATGGTCCCTTAAACATTGGCAATGGCGAATACCGCTTATGGCTTAGTTATGACACTTTATAGGTTTTCGGTTAATGGCATTTTGTGGGCCTGGCAATAAGCCGATTGCGTCGATATGGAATAACCTCCTCAGGGTGCCAAGGAACATGTGTACCAGGTTTCATCAATATATCTTCACTTTTACTCAAGTTATTGTTTGCACGGACAGATGGACAGACGCACGGACATCCTGATTTCAAATCAACTCGACAGCCTGATCACTTTTGTATATATAACCCTATATCTAACTGTTTTAGTTCAGGGCGTAGTTCAAAACTACAATACTCTGTGCAACATGTTTTTATTTATAATAATCAAATTATAGTGAAATTATTTCGATAGAATCGACAGTTGAGTACAAAATGTTTACAAATTCTTTTTAATATGTATGAAAAATTGCTAATCAAACTCAAAAAATATTTTACTAAATCTTTAAAAGGTGTATTGTTTAAACACATAAATATGTACATATATAATGATTGATATTCGTTTAAAAAAATTTATAGTTATACATAGTATTTTTGGTCTTATTAAATTCATTAATGAATACATTCTTATTTCTCGAAAAATCTAGTCAAGTTGGATTATTTTGATATGCACTTTACTTTATCCGCATTACTCATACGCCATGTGGGCCAAAGCAATACTAATTTACGCTTGTGCTATACTCGTATGCTATTGCATGTAAAACAATGCAATTGTCGTAAGAAGTGAATAAAATATTTAATTAATGTTTCCTGCATACTTTTACATTTCATTAAAAGCTCTGCATGATGCATCATAAAGCAATCAGTTCTGTGAAATATCATTTTGGAATATGTTAATAAAACTCTCAGCAAGAAGCCTTGCTACAAAAAGCATAAAAATATTCCGTTATGTAAATGTGTTTGAAAAATTAAGAGATGATAATTTTATATTTAAAAATAATATTTTTTTTACAATTTATATTATATATATATTTTCCCGTAGTTCCTAGGTGAATAGGTCCTTAATAAACAAATTATAAATATTTATATTATATATTGAAATATTTTATTTATAGCTAGGAATTTAACTTCTCTCCAAGGATAACCACTACTCTGTGCTTCTGCTTCGACTTCCCGTCTCCAGGTGTTTGGCTGATCTCCCATGTCTTCGGCTTCCTTGAGGATTCCAATCTAGCGGTATTCTACTAATGTCATCGTGAGGCTTTCGCAATGTGTGGCCGATCCATTTCCATTTACGACGTCGAATTTCGATATGAATGGGTAGCTGTTTGGTTACGGTCCAGAGGTTAGCATTACTATTAACGTTGGGCCAGAATATCCGCATAATTTTTCGAAGACATGGATTAAGAAAGGATTGCGGTGATTGTAAAACATTCGCTGCAATATTCCACGTCTCGCAGCCATATAACACAACAGATTTCACACTTGAATTGAGCTTCGTACGTATGGCTACATGTGTCGATCTCCAGACTTTATCCAACATGCCGAAGGCAGCGCGACCTTTGGATATACGATTTCGTATATCAGCTGCTGATCCACCATTTTTAGTTATAATGCTACCTACAAAACAATATTACCAGAAAAGTTGATATTATAGCTTCAACAGTGATTTCGAATATTCACGCTTTACAGTTATTCCGCCTAAAGACTACTAACTAAGAAAAGGCAAATTTATTTATTCCAATGCTACCGAAAGTGTTTGTGTAGAACCGCGTTTAAAAATATATTTCGCATTTGCATATCTCTGCCGTGGTAAGTAAAATAATGTTTCCATTTCTAATAATAGCAACTGAAACAGAAAATCATTAAATCAATCAAAATATATGAGTTGATTTTGTTGTTGTTGTTCGAAATTTTCGTTTGGGAACTCTAGTGTACTTTAATTAGCTCATTGAATATAAATTGTTTGTAAACATTTCCTACTAACAATAATAATAAGCTTTAACGTATTTTCCTCGAAAAATAGCGAATAAAAATTCAATAAAGTGCATGCGTGCAATATTCGTCAATAACACATCAGCGGGATAGGCCACATCAATCTATTTGTGTTTCAACTGTTTAGTATTTACAATGCGTTGTGACTGCGTGAGTAACGAAAGTTGCATTGCGTGCACCAGACGTGCTAGCCGGCATGCCGGCGCTTAGAGAGAGAGAGGGAAGAAGTGTATGAATGCGTATGAGCACATTTGCGTATGCGCTCTCAATGATAGTGTTGATTCGTTGTCAAGGTCATAAATCTAATTGTTATTTCATATTTAAATAACATTTATTTAATCATAGCAACTCTGTATGTATGTATATATGAGTGTATGTACTCGTATGCATGTGTGTATGTGCTACAAAACTCACGCTTTGCAAAATTGACCGCGAAATCCAACAAGTGGCATTAATAGTTATACCTTAATTGTTGTTGTTAATATTAATTTGGCTTTTCGAGTCTAACAGCACTAACAGCGGTGTTATATTGTATCAAAAAAAGTTAAATAATTTTTATTGAATGGGTCATCAAATTCCGTACAAGAGTATATATAATTATACTCTCGCAACAAAGTTGTTAAAGAGAGTATTATAGTTTTGTTGTCGAGTTAGATATAGGGTTATATATACCAAAGTGATCAGGGTTTTTTTGTACATATCTCGCAAACCAATAGAGCTATATACACCAAACTTTCTGCAGTCGTTTTTTAGCCACTTCTTAATACAGTCCAAAAATGAAAGAAATCGGATAATCGCCTACTTCCTATATACCAGAACGATTGAAGACGATCTGAATCGTTTACTTTACAATATATAAAGTAAGCACTAGTGAAGATATCGGTGCAGAACTTTGCACAAATACTATTTTTATAGTGTGGCAGCCCCATTCTAAAATTCGGACCATAGGTTTTTAAGGCCCCATATATCGAACACGAGGACCTCGATGCTTCAAACCTAATATTATGGTTTCCAACTTTCAATGGACTTTATACAATATATATGACGAATATGTGGGTCAAATTGTGTATTATATAATATAAATAAAGTTAAATAAATAAATTGCGAGAGTATAAAATGTTCGCTTACACCCGAACTTAGCCCTTCCTTACTTGGTTTTATTCTAAATTGGTTACTTCAATGGCAAAAAGAGACAGTACTTCTTTTGTTTTCTTGTTTTGCAGATCTTATCTTTGATATTTACTCGTGATTTGAGGTTAAATATCTCCTGTGACATAATTATAGGTATAGAGAGCACAAGCTTTGTATTGATCTAAAAGAAAAAGTAAACTAGTAAATGTTTACCAATAGCTGTCTGTAATATTTGACAGTGACGAATCGTACGAAAAACTGGTATAAATCATATAGACTGGTATAATAAATTAGTGATCACATAGTAAGCTCTCTTGCATTTACTTCATCTGAATAAAAATAACAAATATTGTTTTCACAAGTAAATTTTTGACAGCAAAGTAGAATGGAGAGAAAAGGATAAGGTAGAAGATAAAGGTTAATAGAGTAGTGGGGAAAGGAAAACGGTTCCTGTCATCTTCATTGTGGTGAATCAGAAAATTCATATTATAATTAAAGTATGGTATATCCGACGATTCTATATTAATTTTCGATAAAATATTGAGAATTATTGTCGGATAATTAGCGGATATTTTAGCGGTTAATTACATACTTTTCATTCTTATTCTCGAAGCCAACTTGTCCAACAATAAATTGACAACTCTCAGTTCAGCCCATTCTTCAGTTATGTTTTATAGGAAGTGTATAATGATCGCAATGAATATATATTTATTTTTTTTTTCAATAAAAACAATGTTTTATAATCACATAGCCTCAGATTTCTGCGAACGATTCAATGAATAATATCCTGCGACTATTGGCGTATTTGAGATTTTACTAATTCTCTATTTACATTTGCTAAATCTTCATACATGTATGCCAACACATGCGTTAGTTTTAGCGAAGCTTTTAAAAGCATATGCACTAACTGTATATGTATTAGGCGTACGAGGAAGTGCAGCGTCCGAAGCTTGATGCATTAAACGATTTGTAACAACAAAAGAAAAGGAAAACAAAAACACAAAACAAAGCATAGATGGCATGAAGCGTCGCACTTCATATTTAGCATATTATTTATAAATAAAGAAACAGCATAGAACATAGAGTAGCAGCCAAAAGCAACTACACTTGCTATGAACACACATACATTCAAAAACAAGTAAGGAAGGGCTAAGTTCGCGTGTAACCGAACATTTTATACTCTCGAAATTTATTTATTTAATTTTATTAATATAACACAGAATTTGACCCACATATTCGTCGTATATATGGTATAAAGTCCATTGAAAGTTGGAAACCCTAATATTAGGTATATGGGAGTTAGGTGAAGTTATGACCCGATTTCACGCATTTTAGGCACGGAGATATATTATTATAAGAAAAAAATTACTCTTAATTTCTTCAAAATACCTAAGATACTTACCTATATTTTCAGAAAAAAAAAATTATTCGAAGCTCTGAGGTCCTCTTGTTCGATATTTGGGGCCTTGAAAACTTATGGTCCGATTTCGACAACCACACTATATATGCAAAGTTCTGTCCGATATCTTCACTAGTGCTTACTTTACAACGATTCAGATCGACTTCAAAGCTCCGGTATATAGGAAGTAGGCGTGGTTGTGAACTGATTTTGCTTATTTTCACAACATATCATTGCAAGGAAAATATCACAAACCAAATTTCATTGATATTGGTCGAATAGTTTCGAATATATAGTTTTTGACCCATAAGTGGACGAAGCCACACCCACACCACACATCAATTTGAGTGCAGCTCTTCTGTACCTTCTTTATAATGAAATTTAAGTTTTCTGGTGTTTTTCCTTACTGAATTAAATCATTTTTAGTAGCGACTTCTTCTTCTTCTTGACTGGCGTAGACACCGCTTACGCGGTTATAGCCGAGTCCAAAACAGCGCGCCACGTATCCCTCCTTCTGGCAGTTTGGCGCCAATTGGTTATTCCAAGCGAAGCCAGGTCCCTCTCCACCTGGTCCTTCCATCGGAGTGGAGGTCTTCCTCTTCCTCTGCTTCCACCAGCGGGTACTGCATCGAATACTTTCAGAGCTGGACCACTTTCATCCATTCGGACAACATGACCTAGCCAGCGTAGCCGCTGTTTTTTTATTCGCTGGACTATGTCTATGTCGTCGAATAACACATACAGCTCATCGTTCCATCGTCTGCGGTATTCGCCGTTGCCAATTCTTAAGGGACCATAAATCTTCCGCAAAACCTTTCTCTCGAAAACTCCTAGTGCCGTCTCATCGGATGTTGACATCGTCCACGCTTCTGCACCGTAAAGTAGGACGGGAATGATGAGAGACTTGTAGAGTTTGGTTTTTGTTCGTCGAGAGAGGACTTTACTTTTCAATTGCCTACTTAGTCCATAGTAGCACCTGTTGGCTAGAGTGATTCTGCGTTGGATTTCCAGGCTGACATTGTTATTGCTGTTAATGCTGGTTCCCAGGTAGACGAAATTATCTACAACTTCAAAGTTATGACTGTCAACAGTGACGTGGGAGCCAAGACGCGAATGCGCTGACTGACGGCGCGGGTGTTGTTTCCAATGATATCGATATCATCGGCGTACGCCAGTAGCTGTACACTCTTGTAGAAGATTGTACCTTCTCGATTTAGCTCTGCAGCTCTTATAATTTTTTCCAGCATCAAGTTAAAGAAGTCGCACGATAGTGAGTCACCTTGTCTGAAACCTCGTCTGGTATCGAACGGCTCGGAGAGGTCCTTCCCGATCCTGACGGAGCTTTTGGTGTTGCTCAACGTCAGCTTACACAGCCGTATTAGTTTTGCGGGGATACCAAATTCAGACATCGCGGCATAAAGGCAACTCCTTTTCGTGCTGTCGAAAGCAGCTTTAAAGTCGACAAAGAGATGGTGTGTGTCGATCCTATTTTCACGGGTCTTCTCCAAAATTTGGCGCATGGTGAATATCTGGTCTGTTGTTGATTTTCCAGGTCTAAAGCCACACTGATAAGGTCCAATCAGTTTGTTGACGGTGGGCTTTAGTCTTTCACACAATACGCTCGACAGAACCTTATACGCGATGTTGAGGAGGCTTATCCCACGGTAATTGGCGCAAATTGTGGGGTCTCCCTGTTTGTGTATTGGGCAGAGTACACTGAGATTCCAATCGTCAGGCATGCTTTCTTCCGACCATATTCTGCAAAGAAGCTGATGCAAGCACCTTATCAGCTCTTCGCCGCCATATTTGAATAGCTCGGCCGGTAATCCATCGGCCCCCGCCGCCTTATTGTTCTTCAAGCGGGAACAATTTGCTATTCGAATTTCTTCACGGTCGGGCAATGGAACATCTGCTCCATCGTCGTCGATTGGGGAATCCGGTTCGCCATCTCCTGTTGTTGTACTTTCACTGCCATTCAGCAGGCTGGAGAAGTGTTCCCTCCATAAACTCAGTATGATCTGGTCATCAATAACTAGATCACCTCTGGGGGTCCTACAGGAGTGTGCTCCGGTCTTGAAACCTTCAGTTAGTTGCCGGATCTTTTCGTAAAATTTTCGAGCATTACCCCTGTCGGCCAGCTTGTCAAGCTCTTCATACTCACGCATTTCGGCCTCTTTCTTTTTTTGTCTGCAAATGCGTCTCGCTTCCCTCTTCAGCTCTCGGTATCTTTCCCATCCCGCTCGTGTTGCGGTCGATCGCAACATTGCGAGGTAGGCAGTCTGTTTTCTCTCCACTGCGAGACGACAATCCTCGTCATACCAGCTGTTTTTTTGGCTTTTCCGAAAACCAATGGTTTCGGTTGCAGCTGTACGTAAGGAGTTTGATATGCCGTCCCACAGCTCCCTTATACCGAGATGCTGATGAGTGCTCTCAGAGAGCAGGAGTGCAAGTCGAGTAGAAAATCGTTCGGCTGTCGGTTGTGATTGCAGCTTCTCGATGTCGAACCTTCGTTGTGTTTGTTGACGTGTGCGCTTTTCTACACAGAGGCGGGTGCGTATCTTAGCTGCTACAAGATAGTGGTCCGAGTCGATGTTGGGACCACGAAGCGTACGCACATCAAAGACACTGGAGACATGTCGTCCATCTATCACAACATGATCGATCTGGTTGCGAGTGATTCGATCCGGGGACAGCCAAGTAGCTTGATGGATTTTCTTATGCTGGAATCTAGTACTACAGACGACCATATTTCGGGCCCCGGCGAAGTCGATCAGCCTCAGACCTCAAATTTTGACTCAAATGGGCGTGGCAGTGGTCCGATTTTGCTCATTTTCAGCAACCCTCCTATGGTGCCAAGAAATAAGTGTGCAAAGTTTCATCAAGATAACTTAATTTTTACTCAAGTTACAGCTTACACAGACGGACGGACAGACAATCATCCGGATTTGAACTCCACTTTTCACCCTGATCACTTTGGTATATATGACCCTATATCTCTATAACCCTCGTTTAATTTCGGGTGTTACAAACAACGCAAAACTATTATAGTCTCTTTGTTTCGAGAGTATAAATATTTATAATATTCAAACTATAGTGAAATAATTTCAGTAGAATCGACCGTTGAGTAGAAAATGTTGACAAATAATTTTGAAAATTTAAATATGTATTTAATACATTTTGAATATCTTTAATAAATTGCAAATCAAACTCAAAATTCTAAAAGGTGTATTGTTTAAACACATGAATATGTACATATACATATCTATATTAATTGATATTCGTTTACAAAAACAGAATCGTTTTAAAATATTTTTTCTTATCAATTACAATAACCCACACGTTATAAATTGTTGGAAAATCTAATAAGTGAGATTATTTCGATATGAACTTTACTCTATAATCATCATTACTCATGCGACGTGTGGTCCGAGTACAAAGCTTATTTATGTTTGTGCTATATGCTATTGCATTTAAATTAATGCAATTTTTGCAAGAAGTTAATAAAATATTTAATTAATTCTTCCTGCATACTTTTACAAGTATTTAATAAAGAGATCAGCATGATGCATCAAAAAGCAATTAGTTTTGTGAAATAACATGATCTCGGAATTCGTTAATAAGACTCTCAGCAAGCAGTTGTGCTTATTCAATAATTATATTATTTTAAGGAAAATTTAAGTTCCTACAAAACAATATTACAACCAATGCTGATATTAATCGAATATTTACGCCTTACAGTTATTCGCTCTGAGTACCACTTCTGTTTGATTCTGACAGATTTGATGTTCTTCCTGAACTAATTTTAAGTATTTACCTGAGATTTTCATGAATACTAGCTAAACAAAGGCAAATATTTTTAGTCCATTGCTGCTGAAGGTGGTTTTGGAATGACATGTGTTTGAAAATTTCTTTGGCATTTTTCTTTGCCAGAGACAAGTAATATTATTTTGTAAATTACCTATAAGCTGGGGAGATTTCGCACTAACTTGCATCTGAGTTTATCCCAACCTATTTCCTCTTTCCTCTAAAGATATGATAAGATAATCGCATATTTGGAACATACAGGAGCTTACAATGTGATTCATATGAATAACAACTGGCGTATACGGTTATACGCCAGCGCTTCTGTAAGCAAGGTCAACTTCTTTCAATAAGTTTTGTGTACCAACAGAATGCCGTCTCATGTCAACATCTACAGAAGTGGGGTTAAATATTATTATTATCCCTGCTCAACTTAGCATGTAGTCTTTTACCAGACTTTGAGATAAATGAAATTTTAAGGGCAACTGCAAACGGAATTCATTTTCCCAATTATTAACTGAGTTAAATTGTTTGTTCGAAATTTTCTTTAGAAATCTTGCGAACTTTAATTTATCCGTTTTTATTTATTGAACATAAATAATTTGTAAACATTTCCTACTAACAATAACAATAAGCGTAGTTTTCATGAAAATCGCCAACGCGCGATAATTGGCGAATCATAATTCAATAAAGTGCGTGCGTGAAACAAGCGTCAACAACATATAAGCGTGATAGCCCTCATCAATTCATTTGTGTTTTAACTATTTAGTATTTACAGCGCGTTGTGACTGCGTGAGTAACGAAAGTTCTCCGATGCATTGCGTGTCCTAGCCGGCTAGCCGGCATGCCGGCTCTTACAGAGAGTGCTACGGAAATAGTTGTATAAAAATGCATATGCTGCAAATTTGCGTGTGCGTTCTCAATGATAGTGTTTACTCATAATCAAGGTCATAAATTTAATTGTAATTTGATATTTAAATAACATCTGCTTAATTATAACTAATTTGTATATGAGTATGTAAGTGTACGTGTTATAAAACTCACGACTTGCCGAAATTGACCACGAAATTCAACAAGTAGTAGTATTAATAGTTATAACTTAATTGTTGTTGTTAATCTAACCTTGGTTTTCAAGTCTAACTGTACTAGTACCAAAGTAACTGTACAAAGAAAGTAAAATAATTCGTTGTTGAATGGGTGAACAAACTCCGTACATGAATATATAATATTTGTAGTCGAACCTTTAGTGTCTAAAAGATACAGTATTTCTTTTGTTTTCCTCTTTATTTCCTATTTTACTGTGATTAAATATCACAAGCTTTGTATAGATGTCAAGTTTATCAACATCGATAAGTTGATCTCAACTCTTTGCCTTCGTAAGAGACGAGTAGATGTTGCCCAATAGCTGTCCGTAATTCGCCGAACATCTGTGAGGGCACGAATCGAACGAACATTGTCGCGACAACTCGAATATTTTAGCGATTAATTACATATTTTCATCCCAATTTTCGGACCCAACTTTTAAAGCAATAATTTGAAAATTCACAGCTCTAAGTTGAGATAAAAAATCAGCTATAACAAGTAAGGAAAGTCTAAGTTATTTTATACTCGCAATTTATTGCTATATTTTTATTAAGATAACACACAATTTGACCTATAAATTCATTAGCTGTCATCGATTGGCTAACTGCTATAGACAAGCCAATCGAACAAACTTTCCAAATTTTCATACAAACTGGCAGCACTGAAATCGAATTGTATATGCTTGGTCGCACTGAACTCTTCAACCATCGTCTATCTCTAACGTTTTCTGCAACAAATTTAATTTTTATTAAAGTTTTTTATTCAATAAATTCAATACAAAAATACTAACGATTTATCTTCGCCTGCCCTTTTCAATTTCAAATTTGTGTATAGCAATTTTTATTATTTTGACAGTAATTTGTCCTTTGAGCCGTTCACAATAGTAAAATGGTTCTAAAATGAGTAAAACAAAACTTGGTAGCACTCAGCAAGCGACTATTGAAATTTTAATGAGGTATTCGCATACTCTCCAGCACGAATTCAACTAGATATCTTTGTTGTTGCTTTCACATGTAAAATTTTTGACAGGCGAGCAGCGCCCAAAGATAGCGAGCAGAGAAGTGACCAATCGATGGCAGCTATTATAAAGTCCAATAGAAAAACGAAAATCATCATATATAGTATAGAAGGGCTGTGGTGATTCTTGAACACATTTCACTTATTTTCATCACCAGCATACATTATATCTAAGATTATATGCCCATTTACTTTGGCTAAGATATTTCACATATCTTATAAATCGGTTAATATTTATAAGCTATTAAGCCCATCGTATTTTTGAAAATCCTATAATTAGGTATACAGTAAAAGCTCCTTATTCGCGCTTCCTTTATTCGCGTTTTCACTATTCGCGGATTAAAAAAATGAAACCCAATTGCTATATTCACGACTAAACATTTTTTTATTCGCGGATATAATAAGGACATACATAATAATAAACTTATTCCAATTGGTATCCAACCCAATATTCTTGTCAAATGGACTAATACAAAAGTAAAATAGATCTTATTACAAGAAAATGTTAAATATTCCACTATTTTCGCAATATTTTTGAACTTTTGGTAATATTTCCATATAGAAGGGGCTCACATGGAACTGAACTCTTGTTCTTACCCATTTTTTAGAAAACTTTCACAAAACACTTTAAATTAAATGGAACCAATAAACTCTTCACTTTTTTGACATTCAATTTGAAAAATCTTAGTGAAGGTTTAAGAATGGCAAATGAGCTCTGCGATTTCTTTATGAACATTGACCCGTCTATGGAACGAAGTCTAATTTTTAAGAGACAAATTGCCAATGCGACTGCTGTGTATCAGTCTGAATTGAAGCAGCATTTTGAAAACTGCTAAGCAAGAAAAAATTACAAAATTCTTCAAACCATTGCCTAAGCCTTAAGATAATTAATTAAAATGTTCAAAAACTTCAATTAAATAATTTTTTACATACCTATTTGTTTTTTTTGTCACCTAGGAACATATCCCCTATAATCACCAGGGCCAACCAAAATATGCATGAAAAATGCAGTTTTAAGCGCTTAGATATGCACTAAAAAAGGCTGAAATATGCTCGCAAATATGCACAATAAAAAAATATTCAATTAATAAAAAAAATGTGTTTTAATTTTCATTGTTGTTAAAAAGAGAAAAATTGCAATGCACAATTAAATGTTGCTTCAAATTTTCAAATAAAAGCGATCGTCGTTTTTCATTTAACAATGTGGTGTAAACGGAAAAAGATCTTTCAACGTCCACTGAAGTCACTGGACAGTATTTAAAATTAGCAACTTCCAACGGTGTTAAAGAATCGATGAAGTTATCATTTTCCTTCGAGTTATTGAAAATAATTCTTTTAATTTTGCATAAAGACGTGTAGCCTTCGTTTCTTTTTACAACTGCATTTAATTTTTGCAAAAAACGTTTATCCTCGATTTGTGTTAATGATTGATTTACAACTTTCATGACGTCAATACCTTCTTGCAAAGATAGGCCTTTTGTTTGCAGCTTTTCAATCCCTGCACAAAGGCAAGCAAAGTTTGATTTGATAAAAATAAGGTAATTTTATTATTATTTTTTAATTTTTTAATATTTCTTTAGTTCGACGAATAATGTCTGAGTCGTCATTGCTGAGTTTATTAATTGCTGAATCTACGTCGTATAAAGGAGGATGGGATCATGTGTAGAAGTTCACGTAAGTGAGGAAAGTTTTTGATTGTCATTCACTTGGGAGTGGCCAGAAACGATTCTTCTCCCCATGATTCAAGCAGCTCACGACTTCCGGTTTTAGACCAAGTATCCTCTGGGTAGCTAACAAACATCCGTTTGAAGGCGAGCTAAAGTGAGAAGGCGAACCCGCTCCTGCGGTTGTGCGTAGGGTTTGGGACCCACCACATAAAAACGAAGTACCAATGAAAAATCGAAAGCCTCGGATGAGACACCCCCCTTTTGATGACGACCCCTGCAAACGTTTTAAGGATAATGATTTAAGGGCATGCACCTGGAATGTCCGGACCCTTAATTGGGAAGGTGCCTCTGCCCAGCTGGTTGATGTCCTCATACGACTAAAGGCTGACAGCACCGCCATCCAAGAAGTGCGATGGACGGGACAAGGACGGAAGAAGGTGGGAAAATACACCAAGCTACTTGGCTGTCTCCTGATCGAAACACGCGTAATCAAATCGATCACGCTGTGATAGACGGAAGACATGTCTCCTGTGTTTTAGACGTGCGTACGCTCTGAGAACCAAATATAGACACCATTATCTAGTTGCAACGAAGATACGCACCCGCCTCTGTGCAGCAAAAAACGCCCGTCAACAAACACAAAGAAGTTTCGACGTCGAAAAGCTGCAATCGCACCAGACAGCCACGAAATACTCTACTCGACTTGCACTCCTTGTATAAGGGAACTGTGGAACGGCATCTCAAACTCCTTACGTACAGCTGCAGCCAAAACAATTGGATTTCGGCAACGACAATCTCTCTGCGAGAGAAACATGAATGTGTTGAATCGCGTAGAATGTGTTTAAAGTTTAACAAATATGCAAAATAAGCATGATCATCAAAAATAAGCCTGGAAACTCTAAATATGCAAAATAAGCAATTATAAGCACAAGCTTAAAATAGTTGGCCCTGATAATCACATATAAATTACCATCCCGTATTCACGGTTTCTGTATTCGCGGCATATTTATGGAACATATACCCCGCGAATAAACTGCTTTTACTGTATAAGAGCTAGGGGAAGTTATGACCCGATTTAACCATTTCTGGTACAGAGACACACTATTAGAAGAAAAAGATTTCCCCTGAATTAAAATAAGATTTCTGAGAGATTTACCGATATTTTGGTTGAAAAATTACCCTAAGGCACTGAGTTATTCATATTCGATATCCGGGGCATTGAAAGTTATAGTCCGATTTCGACAGTTTTTTCACAAGTGATGCCACAGATCATATAATGTATTTGTGTAAAGTTTTATTCCGCTATCTTCATTGGTTCCTTGTGTATATATTATAAACTGAGGCAATAAGATGGAATTCAAAATTGGGTTATATGGAAAGTTGTCGTGGTTGTGAACCGATTTCATCAATTTTCCACACGTATCATCAGGGTGTCAAGAAAATATTATATACCTAATTTCATTGAAATCTGTCAAGTACTTCCTGAGATATGGTTTTTGACCCATAAGTGGGCGATGATCCGCCCATTTTAAATTGTGTAAAAAAATTTGAGTGCAGCTTCTTTCTGCTATTTCTTCTGTAAAACTTAGTGACGTTTTTCGTTAGTGAGTTAACGCCCTTTTAGTAATTTTCAACCTAACCTTTGTATGGGAGATGGGGGTGGTTACTATCCGATTTCAACTATTTTCATGATGTGTGGTGTGCTACGTAAGGGTTTATATAGCTTTATTGGTTTGCGAGATATACAAAAACCTATTTGGGGGCGGGGCCGCGTCCACTTCGCCAAAAAAATTACATCCAAATATGGCCCTTACTAGGACGATTCCTTTTATAACTTTATTTATGGCTCAGTTATGACACTTTATGTGTTTTCGGTTTTCGCCATTTTGTGGGCGTGGCAGTGGTCCGATCTTGCCCATCTTCGAAAGCAACCCACTCACGGTCCCAAGGAACATGTGTACCAATATTCGTCAAGATATCTCAATTTTTACTCAAGTTATCCGTTGGACTGAGAGACATACGGATTTTGACTCGTCTCGTCACCCTGATCACTTTGGTATATATGACTCTATATCTAACTCTTTTAGTTTTAGGTGTTACAAACAACCGTTATGTGAACAAAACTATAATACTCTCTTAGCAACTTTTGTTGCGAGAGTATAAACATATAAATATATTTATTTTTTACAATAAAAACTATGTTTTATAATCACCTCTGATTTCTGCGAACGATTCCATGACTATCGGCATATTTGAAAAGTGGCAGAAATTCCAATAATTCTTTATTTACATTTGTTCAATATTCATACGTGTATGCCTACACCGGCGTTAGTTTTAGCGAAGCTTTTAAAAGCATTTGCACTGTATTATGCGTACGAGCAATTGCAGCGTCTAGAGCTTAATGCATTAAACGATTTGTAACAACAAAAGAAAAGGAAAACAAAAACACAAAACAAAGCATGGATGAAGCGGTGGCATGAAGCGTAGCACTTCATATTTAGCATATTATTTATAAATAGAAAATACTACAACATAGAACATAGAGTAGTAAAGAAAAGCAACTGCACTTACTATGTACATACATACATACAAACAAAAAAATAAAAGAAATATAGCGCAAATTTATTTTTGGGCTGAGAGGCACGACACGATGGGCGCGTTCACACAAAAAATTTAAAAAAAACCGTACGTTGCGTATAATTATAAGCAGTTAATGTGGTTTACCAACAATAACAACGAGAATAACACCATCCATACACACACAAATACACACATACATACATACATAAAGGCAAAAGCAAAAGCAACATCAACGGTGGCCATCGCAGCGAGGTGAGAAATTAAAAAGTAACCGAGTGTATAAAGGGGAAAATGGAAAAATGGGAAAATGTCCACAAAGTGTATAATGCAGTAGTAACAATAATAACAACAACAAGTAAAGGTGTTGCTGTAAGCGATAAGCATGCACAAAGTGGTCATTTTCACCGCCTATCCTACCAACACATACGCAGCCATTCAACTATTTGATATAGATATGTACGTACCCACATACATATATACATAGCGTTAAACTTTGCTGACGCGTGGAGTGGAGTGAAGTAGAGTGGCCACATTTCATTTACAATGGGCGCAGCAGTAGTTATATTGCGCAGGCTCCCAACTCACACTGGAGCGTAACAGCAGGCGCAAGCACAATGATAGCAGAGAGCGCCAATGCCAAAGTGCCACCCACAGCGCCATGTGTTCTATGAAAAATATATATGTAAATAGGCAGATACATATATATGGATGAGAGTGCGTGCGTGTGTGTGTTCGCTCATGAATTAGCACAAAGGGGAGCAAGGGGGCGCCAGGAAGCATGGTGGCGGCTACATTTGAGTAGAAAGTCTTAGGCACAGCTGCTCATATGCTCGCGCTTATATTCACCACAGCATGTTGGGCTCACCATTAATTCAATACACACACACACATACGTACGTGCATTGTGTGGCTCCCAATTCAGGAATATTAAAGTCGGCGAGAGTTAACTACTACCGAACGACAACAGTTCAAATGGCCAGGCAATGAAGAGTCGTCGCACAGTAGTCGTTGTCGTGTAGTGGTGCGTCGTCGTTGTGCGCTCGTCCAGCGTTCAAGAAATTAACTAACAAAGAACACACAGGATCAACTGCTCTCTACATATACATAAGAATTCGTATATACATATACGCATATATATGTATATATGTACATATATGTAAACACACATACACGTAAAGCAATGCCAAAGCAACACACAAACGTGCGCTACACGCACACACACAAATACGCATAGAGTTGATGAACTTAGTGGAAAAAAGTGCAGAAGAGCGCTGAAAAAATGAAGAAAATGAAAAATTCAACCGAAAAAGTATGAAAAAAATGGTTATTAATGAAAATATTATTAATTTAAAATAATTGTTTAAGGATTTGTGTGCTTGTTGTTGTTTCAAATACATACATATGTATACAAATTTTTGGTGTAGTGCATAAATTGTTGGTGAAAGCTGTGACGTAGCCATTTTACGCACACCTCCCCTACTCCCAAAAAATACAATATATGTATATGTAGTGAATATATAGAAACATGTCAGACAAAGACATATACCCTATAGCGTAAATATATTTTTCTACAAAAAAAAAACGTCACAATGTGTTAAAATAAATAAAAAACGGTATTAAACATAAGCTGAAAGCACAGTTCTTGAAAAAATTTTACGGTACATACACGCGCACCAAACGTGTCCATGAAATCTTTTGCCTACAACTTGGGAACAAAGGCACTTACGAAGGTGATACGACAGTATATGGTGGATTAAATAGAAATAAAAGTTGTGTAAGAAAGAAAATTGCAAATGAATGTCAGTCACAAAAATCTAAGCTTAAAAGAAAAAATTATAAATTATAAAAAAATTTGATTTTCAATTAAATAGCAATATAGGTCATAGCTATAACGAGGCAAAAACAACAAATATATGAACAAAGTAGTGAAATGAAAATATCTGGTTGTATGTTGATGAGTTCATGTGTTGGATGTTGAAAAAACGAGCGCAGTTAGAAAGGCATGCGAGCAAGCGAGTGGAGTCGAGTGCTTTGTGCGAGCAACGCATGCAACGATGGGTATAAAAATATTATACGTACTACGAGCGAACGAATTAGCGTACAAAAGGAAAAGGAAATAGAAAGAGAATAGCGCGAAAAGCGTTTAAAGATACAATGAAAGAATAATGGTTTAAAGAATATTAAAAATACATATGTGTTAAAAGGAAATAATATTGTTGAAACTGGTAAATTACGAAAGAAGTGTCAAGCAAACTAAAAAAAAGAAAAAAAGTTAAATAGAAACGATTATTACAAAAAAATTAAAAAATGTAAAAACATTAAAACATATAAAATCATAAGGATATATGAAAAAAATTAAAAAAAAGACAAAAAAACTAAAATAAAAATAAAAATAAAAATAAATAATAATTAAATATCTTTGCGTTTTTTTTTATTTCTTTGATTATTTTTTTCGCGGTCATTTATTAACAATAACTACAACACCCGTTTGAAGCTCATTTTCTTTGCAAAAAAATAAAGCCAATACACTCGCATTTGCCCTACTGCCAACAGCTTCACATAAATTATTCCGCTCTATATATTAATTCCACGAACTCAACACTCAGCGTCTGCTCTCCAACTGTCGCTCTCCCACACGTTCCAAAGCCACCACAGCTCAGCGTGTGTCAGAAAATAGTGGTAACTATCCTTCACATACACACACGCGTACGCACACGCTCCTCTTTAACATCTGTGTCCTTATCGCACGCAGCCCATGGAGTACTCACACACACCCAAGCACCCAAGGTGTACAATGTGAACTCAGTTGCCATCACCTTCAACATTGTGTCAGTCAACAATGAGCTAGAGCTCCACTCGTGGCGCATCGGTAGCTTCAACATCACCACAGCGTTTAAGTGATTTGAAATTGTCGTTTGGCGCCGACAAAATCTCATTCGGTTAACGAATCAAAACACATGCGTACGTACATACATACGAATGCAGTGGATAGAGTATAAAAGCGTTGTGATGAGCAGTGAAGTGGCCAGTTAATCGGACATCAGATTACACAAACGTGTACATAAGGCTTTCTGAAACGCGGAAAACAAAATCTGTGCTCGTGACAAGTGTTTATATTGTTTATATATTTTTGGGATTCAGATATTAACAACAACTGCAACATATAATATTATATAAATAATTATTTTTCGAAGCATATTTGTAAAATTCCATCAAAAGATAAGTTATGAAAAATTATTATTTAGAGAAGATATTGCATTTTATTATTTCCAAGCGCGGCTTAGTAGCATACATTTAGGCTGAATTGGTTATTTTCACAATTTTCAGATATTTAGCTGCATTATTTTTTGTAATGTAAATTATTATTAAACGTAATTAAAAGATATCTTAATTAAAAAAAAATTGATTAAAATTTTAGTTTTTATTTCCCAAAGAAAAACGTTTCTGAAACAAATCGAAGAGGCATCGAATATTAGGACAGCTTTTATATACCGCAAGCTCAGGTTGGTGTCTAAAAAATTGTTGAGCCGTAAAAACTTCAATAATGAATATTTAAATTTTTGAAATATATCTTAAGTGTTTTCCTTAAAAAAAAAACACACAGCAATTCTCTCAAAAACCAAAAAAATAAATCGCAAGGAGTACCAAAGTTTAGAAGTAAAGGTAAAAGGTATAAACTCTTATGTATAAATAAAAAATAATATATCCGAAATATGTTCATATATCAAAGCATATGATGCAAAATTTAAATAAATAAACATAATAAATCTATGCCAACTCTTATATGTATAGACAGTTATGAGAAAAATAATAAAGACATTTCTTGTTTTACAAAATTTTCATTCAATTGTGTTAATATTAATTTCTAATTATTATATTTTTTTTTTTTTGAAAGTACAAGCCTGTTTAAAACTGAACGATATCGCTTTGGCATAGATTCAACTATGCTTTGTCAGACGCAACAGGTTTGTGAGTTCCAAAATTTCTGATTAAATAGCCAAAGCTCGTCATTGTCATTTCAACACTTTTCTATCGGATTTATATTCCATTTCAAGAATTCAATAGATTTTTCTTAATACAGCGAACTATACTTATTTATTTATTTATGTATTTCAATCCGGGGAATGAAGATCCCATTTAATTGGTTTCTCAGTCATTGCTTTGTAAATACATTTTAATAACGTAATTTGTTTTTATAAATAATCAGCAATAAACAGTAGCCGTTAACTGGCAAACAACTTTATGATTTACTAGAATTTGATTATAATTGTTTTCCATTCTTGTTCTTATTAATTTTCACATAACTGTGTATTAATATAAAAAATACTCATTTATAAATATGTAGGTATGCTGAAATTCTGTAAAGTCATCGACCGTTTAAAATAGAAATATGTATGTGCGCCTAAAAGTAGACCACCTGAATGTATGTGTGTAAAATATAACAACTGTTTATATGCAAATACGCGTACATATGTAGTTGTGTGCGAGCAAAATTACTATTATTTTTATATATAGTGTTGGTGTATGAAATTAATTGGCATAAACAAATTTTAAATAAATATATATCCATGCATATACTGAATACGCATATTGCACAAATAAATGGACAATTTTAATTTAATAAATATTTAAAGGGACTCAATTGCATAATATTTACTAAATGTACATACCTACCGCTCCCGCTACATGCATAGATAAATAAATATATTTGTACATATTAGATATATTGACTAGTTTTACACATTAAAGTCTTAACTAACAACGAATGAATACACAACGCCGTCTTAATGGATCTAAAATATGTAAGTATATGTTATTGAAGGTATTTAAGAACTCCAAATGTTTTAATGTGCAAATAAATACATTCAGATATGCATTTATATTTATATCTCTTTTATATAGACCCGATCATAAATTGAATATGTAGAAGTACTCACTTCGAAACTTCGAAAAACGTCTGGCTCAAAAACATGTTGACTAATCGTAGCAAAATTTTCTTAAAATATTTCCAAAATAGTCAAACACGAAGCACAATCATTGACTCTCATCAAGTCTTGCGACCCTACAATACTTAGTAACTCGAGTATAAAATTCAAAAAAACTTACTAAATTTAACGCACTTATACTGCTTTCTAATGGTTATATTTCCGATCTATAACTTCCACTAACCCGATGTAACAAATATGCAGCTTAGAGTTTGGATTCGGAAAAATATTTATTTTCGAATAATTTTCACTATTATATATGATATTATACCATCCTTTGGATTACATTTCAATTTGAAGAATATCTGGTTTACTCCACTAAATGGTGGCTGGTTTTAAAAAAATTTTGATCTAATTATTTATAATTAAATACTAATTGAACAACTAGTTAATCATACTGTTTTGTGGTAAATCGAGTTTATATAATGATTTAATTTGCTGACATTTTCTTAATAGAGAAGTCACTTTGAACAATCTTTCCAAATTAAAGGTGAAAGTGTCACAACGGCATGATCGATTATATTGAATTTTGATAATAACAATGTTGACGTTTTTTTTGACAAACGTGTTGTGAAAATTAAGACAAAAATTAGTTTGCTATGAGCAATTAAAAGGTCGATAAATATGTGGGACAGAATTTTCCTTTTTTGTTGAGGAGTTCTTCACTTCAAAGTTTCGTTTAATGTGAAGATTCTCGATGTGAACAATGCAAGAAATGTCTCATTGGTTCGATCATTAATTTCTCATTTATCAAGAAACTATTTTCAAAATTATTGCCGATTTCCGATCAATCAAACACTTTTGATCTATGAGTGCTTTTCGAATATCAAACAAGAAAACAACGTATTTTTCTTCATTTCGTATTATATTAAAAGTAAAATGCGTTATGGATAATTCTATCCCTAAACATCGTCTGATTAACTACTTCTTACTGCTCTTTTAGTAGTTCCTCTAGTAAGCTTTTAAAACTTTTTTCGGTTCACTAATTATCATACTAATTAAAATTAAACCCCAAATGTGAGTATTCGTTTGCACTAATTGCCATAAATAATTAAAATTTTAAAGACTTAATGGAAGGCAATGAAAAAATAAAATAAAATAAAAAATAATAATAACTACATGCATCACATCACATCACATTCACCGTAGGCATGAAAATACACTACAATGAACTATTCCTAGAAGCTTGTCAAGTAGGGGTGTAAATTTGATGCTGAAATATTTATACAAGTATATACTTCTACTACTTCGTGCTTCTGGCACAAGCTAAATAAGTGTGCGTGTAAATATATACGCACAAGTGTATAATGAATGAATGAAACTAATAATACCATGGTTACCGTTATTATGGTATGATAGCTTAACTCTCTATTTGATACATATTATTCAGTGCAACTGTAAATCCAAGCTCATACTAAGATATATTTATAGACTAAAGTGACAATATTTAATAACCAAAGACAAAATTACACCATTTCAAAAACATTCAAATTATCAAAGTCAATCGGAAAACTATACTAGAAAACTGTATGATAATAAATAATATTTTTCATGAGATATATAATGAAGAATCAGGCGACCGCTGGCACATGAATGGAGATTTTTATGGAATATAAAATATTTCAGGTTTCCAGCGTTTCTCAAGCAGAGAAGACTGCAGTTAAGGGTGCAGTAGACCTACTGCTTAGGAGATTAGTATTATTTAGAGAGCTTAGTATATACCCCGACAACGGAACAGCGACACTGGTCGTAAGCTCACTGACCGTGCGCTCGAGACTAGGTAAGAAGTGCTTAGCGCCATTATAATTTACACTGGGCTACTTATTAAAAATCACTCATGTCTTAATGTCATCGCATTGGGAACAAGTCGAAGTGCTGCTGTCTTCTTGGGTTTGTCTATAATAACTGGGCGGGTTGTGAACGCTGTTAAATTGGCAGTACTTAAGCATGTTTTCGCAAGGTCCTTCTGACCAGATTTATATTGATTTATAAAATGGGAAGCAGAATTATCAAGTTTTATTAAGACAACACACAATTTGACCCATATATTCTAAATTTCATCACGAGCCACACTATTTCCAAAACTATCTCTAGTGTAGTACTAATACAACCTTCATAGGTTTCTGATTTATATAATGTAAGGTGTACAAATCAGATGAAGTTCAAAATTGTGTTACAGTGGAACTTCCATAACTAATGAATTGGCAATAGCGTTTAGAAATCAAATTTCATACAAATTTGCTTCCATAACTCGAAGTTCTCCATAACTGGAACTCTTGAATTGGCAATAGAAGTCAAATATCATACAAATTTCCATAAATTGAACTTTTCGACCAGGGCATAATACAAAATTTAAAATTTTTCTATCAAGGAACAATTTTAAAGGAGGCCCCATATTGGTATGGAGGCGAACAAAAAATTTGATATTACACTTATAGATTTCATAAATCGTGTAAAAAAGGCATGAGATGCAGACGTCAAGAGCCAAACAATAGCAAAGTGCAACAAACAAAATTACAGAGTACATGTTTTAATGTATTTAAATAAAACTTTTTGCGAAGTAAATAACTAAAAGTGGGTAACTCTATATTTTACAGCTTTTTGAAAAATGTATGTTTTAATGAAAATTTGTATAATTCGAAGCCTCTCTAATACCTGAGACAGACATGTAGTATCTATTGTAGTATGCTTCAGAAACCATATGTGTATCACAGGTTTTCCGAATTTTGTTTTAAAGCAAATGGTGTTCCGTACTACAATAGAGTTCTAGAAACCATTGAAATTTTGTGGTGTTGAGAAATGTACTACAATGGATTGCATTGATCACACCGAAAGCTTTAACCTCTTCAACCTCTTTAACCTCTTCCACAATCATATGTTTTCTGACATTTTGACATACAGAAAATAAATTAAATTCAAAATTAATTGAAATCAAAAAACAAAATTTGAAAAAAATGATGTGAAAATATGTATTATGTACATATCGATGGCTTAATATAGAAAAGGCGTATCTACACTTTTCGTTACTTTTCAGGAGAAGGAAAAAACTGAATAGAACCTTAAAAACTTAAGATGCAAAAAACATTTATATTGCAATTTTTATTCAAAACAGGTAACAAATTCAATTGTGGTATAATTTTGTTATTATTTTTAATTTCTTTGAAGTTATTTGAGATAGGGCTTTATGTTGTTATTGTAACTTCGAATGAGTTAGGGCTTTTTTTTATATGACTATAAATCCGTTATTTACGATCATAGCCCACAAATTTTTTAAGGGGAGGAGTATTTGACAGTGGTCTACCAGAATACATTAAAAACGCGATTTCGAAAAAAATGTAGATACGCCTTTTCTATATTAAGCCAACGATATGTAAAATATAATAATATGTAATATGTAATAATTATATTGGACAATAATATTTTAAGATTGCATGAAGTTATAACTAAGTCAGGATCAATTTTCCTGCCTGTTATTCATAATTACATTTTGCTTGAATTTATTTGTATCAGCTGATGAATGTAAACATAGTACAATATACTACATGTGTGTCACTATGCTGGTTCATGGTTTCTAGAGCTTTTATTGTTGTACATATAATAGTATGGAAACCATATGTCTGTCTTAGGTATACTCAAATTTATTTTTGTGGATTATGGTGGATTTGGTGGGGGCGTGCAACAAGTTGCGAGGGTATAAGAAAGCTTTTCCTGAAAATTTTGATAAATCCGTTAATGAGCTCATCAAAACTCATCTTTGACGCCCATATAGGCATAAAGCTCGAAATGCTGAATTCTTAAGAAAATCTGGTAGTCAATCAATTCATCGCAAACCGTATGAAGGAGTATAGTACATCTGTGGATGAGCAGTGGCTTTGTTTTACAAAGGGTTTGCTAATTGCGGAGGCAAGCCTTGCGGGTGTTTTTCTGCGAAGAATAATATTTTTGTGACACGCCTCATTAGACGTCGAGAGATTAGAGGAAACCAAAGTCACAAATGCAAGTAGACGCGCTGCGTAAAGCATTTAGCAAAGATATAAATAAATAATTATACATGGACTCCGAAGTATTCCTTAAACCACTAGATTCTCCGAAATTCTCTCCTGATTCTACAAGTATTTTACAGTAATATATATGTATAAATATATTTTTTTTATTACAATTGTACTTAGTATACAATGATTAAATACTAACAAAAATTCAATTCAAATAAGTTAAAATAATAATAACTAAAAGCTAAATTTTAGAGAAAATCATTTCCTGCTACAGTTGCCTTGCTAAGGCTGACGGGGTCTTACGTTTCAGTCGGTGTTCTCGATCCGCAGTTTCGATGAGTCTGGATGCCTCTTCATTTGCATGCTGTCTAAGCCTCATTTTGTGAGTCTTTGCAAGTTTAGTTATTTCGTTTACTATTGAATTCACACCAAAATCACGGTGAAGGTCAGCAGATCTAACATACCAAGGAGCATTTACTAAACTTCTTAGTACCTTATTTTGGAAACGCTGATGTAGGAAATACAGCTTTGACTTAAGGAACCCCATAGTTGAGCTCCATAGGCCCAAATTGGCTTTAGTACTTGATTATATACAATCCATCTGAATCGTTTACTTTACAATATATAAAGTAACCACTAGCGAAGATATCGGAACAGAACTTTGCACAAATACTGCATTTATAGTGTGGCATCGCCCTTCTAAAAATCCCATAAATCGGGCCATAAGTATTTATGTTCTGATATATCGAACATGAGGAACTCAGAGCTTCGAATAAATTTTTGACCGAAAATATAGGTAAATCGCTTAGATATTTTGAAGAAATTCAGAGGGAATATTTTTTTTCTAATAATAAATCTTCGTTCCAAAAATGAGTGAAATCGGGTCATAACTTTACCTAGCTCTCATATACCTCGTATTAGAGTTTTCAAACTTTCAAAGGACTTATTACCATATACATATTTAAATAAATTGCGAGAGTATAAAATGTTCGGTAACACCCGAAAAAAACGCTTTCTTGTTCATATACAGTTTTGTGTAAAACACTTGCAACAAACTAACTACTTTAAAATTTGTTTACATAACTTTATACAGAATAAGTCTAGTATAGTTGACGTTAACGGTACATTATATTCAATAGTAGTCTGCAACGAATTACTTCAAAGATAGTTGATAGACGATCAATTGAACTGGAATTATGGAGTTATAGCCCAGCGAAAAAAACATTGCTTTCAAAAAAATACGGAAAAAGGGTGCTACTAAGTAAAATGTCATATACTGATTAGGGTTTCAACAAACATTTCTGATTTTTCTTTTCCAGACTAAATGTTGACACTACACATAGCGATTGGACTATAAATTAATGGAACACAGTTTTATTACGCGATGAATCTGAATTTCTGATTTAATATGTACAGTCCACGTAATTGTAATATAAATTTCAAACAAGGCGTCGGTAGCATAATACCTTGCACTTATTTTTCCATAATAGGTGTTGGTCTTTTTGAATATGACTCTTAGTTAAGTCTTTCAACACGATAACGACCAGAAACTAGAGACCGACCGATTAATCGGCCTTGGTATCGGCATCGGCCAGTATCGGCTACAAAATTAAGCATCGGCATCGGTATCGGCATCGGCCATATTTGGCCGATTCTTAGCCGATTCTTTCTACTACTTTCGGATTATACTAAAATACATTTTTTTCTTATTTGATTTCTTTAGAGCATAAAATTTTAATTCTTCTGTTTACCATATAAAATACAGTGAATCACATTTGACTAAACTAACAATTCATCATGGTGATAATTTAAGTCCAGTATAAAGAAATTCAACAATTTTGTATTAATGAAAGGTTTTATTTAGCACTGCTAGAAACATTCGATTTATGTCAAATATGTACAGTTTTGTTTAAAGTTGTTGAGATTTTGAAGATAATGTCATAAAGTCACTATTATAGAAGCATTCGTAACTAGGTTAATTTATTTTTAAAAGTTTGCCATAGACAGGGTCACGTAATAATCACTTGGTGCTGGTGCTGGGTGCTGAGTTTTTGGACATAATAAGGTGTACTTTCAACTATATTTTAAGATTTTTATTTTACAAAAATTTTGAAAAATAAAGGAGTTATGGGTTGTCTTGGGAGGTACCAAAAAAAAAGTTCCCCAACTGCTGACATGATTCCGGCCGAACTGAACACAAAAATTTAAAAAGGTTATTAAAGTTGAATATATTCTCTATTCAATGACCTACGATTATTGAAAGATATCAAACATTAACAAAATGGCGTAGTTCTGAAAAAAATTTCGATTTTTTAGGTAAAAAATGGTTTTTTAAATGCAATTAAAATTGACAATTTTCAACAAATCAAAAAGATCGTAGGTCATTGTATAGTAAATATATTTAAGAACATTCAGTTTAAATTTGAAGTTGATCGGTCAATATGTCGTTGAATTATGATGTCAGTACTTTTGTGAAAAGTCGTTTCGAGAAAAACGCGTTTAAAGTTTCGACTATATACATATATATATACATGTGAGTGATTGCTCTTTAGAACGCTGCCATTCAAAAACTATTCAAGATACGACCGTACCTTTCACAGGATATTTTTGAAATTATAAACTTTCAAATAAGCAAAAAATAAAAAATATATTTTTTGAAAATGCCACACCGGTATACCCCCTTAAAGGAAGAAAGCTATATTGCTGATTGCAGATTCGCTTTGAGAAAACACGAATAACTTATTTGTTCTATCAACATAACGGGTGATTTTTTTGAGGTTAGGATTTTCATGCATTAGTATTTGACAGATCACGTGGGATTTCAGACATGGTGTCAAAGAGAAAGATGCTCAGTATGCTTTGACATTTCATCATGAATAGACTTACTAACGAGCAACGCTTGCAAATCATTGAATTTTATTACCAAAATCAGTGTTCGGTTCGAAATTTTTTTATCGACAAATTTTGTTCAGCGATGAGGCTCATTTCTGGTTGAATGGCTACGTAAATAAGCAAAATTGCCGCATTTGGGGTGAAGAGCAACCAGAAGCCGTTCAAGAACTGCCCATGCATCCCGAAAAATGCACTGTTTGGTGTGGTTTGTACGCTGGTGGAATCATTGGACCGTATTTTTTCAAAGATGCTGTTGGACGCAACGTTACGGTGAATGGCGATCGCTATCGTTCGATGCTAACAAACTTTTTGTTGCCAAAAATGGAAGAACTGAACTTGGTTGACATGTGGTTTCAACAAGATGGCGCTACATGCCACACAGCTCGCGATTCTATGGCCATTTTGAGGGAAAACTTCGGAGAACAATTCATCTCAAGAAATGGACCCGTAAGTTGGCCACCAAGATCATGCGATTTAACGCCTTTAGACTATTTTTTGTGGGGCTACGTCAAGTCTAAAGTCTACAGAAATAAGCCAGCAACTATTCCAGCTTTGGAAGACAACATTTCCGAAGAAATTCGGGCTATTCCGGCCGAAATGCTCGAAAAAGTTGCCCAAAAATGGACTTTCCGAATGGACCACCTAAGACGCAGCCGCGGTCAACATTTAAATGAAATTATCTTCAAAAAGTAAATGTCATGAACCAAACTAACGTTTCAAATAAAGAACCGATGAGATTTTGCAAATTTTATGCGTTTTTTTTTTTAAAAAAAGTTATCAAGCTCTTAAAAAATCACCCTTTATATCTTATAATAATAATTTATTTAGTTTTTAATATTAATTAAATCACTAAACAACTTCATATTTACATATGAATTGAGTTGTTTACCTATTTTGTGATGTTATTTGTCTTTGTTTTTATTTTGTTACTATACTAATTTACTAAATAATGTTGTTGATGAAAGAATCGGCATCGGCATCGGCATCGGCCAAAATTTTGGTATCGGTCGGACACTACCAGAAACACATATATAAATTGATAAAATATGATTTTAGGAAAACTATTTATTAACTAAGCTCAAATAATTTACAAATTTTTAAACTCTCGCAACAAAAGTTGCTAAGAGAGTATTATGGTTTTGTTCACATAAGGGTTGTTTGTAAGTCATAAAACTAAACGAGTTAGATATAGGGTTACATATATCAAAATGATTAGGGTGATGAGACAAGTCAACCGACAAGTAGACCGAATGTCTGTCTGCCCGTCGGTCCGTCCGTCCGTCCGTCCGTCCGTCTGTCCGTGCAACGGATAACTTGAGTAAAAACGTATTCCTTGGCACCCTGAGGAGGTTGCTTTCGAAAATGGGCAAAATCGGACCATTGCCATGCCCACAAAATGGCGAAAACCAAAAACCTATAAAGTGTTATAACTAAGCCATAAATTAAGTTATAAAAGTAAAATTTGGAATAAAGGATCGCACTAGGGAGGGGCATATTTGGATGTAATTTTTTTGGGGAAGTGGGCGTGGCCCCGCCCCCAAATCGGTTATTTGTATATATCTCGCAAACCAATAAAGCTATATAAACCAAACTTTCTGCGGTCGTTTTTTTTAGCCATTTCCTTATACAGTCTAAAAATGACAGAAATCGGATAATAACCACGCCCCCCTCTCATACAAAGGTTAGGTTGAAAATTACTAAAAGTGTGTCTCTGTACCAGAATAGTTTAAAATCGAGTCATAACTTCCCTTATATATGAAAATATGAGAATACCTAATTATAGGATTTTCAAAAATACGATGAGCTTAATAGCTTATAAATCGGTTAATATGTGAAATATATTTATGCCGAATGTATGGGTCAAATTGTGTGTTTTCTAATCAAAATGTAGCTATAAATTGCGAGAGTATAAAATGTTCGGTTGCACCCGAACTCAGCCTTTCCTTACTTGTTTTAGTTAGAGATCATACAAGAATGAAATATTTAGCCATACAATTTTAAAATATTTTTTTCTATATAAAACGATTCAGTTGAAATAAATTTGTTGCTTTTGTTTTGCTCAGTATTGTATAAAATGAATAAAGAAGTAAAGTAACTTAGATGAATAAAGAATGAATGAAACTAATAATAGCATATTACCGTTAGTAATAGCTTACAGTAAGTGTACTTATCTCTCTATTGATAAATGTTATCAAGAGCAACTATAAAATTAAGCTCATACTACGATATATTTAAATACTAGAGTGACAATATTTAGTAGCCAAAGACAAAATCGAATTTCTAAAATATAAAAATAATCAAATCAAAGAAAAAGGTCCTCTCCGCTTGACACTATATTGGAAAATTGTAGAATAATAAATTATATTTTTAAGTACAAGGTAATGAAGAAGGAGGCGATCGCAGACTTAATAAAAGGCACTTATGTCTTAATATCCCCCGCTGGGATTTGTATAAGGCAAGGCGCTTCTGACCCTTCTAGTCCGATTTATATTGATTTATAAAAATATAAGCACAATTATCATTCGAATAAAACTTTCAGAAAAAAAAAAAAATATTTTCCTAAAGAGTTTAGTAAAGCTCATTAAGATGCACCTGAAACGCTCATCTAGCTATGAAGATAGAAATGCTATTTCTTAAGAAAATTTACCATCTAACGAATTCTAGCTAATCGCATGGAGGAGTATATATATAGCGCAGCTGTTGTGGTTCAGTGTTTAGAAGTGCGCACTTCCATGACTATCCCATTGTTTTGCAAAGTTTTTGCTAATTGCGATGTCAAGTCTTGGGTTGTATTTCTGCGAAGAATAAACTTCTTACGAAACGCCCCATTAGAAAGTCTTAGAGGAAAACAAAGTCACAATTACAAGTTAAGTATTCCAAAAGCTGAGGCTGCGCCAAGCATTTAGCAAAGATATAAATAAATAATAAAATATTGTTTATGAAGTGTTCTTTTAATTACTATAATAGATTCACTGAAAATCTCTACTCCGGCTATTGACTATTTAACAGTAGTGGGTGCCAAACTACATCGTAAAATGGTTTTTGTGTTTTTGTTTTATTGGAGTCAACTGATTCATCAAACGGCCTTTATGCAAACTTGGCTGAGTATATAATATACATCATGTTTTTATACTCTCGCAACAAAGTTGCTAAAGAGAGTATTATAGTTTTGTTCATATAACGGTTGTTTGTGTCACCCATAAATAAAAGAGTTAGATATAGGGTTATATATATGTGGCAACACCATAAAGCTTATAAGTTTTTGATTACTAATGCAACCATGCATTTTGACTTTTTGTTTTGTATTATCTTTTAGGCTATTGTACTAATTTGTTATATGTCAATAAATCATCCCTTGTTTGGTTTAACCTTCAAGCTGATAGGTAGACGAGTAGAGTAGAAATCCGGATGTCTGTCCCTCCGTATGTCCGTGCGAGCGATAACTTGAGTAAACATTTAGATATTTTAATGAAATTTGGAACACATATTCTTTGGGACCCTGATGAGGTTGGTATTGAAAATGGGCGAAATCGGAACTCAGTGGCTAAAGTAATTTTTTTACCGAGATTATAAAATGTTCGGTTGCATCCGAACATAGACTTTCCTTACTTGTTTTTTTTTGTTATTGTGACTTTAGTAGTTTTAGTGAATATATGTGGATGACATAACAAAAAATAGGATGTCTTCGTCACTCGCCGTCATGAAGACTATCAAGAGCAATTCCAGCAGATAAGCTTATGCTTATATGTATAATACAATTACTAGTATATACACATATTTAAGCCAATGAGTTTTGGGTGCTTTATTTCAAATATTTTTTATCATTCTCATTAGACATCGGAAATTGGGAACGTCACCAGTGTTTCACTGCTTATCGTGAGTCAAAGGAAGTCTGATGATAACTTCATCTGAGCTACAATCTTTTGGAGTTTCAGCTAGTGAAAGACTGCCCATTCAAAATTGTACTGAATTCCTCTGTGGTTCAAACAGCTGGACATCGCGTAAGCACACAACCAATTGATTCATAGACAATCTCATTTGTCTATTGTCTTTAAACATTTTGGCTACAAGGTGGTATATCAACAGACTATTTCATGCCACCAAAGAGGCCAGTACGTACGCCCTGACGTTAATGTCGTCACTGTCACAACGGGAAACAATGGAGGCAATGGCTATGCTTGCGTTCGATGATAACGACTGCGCTTACAAGTAGCTACTTGTGTCTGTGTATGTTATGTTACATAGTAATGACGCGAGCCAAAGCAGTAAGACGACGCCTGATGCTTTGTCATTTTATTTGTATGCATTTTCTCAAAGAGTACTTTGAACTTGCGCTTGAACCTAACCGTATCGGTTTTGTATCTAATAAATTTGTTATGTTGTTGCATAGTTGTTGCAGTCAATGACCGCTGTCGTCATATTGTTGGACTTTGATTTTAATATTTGAAATATTTAGCGCAAAATGGGTAGGAAAAGATTTAAATATATATATATTATATATATATTTTTTGGCTTATTTAACAGTGCATATATCTATGTACATCTGTATGTAGACTATATAAACATAAGTATATCTTCTTCTTGACTGGCGTAGCCGAGTCCAAAACAGCGCGCCACGTCTCCCTCCTTCTGGCAGTTTGGCGCCAATTGGTTATACCAAGCGAAGCCAGGTCCCTCTCCACCTGGTCCTTCCATCGGAGTGGAGGTCTCCCTCTTCCTCGGCTTCCACCAGCGGGTACTGCATCGAATACTTTCAGAGCTGGAGCATTTTCATCCATTCGAACAACATGACCTAGTCAGCGTAGCCGCTGTCTTTTTATTCGCTGGACTATGTATATGTCGTCGAATAAAACATACAGCTCATCGTTCCATCGTCTGCGGTATTCGCCGTTGTCAATGTTTAAGGGACCAGGAATCTTCCGCAAAACCTTTCTCTCGAAAACTCCTAGTGCCGTCTCATCGGATGTTGACATCGTCCACGCTTCTGCACCGTAAAGTAGGACGGAAATGATGAGAGACTTGTAGAGTTTGGTTTTTGTTCGTCGAGAGAGGACTTTACTTTTCAATTGCCTACTTAGTCCATAGCAGCACCTGCTGGCAAGAGTGATTCTGAGTTGGATTTTAAGACTCGCATTGTTATTCCTGTTAATGCTGGTTCCCAGGTAGACGAAATTATCCACAACTTCAAAGTTATGACTGTCAACAGTGACGTGGGAGCCAAGACGCGAATGCGCTGACTGTTTGTTTGACGACAGGAGATATTTCGTCTTGTCCTCGTTCACCACCAGACCCATACGCTTCGCTTCCTTATTCAGTCTGGAAAAAGCAGAACTAACGGCGCGGGTGTTGTTTCCAATGATATCGATATCATGGGCGTACGCCTATTTTCACGGGTGTTCTCCAAAATTTGGCGCATGGTGAATATCTGGTCTGTTGTTGATTTTCCAGGTCTAAAGCCACACTGATAAGGTGCAATCAGTTTGTTGACGGTGGGCTTTAGTCTTTAACACAGTACGCTCGACAGAACCTTATACGCGATGTTGAGGAGGTTTATCCCACGGTAATAAGCCCAAATTGTGGGGTCTCCCTTTTTGTGTATTGGGCAGAGTACACTGAGATTCCAATCATCAGGCATGCTTTCTTCCGACCATTATCAGCTCTTCGCCGCCGTATTTGAATAGCTCGGCCGATAATCCATCGGTCCCCCCCGCTTTATCGTTCTTCAAGCGGGTAATTGCTATTCGAATTTCTCCACGGTCTCAGAGAGCAGGTGTGCAAGTCGAGTAGAAAATCGTTCGGCTGTCGGTTGTGATTGCAGCTTCTCGGTGTCGAACCTTCCTTGTGTTTGTTGACGTGTGCACTTTTCTACACAGAGGCGGGTGCGTATATTAGCTGCTACAAGATAGTGGTCCGAGCCGATGTTGGGACCACGAAGCGTACGCACGTCAAAAACACTGGAGACATGTTGTCCATCTATCACAACATGATCGATTTGGTTGTGAGTGATTCGATCCGGGGACAGCCAAGTAGCTTGATGGATTTTATTATGCTGGAATCTAGTACTACAGACGACCATATTTCGGGCCACGTCGAAGTCCATCAGCCTCAGACCGTTTGGCTATGTTTCGTCATGGAGATTTTTCCGATTTTTGTGCCAAAGACACCTTCATTATGCACCCTAGCGTTGAAATCGCAAAGCACGACCCATCCTCTTCCGTCCTTGTTCCGTCCATCGCATTTCTTGGATTGCGGTGATGTCAGCCTTTACTCTTACGAGTATATCAACCAGCTGGACAGAGGCACCTTCCCAATTAAGGGTCCGGACATTCCAGGTGCATGGCCTTAATAGTCAGTCAGAAAATTTCCTCACTTACGTGAACTTCTCTCCTCCATCTATCACTTACGTGACTCCATCCTCCTCTACATAAGTATATGCAACACCAAAAAAAGCATTAACGTTACTCATACGGCCTGTTGTACACCACCATGACTAATTTGCCTTACGCCTTTTGCCTTGCGTATTCATGTTTTCAAGATAATTTAATGGGCATCAGAGTCGTGTTTCTTATAATGTTTGAACTAAATAGGCTATGTCATTCTTCATCTTGTCAGAGAATACACCATCAATTGTCCTCTGCCACGGAGGCCGACGAGGCGGCTGACAGTATTTTAAAATATGCTGTATATCAAAATGCAAATCTCATAAATTTCCAATATTGATATTTATAAAAAATTTACTCTTATCCAAAATACAAACCGACGTGCTGGCACATAAATGGTTTACATGCCTTTCATTTTCTTGGAAAGTGAGGCCAGATGCCAAAGCTAAATAATTTCATACGAAGCTTCATTTTATTTAGCATTATCTATGCATGACCTCAAAAATGCCAAGCGATGTACGCGACATTTTCTTCGCTACAATATTCAAACCTTTGACGGGCAACAATTATCGCCACATTTGCGCTATCAGTGGGCCGTTGCGATACACCACGAACCACTCCACCATTACCTCTCTAAACTTGCTGGTATTGTCATTGACATTTCCAAAACGCTATTAATTCAGCAGTTTGTATGCATGTGCAAATGTATGTCGGTATTTGAATGTGGGTTGGCTTATTTGCACGTAGCCCGGGACTTGAGGTGAAGGCTATTGCTGTTGCACTTTGACCTTATTCCAAGCAAAACTGAAATGTACCATATTAGGTCGAAATTGTTGTTGATGGTTTTGAGTTCAGAAGGAAAATGATAATGAGAAAAAATAAAGAAGATAATATGTTTTGAATGAAAAAAGATTTATGAAGATGTTTTTGTGGAATTTCTTATAATTTCATTAGAATGCATTTGAAACTAAATATGTTTTAAAAGGAAATTTTACACAAAACCCATGATTGTATTCCATTTCAGACGAACCAGTAGTGCATTTGTCATGTGAAATCAACCAAAGGCGACTTTCAAATTCATATGAACTCTCCTAACCTAACATGTTTTTCTACAATAATAATAAACACAACAAAGAGGCTTTCATACAAATACAAACACATAGATATGTATATATGTAGATAATATAGCATATTCTTTGAAACGGTGATTACAGTGTTGATGGGGGTTATGGTTAGGTTGTGATAGTACTTTTCTCTCTACTCTTCCTATTATCACTTTTCTCTCTTTCTTTCACTGCTCTCGTAATGTGCGCTTTTCAACACACTTGAATTTCAACACACGAATAAAGTGAACAAATAAATAGAAAATAAAAAAAGCGAAATAACGGGAAATATTTCCGTGTTCAAATGCAGTAAAACGCCTTAAGGAATGGCTGAGCATGTTGTATTTACTCTTATAATTCATTGTTCAGTTATCAGCCTTCTTAGAATCACATGCCTCTTTTCATGCATGCGGTAGCAACAAATACAAAAAGGAAGAAATGAAGGAAAATGTAATGAAAGAAAACGTAATATAGCACATAACATAACTATTTATGGCATCACAATCAAAGGACCTCAATTGAAAAGCTACTAATTTAAATTGTTTCTATTATTAGCGCAATATTATTGCAAATAAATAAATGCATACGCACACATTATACAATATATACTTACAATATTATATTATGTACATACATATGTTGCAAGTGTGCTTAGTAATTGGCGCAATTGCAATGCTATGTACAAAGGCATTGCATACTTTTACTCATTTGCATGTATGTATATAAGTATTGTATATTTATTTATGTATGTATATATGCACTTGAGCAACGCTTTTAAGTGCATCAAATGCTCCTTCAGGCATACGGTTGCAAATACTTATATACTTTATTTAAGATACGCAACAGGGGACTCTAAGCAACTTTATCTACATATATATTTTTGTTTTATTTATTAGGTCACATGTTGTGTAGTGGGGTCAAGTACATTACACTATATTATATACCGAAATATAGACATTGAAGAAGTTTGAAAAAAAATGAAGAACTAGCCTTTTATATTTTTCATTCAATTGGTTTATTTACAATGTAGTTGAAATGCCTTTTGAATATAGCAGCAATCATTAACAGAGCTCTATAGCTTTCCTAGTGCTATCATTCCCATATACTAATATCATGTTCCATAAAAAACATCTTAAAATTGTCAACTAAAAATTTCCACAAAATTAAAACACACAAAAACACTATGATTGTAAACTAGAATCTCTTCAAAAGCAAATATTCACTTATTGGTCATCCTTCTAGCTTTTTGTATTTGCGTACCGCTCTTATAATCACCAATACATATAAACTACTAGTTGACGTATGTATTATAAAGTAAATATATGTATATACCGCCGGAAATAAGCTGCAATTTTATTCATGTGAGGGACATACTTCTTGAGATCCATCCGTTAATACGGTTTATGTAAATATAGCAAATCCGGAGTTTCTCACTTACTTTATGTCTATCACCTAAAAATGCATATTACATAACCAGATTGGATTGCATATCAAAAGGATATCGACCTCAGTTCACTGCGCCAAAGCACCACAATTGAATGCAGTTCTAAATTATGTTGGGTAACATTGCAACACTAGTGGCAACTGCAGCAAGCGGCAAACATGGGACATTTTTGTAACCGTAAAAAGTATAATTGCATGCGAGCAAAGCGTGGATTAGGGATGTGCTTAAACAACTAAACAATTTTGATATTTTAAAATCCTTATATATAAGGAAGAAATCATATGTTTGTATTCTCCACTTTTGTTTATATTATATCTAAAATTTTTTGGGGAATTCCAGGACATTTCTAATGTTCATAAGAGACTTATTTCTTCGCTCAAATGCAGACCTTAATATAAAATAAGTTACCATGCATACATCTACATATGTATATATTTCGAACTTTTAAAGCCTTTAAATTGTAAATTTCTATCTGAGTTTAGAGAGAAATATTTTCTAGGATATTATTTGATTTGTTATACCTCAGTCAAATAATTATATGTGCATGAACTTTTTGCAAAAAAAATTTCTGAGTATGCAGGTTTGTTATTATTAATGTATACGATATAAAAAAATTAACAAATTTCAAAATATTTTTTAAACTATAAAATAGAATTGAAGTTTAGGCTAATGGTAATATTTATAAGTGCATTTTACTATTTTTACCAGTAAAGCCTATACATTTGAGTTTAACTGAAAGAAATGTTTATTTTAATAGTCAGTAGAATTGTCCTTATATTTTAAAACTAAATTAAGCCGCTTAATCAGAGAATTAACTACTGACTGTAGCATAGTTATGTAAATATTGGCAAATTCTTGCTTTATGGCTAATTTAAGGTGACGTACTGTCTCAAACTGCTTTCCGTTGTGAATAACAGGAGCAGAGAGGTTCCCCCAGAGATCCTCAATAGGATTTTGGTTCGAACTCAATGCTGCACATTGTAATACCGGAATTTTCCGGTCGTTAAAGATGTTCTTCGTGTGGAATGAAGCGTTATCCTTTCGATATGTCCGGTTATATGCCATAAATATTGCCAGCAAATTTTATTAACTCGCTGTCCAAAAGATCTACATTGATATTAGCATTCATTTGAGTGAATATAAAACATGTAGATAGCTTTCCACAGCAGCAAAATGCAGCCCATGAAATCAAGGTACCGCTTCCAAAACATAGCTTGTAGTAGGACCGTCGCGACGCGTCATTCCTGGTGCGAATCTCTCCAATATTTCTTGCAATGTCCTGGGCCGACAAAATTTAATTTTTTTTCGTCACTAAAGACTGCATTCTATCACTCATCGGCACAGAATTGGTATTTATTTGCAAACCTCAAATGTGCTTTATTGTGTCTTTCTTTAGCGTTGCACCGCTCATCACTGTTGTTTTTCGACCGCTGCGTCGCACTATACCATAATTAGAGGGGTTTTTAAGAAATTTGGAGATACAGTTCCGATGTCGCTTTAGTCTAGAGCCATTTTGGAACCGCTTTTATGCATTCCTATGATTATTACTTGTTCCTCGGCTGATAAACTAGTACCACGAGGCATTTTAGGCTTAAAGTTAAATAAATGTAATCAAATGTTTAATAATTCATTAAGTTAATGCACCTACAATAATTTTGAAAACAAATTTTAGCAAAAAAAGTTTTTGCTGCGACACTATCAGTAAGAAAGATCCGCTAAACTTATTTTGCACATATAAATATTTTCTATGCAATACCCAATTCACAAGCACATTCTTAATGTAACTTTACAACGGACGAGAAATGTATGAAACAATTTTCATTGCATAGTAACGGTAACATATCACCCTTTTATTCCATATTTACCGAAATCCAAAAAATAACAGTCAATAAGAAATATAAACAAAAGCCGAAATGCACATTTAATTATTTCACTGGGATATTTAGCAAAGACTTAACGTTAGGAAGGTTCTTAATTATAAATATTACGAATATTAGGTCAAGTGTTGCCCTAAAATATTCCGCTTCATAAATTAATCTGAATTTTACATATACATAAACAAGTTCATTTCCCGGATCACACTTACATATATAATAAAGGGTGTCCCATAATTCGTGTACTGTTTGATGTGAATTTTGGGCTAGAGTTATTATCGGACCATTCTTCTTCGAAAACCCACAATTAGGAAATTTCATTTTCGGCAAAATAGAAAATTTCAATGAAATAGCGCTCACTTCCCAGCTAAGCCGTAGTGGCCATTTATCCGACGTGCTATTTCATACATAAGCAGAATTTGTATACTCGTTGTTGTAGTGACAGAAAATATTTCTAATTAAAATTTAAAGAATGCAACGAAATTGAAAATCCAGTTCCTAAGTAAAGTTAGAGCCAACTGTTAAGGGAAGCGTTCCTTAGCACAGTATTACTCAAATTAATTACTCAAATTCGAATTGAGATTTAACAATAAATTCAATATCTTTAAAACAAAAACAATTAACCAAAGCCTTGTATTATTACAGTGTCAGCTTCTACAAGCAAGGTGCCAATGAAACCCCGAAATGAATTAAGCGTAAAGGTGTAGAAGTTAAGTTGCACAAAAGCCAAAGGAGAACACGCACACACGACGATTTTCAACAACAACACATACATACAAGTAGTTGTACAATACCGAGCTTACGCACTGATGATTAAGCAAGAACAAATCGAGACTGTGCTATTCAATTAACAACAACAACTGCAATACAAGAAAAGTAAGAACAACAGCAACGTACACGGCGAAGCACCATAACTGTTATTGGGAACCATTGTTAAAGAGTTAAGTTACACAGAGCCACAATAACGGCAACAAGATTCAATTTGCAAAAGTTCACACATACACAGCCATAGAGATACACACGCGCAGCATAGAACAATAGTAATACCCCAAGCTGATGAACTGACAGTGTTATGAAGATTTTTCAATAAAAATTGCAATTTGCTACGGGACAACCAACAACAACAACTACAGCAACCACATACTACTGATTACAACAACAACACCGGGCAGCAACTAGCAGTCAACGTGGCACACTGACGTGTTCATCAAGAGAGTGAAGTGATATACATCAACAACAGCAACAGCAACAACTAGCAACAACAACATATACAAAAACATTATTGTGGTATTTCGAAAGATTTATTGACAAAGGACATAATTCAACGAATTACAACAAATATCAAAAACCAAATGCCGAAAACAAGTGTAACAAAAACAAGCTAGATCCAACAAAGATACCCAAAAATAGTAGCATAACTCAAAATCATTTCAACAAGGCAAATTAGCAAACCCAAGCAACAAAATATACGAAAAAAAATAATTAAAAATATACATTTTAAAACTTATAAATATATTAAATATGATCTTATCTTGGGCTGTGATGACCAGCAAACGCATGACACAATAAAACCCAGTAACAGCGACTGCACCACGCTGTATAAATATAAATATATTTGGCCACACTGCTGTCTAGCCAGTGACACAGCGAAGCGTACGAAGTTTGATGGCAAAATAAAGCACAATAAATGAACCGCAGCAACTTGTAAAGTCAAACGGTGGTTTTCTACAGAAAATACATACACACATATATATGTATTCTATATAAAAATATATTTGTATTCATAATAATTAGATAACAAGAACGGTTGAGGGCAACACGGCGTAGAAGAAGTACGAACTAGGTGAAAACTGCAAAAGCTTTAAAATATTAATAAATAATAAAGAGAAATATATGTATACATATATATGTATATTTAAAATATTAATGAACACAATTAACTACAAATTAACCAATTAATTATTTAATAATTGAAAAATCAAATACAAACATTTAAATGCTATTAAAATAAGCAGAAAAAAATCTTAAAGAAAAATAATAAAATAATAACTTCATAAAAAAATTGCAAACAGCACTCGCTCACCTTCAAATAACACACTACTAACGGTATAAAACAGTAATAAAATTGAAGTTGATAAAAATAAAAATTATAATAAAATTTAACATTTAAACAAATTATAAAGAGTTTAAACATGTGTATGTATATGCAACACTACAAGTAAGCCAGTGGCGTCATTGGTCACCACAACAAAACCAACTACTGCTACAACAAACTACATACTACTACTTCTATACATGCAAGTATAAGGCAACACTAAATAAATTATAAAACAAAAATTAATCAAATCGAAATAGCGGGACAGCGGATATTGTAAACTAAATCAACGAAATTATTTCTATATGAATTTTTTTTCACATTTCAAAGCCTTATTGAACTTTAAGCTTTAAGCTATATTAGAAGCTCTAAATAACTTACAATTCGCAAATTGCTTATAGCCTAGCGAGTTTTGTATACGGTCCTTACGCTACGCAACATACATACTACAAGCCAAGAAACAAACGTGCATACATACTAACATTATATATTGAGAGTTGATTTCGAAACATCGTAGTAGTTAGGAAAAATGGATGATATGCCAGATTTGTCGCATCTAACGCCACATGAGCGTATGCAAATCGAAAATGTACTCATGCGACAAAAGCAGGAGGAGGAGGCGCACAATGAGATAATGCGGTGAGTATCAAGTGATTATAAATATGTAAATGTATGTTTCTCTGTTGTTAGTTAAATATTTTAAAATCTTTATTCACAAAAAATATAGTATTTGTTGAGATACTATTCTTAAGAACGTTAAGGAAAATTGTTATTTGTGCACTGTTATTTCTCTCAATTTTTATTCAAGATGTTAGTAAGTATTTAAAGCAACAATAACATATACCAGCTAAAAGAAAAAGTAACCAAATCAATAAAACTTAACATTGTGCCATAGAAAATTTTTATTTGTGCCAAATTAAAATTTTTAGTTAAGTAATAACTTTTAAGTAGGTAAACAATGAAGTGTTATTAATTTATTTATTAACTAGCTGACCCGGCAAACTTCGTTCTGCCCAAAATAGATTTTTTTTCATTTAAAAAATTACACCGGTATTGGTTTTAATAGAATATGAACGATTTTTCCAAATTTTACTCGGAAGTGAATTGCCAGAACCAGCCTGATAAACATTTTTTCGAGGGTACATTAATGCTTTTTGAATTTAATTGCTTGAAAAATGCTACTTTTTCAATAATGCTGACACATCGCGTCCAGGATTTGTTGACAATTTAATAAAATTAAGTTTGTACTATTCTCATTCAATTTTATTAGTTTTACCCGAGTCTCGAAAATATATAATTTTAGTACATATTTAGTTTAGTTCTGCACGGTACAAGATATTTTTGGTTTTCTGTTCCGCGGCGTAAATAAACAGTGAGGAAGGTTTTCCAACATGGGAACACGCCACATAGAGCTGGCCATGTGAAAAGCAAGACATTTCTAAATTTATGCCGCATACTTCCAGCGACTGCCCTTGTGACTTGTTTATTGTCATCGCAAATGCAAGTTTTACTGGGAACTGCAAACGTCTGAATTGGAATGGCAAATCTGTTGAAGTTAATGGAATTCGGGGAAGTAAGCATTCCTCTCCCTTGAACGGGTCTTTCAAAATGCTTGCCACTATTAAATTGTCCATTAGCTTGGTCACAATCAGTCGAGTACCATTGCACAGTTTGGGAGCATGAAGATTCCGTAGCATAATAACTACAGACCCAACTTTGAGACGCAAATTATGAGGCGGCATTCCAGGCGGCATCAAAGAGTTTAAGAACTCCACTGGGTAATTTACTACCTCGTCTTCATTTTCAACGCGATCGATTGATTTATATGACCGCAGATCTCCCGGAATTTAATTTTGAATCGTCCAATTCAAGTCGTTGACATCCATATTTTTTGCTACTAAAATTGCGCGAGTGCTTAACCAATCGCAGTTACCATAATTTTGAGCAATATTGGGATATACACTACTGATTAGTTCATATTTAATAGATGTGAATTGGATTTCATATTTATTAGTTGGAATCGATATTAATCCACTGCAAGGATCTATCAGAACACCTCCGCAGTTCTATCGTTTTGCAGCAAAACTCGCATATTCATGGTCAATGAAATGGTTTTAACAAACCTCCACAAATGCGATGACTTCAGACATGCGTTTAGCTCATCCGCTGCTGTTGATTTTGGAATCACGGGAAGTGTTTGTCTAAAGTCGCCCGACAGCAATATTATCACTCCTCCAAAGCAACGATTATTGTTGCGCAAATCTCTCAGTGTTCGGTCGAGTGCTTCTAATGATCGTTTGTGGGCCATTGTGCATTCATCCCATATGATTAACTTACATTTTTTTAAAACTTGTGCCATTGCTTTGAAATATTGCAAACAGGACTTTCGTGTATTTGCAAGTTTAATGGAAGCTTTAATGCTAAATGTGCCGTTCTTCCACCTTCTAACAGTGTTGCAGCAATCCTGGTAGATGCAAGAGCTAATGCAATACCACCTTGACCACGTATTGCTGCTAGTATTAAAGACAATAAGAACGTTTTGCCAGTCCCGCCGGGCGCATCGAGTAAAAATATGCCACCGTTTCCACTATCTACAGCATTAATTAGCTGATTGTACGCACTGCTTTGCTGTTCATTCAACAGTGGAACATTTGTTTGTACTTGTTGTTGCAAGTGAGTTATATCGTAAGCACGCTCGCGTTCCAATTCTTCTTCTTCTTCTTAACTGGCGTAGAAACCGCTTACGCGGTTATAGCCGAGTCCACAACAGTGCGCCACGCATCTCTCCTTTTGGCGTTTTGGCGCCAATTGGTAATACCAAGTGAAGACAGGTCCTTCTCCACCTGGTCTTTCCACCGGAGTGGAGGTCTCCCTCTTCCTCGGCTTCCACCAGCGGGTACTGCATCGAAAACTTTCAGAGCTGGGGCACTTTCATCCATTCGAACAACATGACCCAGCCAGCGTAGCCGCTGTCTTTTTATTCGCTGGACTATGTCTATGTCGTCGAACAACACATACAGCTCATCATTCCATCTTCTGCGGTATTCGCCGTTGCCAATGTTTAAGGGACCGTAAATCTTCCGCAAAACCTTTCTCTCGAAAACTCCTAGTGCCGTCTCATCGGATGTTGACATCGTCCACGCTTCTGCACCATAAAGTAGGACGGGAATGATGAGGGACTTGTAGAGTTTAGTTTTTGTTCGTCGAGAGAGGACTTTACTTTTCAATTGCCTACTCAGTCCATAGTAGCACCTGTTGGCAAGAGTGATTCTGCGCTGGATTTCGAGGCTGACATTGTTCGTGTTGTTGATGCTGGTTCCCAGGTATACGAAATTATCTACGACCTCGAAGTTATGACTGTCAACAGTGACGTGGGAGCCAAGACGCGAATGCGCCGACTGTTTGCTTGATGACAGGAGATATTTCGTCTTGTCCTCATTCACCTCCAGACCCATTCGCTTCGCCTCCTTATCCATGCGGGAAAAAACAGAACAAACGGCGCGGTTGTTGCTTCCGATGATATCAATATCATCGGCGTACGCCAGGAGCTGTACACTCTTGTAGAAGATGGTACCCTCTCTGTTTAGCTCTGCAGCTCTTATAATTTTTTCCAGCATCAGGTTAAAGAAGTCGCACGATAGTGAGTCACCTTGTCTGAAACCTCGTTTGGTATCGAACGGCTCGGAGAGGTCCTTCCCAATCATGACGGAGCTTTTGGTGTTGCTCAACGTCAACTTACACAGCCGTATTAGTTTTGCGGGGATACCAAATTCAGACATCGCGGCATAAAGGCAGCTCCTTTTCGTGCTGTCGAAAGCTGCTTTAAAATCGACAAAAAGGTGGTGTGTGTCGATCCTCTTTTCACGGGTCTTCTCCAAGATTTGGCGCATGGTGAATATCTGGTCAGTTGTTGATTTTCCAGGTCTAAAGCCACACTGATGAGGTCCAATCAGTTTGTTGACGGTGGGCTTTAGTCTTTCACACAGTACGCTCGATAGAACCTTATAAGCGATGTTAAGGAGGCTTATCCCACGATAGTTGGCGCAGATTGTGGGGTCTCCCTTTTTGTGGATTGGGCAGAGTACACTGAGATTCCAATCGTCGGGCATGCTTTCTTCCGACCATATTTCGCAAAGCAGCTGATGCATGCACCTTATCAGCTCTTCGCCGCCGTATTTGAATAGCTCGGCCGGCAATCCATCGGCCCTTGCCGCCTTGTTGTTCTTCAAGCGGGTAATTGCTATTCTAATTTCTTCACGGTCGGGCAATGGAACATCTGTTCCATCGTCGTCGATTGGGGAATCGGGTTCGCCATCTCCTGGTGTTGTACTTTCACTGCCATTCAGCAGGCTGGAGAAGTGTTCCCTCCACAAACACAGTATACTCTGGTCATCAACCACTAGATCACCGCTGGGGGTCCTACAGGAGTGTGCTCCGGTCTTGAAACCTTCAGTTAGTCGCCGGATCTTTTCGTAAAATTTTCGAGCATTACCCCTGTCGGCCAGCTTGTCAAGCTCGTCATACTCACGCATTTCGGCCTCTTTCTTTCTTTTTCTGCAAATGCGTCTCGCTTCCCTCTTCAGCTCTCGGTATCTTTCCCATCCCGCTCGTGTTGCGGTTGATCGCAACATTGCGAGGTAGGCAGTCTGTTTTCTCTCCACTGCGAGACGACAATCCTCATCATACCAGCTGTTTTTTGGGCTTTTCCGAAAGCCAATGGTTTCGGTGGCAGCTGTACGTAAGGAGTTTGATATGCCGTCCCACAGCTCCCTTATACCGAGATGCTGATGAGTGCTCTCAGAGAGCAGGAGTGCAAGTCGAGTAGAAAATCGTTCGGCTGTCGGTTGTGATTGCAGCTTCTCGATGTCGAACCTTCCTTGTGTTTGTTGACGTGTGCGCTTTTCTACACAGAGGCGGGTGCGTATTTTAGCTGCTACAAGATAGTGGTCCGAGTCGATGTTGGGACCACGAAGCGTACGCACATCAAAAACACTGGAGACATGTCGTCCATCTATCACAACATGATCGATCTGGTTGCGAGTGATTCGATCCGGGGACAGCCAAGTAGCTTGATGGATTTTCTTATGCTGGAATCTAGTACTACAGATGACCATATTTCGGGCCCCGGCGAAGTCGATCAGCCTCAGACCGTTTGGTGATGTTTCGTCATGGAGGCTGAATTTTCCGACTGTTGTGCCAAAGACACCTTCTTTACCCACCCTAGCGTTGAAATCGCCAAGCACGATTTTGACATCGTGGCGGGGGCAGCGCTCATAGGTACGTTCTAGGCGCTCATAGAAGGTATCTTTGATCACTTCGTCCTTCTCTTCCGTCGGGGCGTGGGCGCCAATCAGCGATATATTGAAGAACCTCGCTTTGATGCGGATTGTGGCTAGACGTTCATCCACCGGAGTGAATGCCAGGACTCGACGACGGAGTCTCTCTCCCACCACGAATCCCACACCGAATTTGCGCTCCTTTATATGGCCGCTGTAGTAGATGTCACAAGGACCCACCTTCTTCCGTCCTTGTCCCGTCCATCGCATTTCTTGGATTGCGGTGATGTCAGCCTTTACTCTTACGAGGACATCAACCAGCTGGGCAGAGGCACCTTCCCAATTAAGAGTCCGGACATTCCAGGTGCATGCCCTTAAATCATAGTCCTTTATACGTTTGCCGTGGTCGTCATCAAAAGGGGGGTTTCTCATCCGAGGCCTGTGTTTCTTATTCACTGGTTATTCGTTTTTATGTGGTGGGTCCCAAGCCCAACGCACAACCGCATAAGCGGGATTCGCCTTCTCACTTTAGCTCGCTTCCAGACGGATGTCTGTTGGCTACCCAGAGGATACTTGGTCTAAGACCGGAAGTTGTGAGCTGCTTGAGCCACATGTAAAAGAATCGTTCCTGGCCACTCCCAAGTGAATAGCAGTCAGAAACTTTCCTCACTTACGTGAACTTCTACATATGACTCCATCCATCCAATATGTCGCGTTCCAATTCGCGACTCACTAAATCCCTTGTTTGACGACTTGGTGCCGGCATATGAACTTCAATCAATAGTTTTCCACTCATAAGTAAACATAAATCTTCAATAAGGACTAATGCTTCATTTTAGATTCATTTGTAAGTCGACATTTCTCGTCGCTAATCGCAGGCGATGCAAAATATCTTCTGCCATGTCATCTTTGTAAAAAAAAATAGCACGTAACACAACCAAAATTACGATATAACCGCTACTGTCACCGATAAATAAACAAAAATAGCAAGAAACAACCAAAATGTCGTGCTAGGTGGAAAATGAGATAAATATATGGTGGTATAACAACCAAAATAATTAAGGATTGTATGGGTGGTTCCACGCCCCCTTTTTCGATAACGCCAAGTTTTATGGGTGAGAATGGTGTTATTTCCTATAGCTCTATACCAATTTTCATGTTCCTACCTTAAACACTTTTGAAGATATTCACCTTGAAAAATTCAGTTTGTATAGGAGGTACCACAGCCCCCTTTGCCGATTACCCCTTCTTTTATGTGTATGAAGGCTTTTGATACCATATAGGTCTATACCAATTTTCAGGTCCCTACCTTGAACCCTTACATAGTTTGTATGGGAGGTACCACGCCGCCTTATTCGATAGCCCCCGGTTTTATAGGTGAGAGGGGTGTTGTTATCCTGTAGCTCTGTACCAATTGTTCCTACCTTAAACACTTTTGAAGATATTCGACTTGAAAAATTCAATTTGTATGGGAGGTGCCACGCCCCCTTGATATTTTGTTTTGATTTTAAGACATGACCTGCGCGTGGTAATAACAAACAAATCCCCCAAAGGAAGTATTTCATTTGGTTCAGCCGTTTTCGAGTTTTAGCGTTACAACTATACACCATTTCATTTTTATATATATAGATATGAAATTGGGCCCCCGTTCTTGTTTTTCAAATATTTTAGCCAATTTGTCATAGAATTGGCCAACTTTTACGGTATTGAAACGTTTATCTTCACCCATTCTTCCTCATTCCTCCGCAATGGCTTGTTTTAGCTGTCACACTGCTTTGTTCAGCTAAAAAATGTTGCGGAAAGTATGTCCCATAAATCCTCTATTGAATTCAGATCTAGACTTATTGACGGACACCGAAGTTAGAGAATATTACACGTATCAAATAAGCCTTTACGTACATAAGCGCGTTATTCTGGTGGAAAACCCAGTTGTCGCCATGATATGCCACAGAAAACGTGATAAATTCACTGTCCAGCAATTCCATATATATTTTGCGTTCAAACGACTGGTGACAAGGCAAATGGGAGACTTCTCTTTGGCGCTAAGAGCAGCCCACATCATTAGAGAGCCACCGCCATGCTTGCGCTTATAGTAAGCGCCGTAGATCCCTCCAACACTTATGATCCATCTAAATTTAATATTTCCACATCACTAAATATTAAATTTTGAAACTCTACTTCTTAGAATTTGTATTTTTCGAAATAGGATGCCTGCGTTTTTGTGAAGATTATAAACGCAGGCTTAGACACTTTGCATTCATATTTAAGATTTAAGTCTCCTTTCAAAATTTGTTGTACCAACATGTACACTTACAGATCATGGCACTTATAGGCCAAATTTCGCTTTAATTTAGAACAACTCATCATGTCCTGAGTTGCCTACTTGCGCACATGCCAATTGGTACGTTCATTTACCGCAGATTTTGGTCCAGTACGCTTATGTTTTTTGCATTCTTCGGGGTTTCCAAAAAGTTTCGTATGGTTTTTCAATGCAACATTACTTCAGCTGTATTTAAAAATTTTTTCATGACCTCAATCTTGATCTGCTCCTCAGACGAAATTCAGTTCCAAGTCACATTTTTAATTAAAATGAAAGTTAGTTGTTTTTATATACAACTTTTTTAATTTTAAAATTATTGCTTACATCCTCGTTAGTTGCTTTTATAATTCCAATAGTCGAGATGTTGACACCGCGATAGACAAAAAAAACAACCATTTTACACGTATGCATACATATTTTCTATAAAGCGACACGATCGGCATAGTGAACTAACACTAACTGTATTATGAGCAAGGTGTTGTTGATTTTTTGTGCGGCAAATAGAAATAAACCATCAAAGCATTGTAATTCATAAAACTAAACGAGTTAGATATAGGGTTATATCTATCAAAATGGTCAGGGTGACGAGATGAGTCAAAATCCGAATGTATGTCTGTCCGCCTGTCCGCCTGTCCGTGCAACGGATAACTTCAGTAAAAATTGAGATATCTTAATGAAACTTGGGAGACATGTTCTTTGGGACCGTGAGAGGGTTGCTTTCGAAAATGGGCAAAATCGGACCACTGCCACGTGTCACTATAAAGTGTCATAACTAAGCCATAAATAAAGTTATAAAACAGTTATTTATATAACAGGAAGGGGCATATTTGGATGTAATTTTTTTGGGGAAGTAGGCCTGGCCCCGCCCCCAAATCGGTTATTTGTATATATCTCGCAAACCAGTGAAGTTATACAAACCAATTTTTCTGCAGTCGGTTCTCTTACGTACTCCACTATACACCATGAAAATAGTCGAAATACAAAGGTTAGGTTAAAAATTACTAAAAGTGGGTTAACTCACTAACGAAAAACGTCCGAAACACTAAATTTTACAGCAGAAATTGAAGAAGGAAACTGCACTCAGATTTTTTTACAAAATGGAAAATGGGCGTGGCGTCGCCCACTTATGCGCCCACTACTCGACCGATTTCAATGAAATTCGGTAAATAATATTTTCTGGACACCCTGATGACACGTAATTTTTCACCGAAAAATCTCAGGTATCTTAATTTAATTTAGAGGAAATATTTTTCTACTAATAGTGTGTCTCTGTACCAGAGATGATTAAAGTCGGGTCAAAACTTCCCCTAGCTCTCATATACCTCATTATAGGAATTTCAAATTGGGGCAAATTGTATGTTATCTTAATAAAAATATATCAATAAATTGCGAGAGTATAAAATGTTCGGTTGCACCCGAACTTAGACTTTCCTTACTTGTTTTCTTTTGAGAATTAATTGCACAAGTATCAATTTTTCTGAGGTATATATATTACTCTAGCTGACACTTCCTTATTATATTTAGATTACCTAAATAGTACAACTTTGTTAAAGTTCAGTGATAAAAATCTATAAGAGTGTTCAATCCAAGAGTGTTGTCCAATTATAAACAAAATAGTAGTTGTGTTCGGCACGTCAAGCGTTAGAGGGTAGCGAACCGTACAAATTATACTAGCTGTCCCAATAGGCTGATAACACTTGGCATGCTATCTTGTACTATGATATCCTCTAACGCATGCGCAATTGAGTTGCACTTAGATTTTATTATCAAATCAATAAAGTAAGTCTACATAATTTCAGTTCTGTCAGTATTTTGTCATTAGGGACATTCACATAATAAAACTGGTTTAAAGTCTATAAAACAAAATTTGACAGCTTTGGAGAAAGTGTGGGGTAACCACACATTTAATGAAGCACACCCGTAATCTCATGAATCTAATTAAAATCACTGACTGTAGAATAATTATGTGAGCTCTCGAAGATATCGTACATAGAAATGCCGACACACACACACGCACACCATAAATCCGTTAACTTTTATTCTACACCTGTTTTGCTGCCAGACAGTAGCTTGTCTTGGATTCGTAGCAATTTTTGAAGTATCACAAAGAAAAATGCAAAACTTAATTCTATGGGCTATCAGATATTTGTATTTTCATATTCTCCATATAAGCGCTACCGCTTTATTCTTTCACTTCGAAGATGCTTTTCTACTACAATTTCAATTCTCGATAATGATCTGCTAATGCAGTTGTTGGGCTCAATTGCAGCGAAAATCACAAGGCATGTCTGCTCAGTCTACTGCGTTGCAGCGTTGCCTAACATCGTACTAATTAACTGGCTTGAATACGCTAATTGCAACAACGATTTCAAGGACACGAATGGTGTGTAGGAAATGTAAACGTAACGTGCATTTACAAAGCGCTATTGAACATCGCTCGCATAGAGCAGCAGTGAGTTGCGAATCTGCCGGTCTTTTGTTATGTAAACAGTTAGTTTTCTACGTAATTTAAGAGCTGTGCTTCCAGCTAATGCGCTTTGAATTCAAGCCGGTGTTGGACCTTTTTGATTTATTAATCAATTTTGAGGTGTTTACAGTTAACATCGAACTGTTGTCGAATTCACAAAACGAAGATAATTTAGGCATCCTAAGGTGGATTCATAATATCATTTCTTGACTAGGAAACTAGACTAGACTAGGAAAAACATTGACTCCGAGTCATAAATCCAAAACCTCTGACTTTTAACAGCATGTATTCTCCGCGATACATCAACAATTCGGCCGCTCATTGAAGTATCGGCAAACTTCGGCTCAGAATGATTGCTAACATTAAGCGCAGTGCGCATGCGCAGCTGTGTGAGTAGACCGGCTAAGCAGTTGAAGCTATGCAACCGCACAAATATTGAACTATTTTTTATATCATAGAATTCGAATTAATTTCATAACGTAAATAATAAAACTATATACATTTAAAATATGCTTTCAGACGCAAACAAGATGAGGTCGTCTCATTAGAAATGCAAATACGTCAACGCTCCGAGGAGCAAAAGAAATCCGGCATCGAATTGGGTGCAATTTGCCACATATGCCTTCAAACGAAATTCGCCGATGGTATCGGACATATTTGCCATTATTGCAACATCGTCTGCTGTGCGCGTTGTGGCGGAAAAGTGACACTGCGCAGCAACAAGGTAAGTGCGTGTAATCGGATAACTGTACCGTTGTTTAATTAATACTCTGGCACCGGCACTGCCACTGACGGTGAATGACAGGAAGCGAAAGCAAAAGTCCAATTAGCAGTACGACTACGAAGTTTATGAATAGGTTAACGCTAGTTGCGCAAAATTATATGAAACATGAGTGCATAAACAAGCAGGTGGTTTATTATGCAGCATATGTGGGTATGCATGTACATATGCTTCTGCACAGATGACAGGCTGATAAGTTTTAAAAGTAAATTTGACAGGCTTTTATATAAGTATTGCAACGTGTGTTAATATGCGCAGTTGATTTCGGAAAGTGCATTTAAACTGTTTAATTTATTGAATATTCACTTTAAAGGCATACAGGTGTTTTTTAGATAGATATTATTATAAAATAAATAATAAAGAACCTCAAATTGGAGAAATCCAGTTACTTCATACTCCAAGTTGAAGTTGTTAGATTAGTATAGAAGATATAAAAAAAATATGAACAAACACAATTCTTCGTTTAAACGATTGTCGATATTTCTAAATTATGTATTGATTTGTGACGAAAGATCATAGGATAGGCTTAAATATGTCACCCACAAGTCTAAAGTTATGATATAATTTAATTGATTGCGAATAATATCCTTCAAGGACATACATACATATTCATGAATTAGTTGTCAAGCGGCAATACAAAGCGCACACGCTTATAATGGCTAATAGATATACATATATAGAATTATATGCACATATCACATAGATTTCTCGTCTGTTTATGATTGCTTTCTTTTCTACATTGCCATTATCTTAGCGAAAAGTATTAGCATTTACATAACCTTGATTTTAACTTAATTTATGTGCTTGACATAAAGCATGTGACGCCGCGATGTCTTGCGTATGTGGGTCAGATGGGAGTGCGATAGGCGAGTTAAAAAAATTATAATATATATGCTATATTGTGGATAACTGTTTTTGGCAATATATCGAGTTCAGAGCAGCACAAACACACAAGACAAAGTGGTGCCTGTATGCATACGCATGCTTTGAAAGGGACATGGTGTTACATGGCGTATGAGTAACAATTTTTTTCAAACTCTTCACTATACATTTATGTGTGGTTATGGGTTACTGTAAAAATAATGTTAATTTCAAATGTAACAGCATTTCGTATGTATGTATGTTATTGGCGTTCAACCGTTTAGCCGGTTATAGCCGAATCGATGAGAGCGCGCCACTCTTCTAATTCCTCCGTAGTTCGGCGCCAGTTGGAGATACCAAGTGTAACCAGGTCGCTCTCCACCTGGTCCCTCCAACGGAGTGGAGGCCTTCCCCTTCCTCCGCTTTCTCCGGCTACTGCATCGAACACTTTCAGGGCTGGAGTGTTTTCGTCCATTCGGACAAGATGACCTAGCCAGCGTAGCCGCTGTCTTTTTATTCGCTCAATTCAATGTCGTCGTATAACTCGTACAGCTCATCGTTCCATCGTCTGCGGTATTCGCCGTTGCCAATGTTCTGAGGACCATAAATCTTGCGCAAAATTTTCCTCTCGCAAACTCCTAGTGTCGTCTCATCTGATGTTGACATCGTCCAAGATTCTGTACCGTAAAGCAGGACGGGAATGAGAAGCGACTTGTAGAGCTTGATTTTGGTTCGTCGAGAGAGGACTTTACTGTTCAATTGCCTACTCAGTCCAAAGTAGCACCTGTTGGCAAGAGCGATTCTGCGTTGGATTTCGAGGCTGACATTGTTGGTATTGTTGATACTGGTTCCCAGGTATACGAAATTATCTACGACTTCGAAGTTATGACTGTCAACAGTGACGTAGGAGCCAAGACGCGAGTGCGCTGACTGTTTGGTTGATGACAGAAGATATTTCGTCTTGTCCTCATTCACCTCCAGACCCATTCGCTTCGCCTTCTTATTCATGCGGGAAAAAGCAGAACAAACGGCGCGGTTGTTGCTTCCGATGATATCAATATCATCGGAGTACGCCAGGTGCTGTACACTCTTGTAGAAGATTGTACCTTCTCTATTTAGCTCCTTTAGTACCTTTAGCAGCTCGTATGATTTTTTCCAACATCAAGTTAAAGAAGTCGCACGATAGTGAGTCACCTTGTCTGAAACCTCGTTTGGTATCGAACGGCTCGGAGAGGTCCTTCCCAATCATGACAGAGCTTTTGGTGTTGCTCAACGTCAACTTACACAGCCCTATTAGTTTTGCGGGGATACCAAATTCAGACATCGTGACATAAAGGCAGCTCCTTTTCGTGCTGTCGAAAGCAGCTTTAAAATCGACAAAAAGGTGGTGTGTGTAGATCCTATTTTCATGGTGGGCTTAAGTCTTTCACACAGTACGCTCGATAGAACCTTATAGGCGATATTTAGGAGGCTTATCCCACGGTAATTGGCACAGTTTGTGGGATCTCCCTTTTTATGGATTGGGCAGACCACACTGAGATTCCAATCGTCGGGCATGCTTTCTTCCGACCATATTTTGCAAAGCAGCTGATGTATGCACCTTGTCAGTTCTTCGCCGCCGTATTTGAATAGCTCAGCCAGTAATCTTTCGGCCCCTGCCGCTTTGTTGTTCTTCAGGCGGGTAATTGCTATTCGAATTTCATCATGGTCGGGTAATGGAATATCTATTCCATCGTCATCGATTGGGGAATCGGGTTCGCCATCTCCTGGTGTTGTACTTTCACTGCCATTCAGCAATGTGAGAAGTGTTCCCTCCATAATCCCAGTATGCCCTGGACATCGGTTACCAGATTACCATCTTGGTCTCTACATGAGGATGCTCCGGTCTTGAAACCTTCGTTAAGTCGCTTCATTTTTTTGTAAAATTTTCGAGCATTACCTCTGTCTGCCAGCTTCTCAAGCTCTTTGTACTCACGCATTTCGGCCTCTTTCTTTTTTTGTCTGCAGATGCGTCTCGCTTCCCTCTTCAGCTCTCGGTATCTATCCCATCCCGCACGTGTTATGGTTGTTTGCAACGTTGCGAGGTAGGCAGTCAGTTTTCTCTCCGCTGCGAGGCGGCATTCCTTCCTCATCGTACCAGCTTGTTTTTTGTCGTCGCCGAAATCCAATTGTTTCGGCTGCAGCGGTACGCAGTGAGTCAGAGAGCAGGAGTGCAAGTCGAGTAGAGTATTTCGTGGCTGTCTGTTGCGATTGCAGCTATTCGACGTCGAACCTTCCTTGTGTTTGTTGACGGGCGTTCTTTGCTGCACAGAGGCGGTGCGTATCTTCGCTGCAACCAGATAATGGTCCGAGTCTATATTTGGTCCTCGGAGCGTACGCACGTCTAAAACACTGGATGTATGTCTTCCGTCTATCACAACGTGATCGATTTGGTTACGCGTGTTTCGATCAGTAGACAGCCAAGTAGCTTGGTGTATTTTCTTATGCTGGAATCTGGTACTACGGACGACCATATTTCGGACCCCAGCGAAGTCGATCAGCCTCAGTTTGGCGATGTTTCGTCATGGATGCTGAATTTTCCGACTGTTGTGCCAAAGACACCTTCTTTACCCACTCTGGCATTAAAATCGCCAAGCACGATTTTGACATCGTGGTGGGGGCAGTGCTCGTAGGTACGTTCTAGGCGCTCATAGAAAGCATATTTGGTCACATCGTCCTTCTCTTTCTTTGGGGAGTGGGCGCAAATAAGCTATATGTTGAAGAACCTCACTTTTATGCGGATTGTGGCTAGACGTTCATCCACCGGGGTGAATGCCAGGACTCGCCGACGGAATCTCTCTCCCACCACAAATCCAACACCAAATTTGCGCTCCTTTATATGGCCGCTGTAGTAGATATCACAAGGACCCACCTTCTTCCGTCCTTGTCCCGCCCATCGCACTTCTTGGATGGCGGTGATGTCAGCCTTTAGTCGTATGAGGACATCAACCATCTGGACAGAGGCACCTTCCCAATTAAGGGTCCGGACATTCCAGGTGCATGCCTTTAAATCATTATCCTTAAAACGTTTGCAACGGTCGTCATCAAAAGGGGGGTGTCTCATCCGAGGCTTTCGATTTTTCATTGGTACTTCGTTTTTATGTGGTGGGTCCCAAGCCCTACGCACAACCGCAGGATCGGATTTCGTACTTTATATTTATGTAAACAAAACTGTTAGCGCAGGATTCTGTTTCTGAATTTTTATTTCGCCACTAGACATCGATTACACAAGTTAAATTTTAATTGTTTTTCGCGTGTACTCTCTATTGGATTCTTTAGAAAGTCAACATTTTACCATCTCTACTTGTTACTATTTTGGCAATTTTTTTCGAACTACGATGCCGTTGCTTTAAAATATTTTCACACTTTACGAGTACAGCAGTTTTATAAGTTCATGTAATTTTTTCGGAATTCGCATGTATGCTAGGGCTCTCCAAATCGCATCATGTTTGAGAATGTGGAACGCTTTCTCGATATCGAGAAAACACAAATGGAGAGGAGTGCACCAATGTTCTATATGTCTAAGTAATTTTCAGGATTATACTATAATTTATTATTAATGGCACTAAACCAACTTTGACATTTTCAAAACCAAACATATTTAGTAAACCTATATAATTCTATGATTCAATTCGAATGTGTTCTTTGGATTTCTTCATTTCACAATAATGTATATGATGACAGCTATTTGAGAATGAATTAATGAAGTTGTTAAGAAATAGGATTTAAAGGATGATAAAGCAATATCGACCAAAAATAACTGTTTTGGATTGAATAAACAAAATAAGTTTTCTTTTGTTGTTTATTCTACAACCCCTATTCAAAGAGAAACGAGAGTATCGGTATTTCAAAATTAATTTACTTGCGACATTTTAATTAAAGAAACACAACTGTACTATAGAAAATAAATTAAAATGATTTTTTATTATTTGAACTTTAGGTAATATGGGTTTGTATACTCTGCCGCAAGAAGCAGGAACTGCTTTCAAAAACTGGACAATGGATGAATAAGGGACAGCAACAGGATAGCTTCCTGCGACGCATCGAGCCGGATGGCAGTAGTGTAAGTGCAACAACAAGAATAAAAAATATTGACTTAAACAACCTAAATATATATTGTTGGAATAGGATATCTCGCAGCAGGCCATAGTCGACCCGCATGACACGCTGGACAAACGCCCGAAATTGGAGCGAACGCGCAGCGCTGCCGAGAAAGAGAATCTGCCCATGCAACGAACGGGCAGTGTGCTGCGCCGGCAATATTCTCAACAAGAGACGCCCACAAATCGGCGTATGTCCGCCTCAGACAGCGGCGCCGATGTGAGCCCCGGACAACAACAGCGTCAACGGCCCATGCATCAGCAACAGATGCAACAACAATATGGATCGCAGGGTGGACAACAGAAAGCGGGTGGCGGGCAATTTCCATATCCTGACGATGATCCACGCTACTATCAGGTATGCATTTACATGGAAAATCATTAAGCGAATTATTTATTAAATGGTAACTGAACAGGGTGAATTGGACGGTTTGATGCGACAGCATCCACATTTGGCGCATCCTAGCCAGTTGCAAAAGCAGCAGCAGCAACAAGAAGGTTATCATCAGCCGCAGTTGCATCAACCGCCACTGCAACAACAACAACAGCCGCATGCACAGCACGCGCAATATCAACATCAGCAGCAACCGCAGCAGCAGCAGCAGCAACAACAAAAACTGCAACAACCAGCCGTGTCACAACAACAACAGGCATATCATGGCGCACAACAACGTAATTTACCAGCACAGCACCAACAACATCCGCCGCCACATTTGGTGCAACAACAGCAACAACAATTTCAACACTCACAAGCGCTGCGGTCGCATATGCAACCGTCAACATCGGTTGGCATGACACAACAACAGCAGCATGCCCAACAACATCAGCAACAATCGCTGCAACAACAAAGACTTCCACATCAGCATACATACAATCCACAAACGGCTCAGCTGCCAACGCCGCCTTTGGGAGGCGGTCCAAGCGGCAGCGGCAGCGTCGTCGGATCGTATCAGAAACCGGCGCCACTGTCGCGCAATCTCACTATTAGCGGTGGCCACGCCATGGATATGGCAAGCTATCCGCAACAGCAACAACTTCAACAACAACAACCACAGCAACAACGACGCCCATTAGTAGGTGCGCAATATGGCGCACCACAACAGCAGCGGTCTTTCAGCAGCTCTGAAGAGGAAATCCAAGCTCACATGCTGGCGCCACACGCCGCCGAATATGTTTACGATGGTAAGTCAACCCGTTTTGTCCAATTTGCGTATGTTCTTTTACTCTCACTCTCTGTCTTTCCCTCTACAAAATACACTTGCCATTATTTACTTACTATAATGAAACATTTGTGGTTGAACTAAAACAATTGCTCCCACTCACTAATAATTGAGTATTTGATTAAAGTTTAATGATATACATATTTCAATTTTATGTTTAGCAACTTTTTTACTGAATTTGTTTAATTGAAAATTCCTTGTAATATGTTAAGATTTATTGCAGAAATTTCAAATTCGATTCAGAAGTCTTTTTGAACTCGCTGCAAAAGTTCCGAATAACCGCCTCACTGGTTTGTTATCTCTTTCGTTGGGCGAAACCGCTACCATTTACAAATGCACACACTTTATTTCGATTTAAAAATAAAATATTTTTTTTATTTATTTTTAGTATATTCTTCATATGAAAATCATTTCGATTAATTTGCCACATGGGTTGTATATTTATTTTTTACAACACGGATAAGTTACTAGTAATATTTGTACTTTATAGTATTCTTATTAATATATATGTCTATATTTATCCTGTTAGTACACTTATAAAAGTATATATGTATAATGTCTTTAGTTTAAGATTTATACTACCTTTGCTGCTGCATACTAATTAATCCTATGTCAATAGTATTAGCCTTCACTCTGAGATCGCGATATATTATTATTTTTATACTCTCTCTACATGTGGCAAAGAGAGTAATATAGTTTTGCTCATAACGGTTGTATGTCACACTAAAAAAACTAAACGAGTTAGATATAGAGTTACATATATATACCAAGGATCAGGGTGACGAGTGGAGTTCAAATCCGGATGTCTGTCTACCCATATGTGCAAGTTATAACATGAGACAAAATTGAGATATCTTGATGAAACTTGATACACGTGTGTCTTGGCACCATAGGAACGTTGCTTTCGAAGATGGAGGAAATCGGACCACTGCCACCCCCACAAAATGGCGAAAACACATAAAGTGTCCTAAATAAACCATAGGGGATGGGGTCATATGTAGAAGTTCACGCAAGTGAGGAAAGTTTCTGATTGCCATTCACTTGGGAGTGGCCAGGAACGATTCTTTTGCATATGACTCAAGCAGCTCATGACTTCCGGTTTTAGACCAAGTATCCCCTGGGTAGCTAACAGACAACGCCAGGGTGGGTAAAGAAGGTGTCTTTGGCACAACAGTCGGAAAATTCAGCCTCCATGACGAAACATCGCCAAACAGCCTGAGGCTGATCGACTTCGCTGGGGCCCATAATATGGTTGCCTGTAGTACCAGATTCCAGCATAAAAAAATGCATCAAGCAAGGTGGCTGTCCCCTGATCGAAACACGCGCAATCAAATCGATCACGTTGTGATAGACGGAAGACATGTCTCCAGTGTTTTAGACGTGCGTACGCTCCGAAGACCAAACATTGACTCGGACCATTATCTAGTAGCAGCAAAGATACGCACTCAACAAACACAAGAAAGGTTCGACGTCGAAAAGCTGCAATCACAACGGACAGCCGAATGATTTTCTACTCGACTTGCACTCCTGCTCTCTGAGAGCACTCATCAGCATCTCGGTATAAGGGAACTGTGGAACGGCATCTCAAACTCACTGCGTACCGCTGCAGCCGAAACAATTGGTTTTAGGCAACGACAAAACACAAGCTGGTACGATGAGGAGTGCCGTCTCGCAGCGGAGAGAAAACAGACTGCCTACCTCGCAACGTTGCAAACGACCACAACACGTGCGGGATGGGATAGATACCGAGAGCTGAAGAGGGAAGCGAGACGCATCTGCAGACAAAAAAAGAAAGAGGCCGAAATGCGTGAGTACGAAGAGCTTGAGAAGCTGGCAGACAGAGGGAATGCTCGAAAATTTTATGAAAAAATTAAGCGACTTAACGAAGGTTTCAAGACCGGAGCATCCTCATGTAGAGACCAAGGTGGTAATCTGGTAACCGATGTCCAGGGCATACTGGGATTATGGAGGGAACACTTCTCCGACCTGCTGAATGGCAGTGAGAGTACAACACCAGGAGATGGCGAACCCGATCCCCCAATCGATGACGATGGAACAGATGTTCCATTACCCGACCATGAAGAAATTCGAATAGCAATTACCCGCTTAAAGAACAACAAAGCGGCAGGGGCCGAAAGATTACTGGCTGAGCTATTCAAATACGGCGGCGAAGAACTGACAAGGTGCATACATCAGCTTCTTTGCAAAATATGGTCGGAAGAAAGCATGCCTGACGATTGGAATCTCAGTGTGCTCTGCCCAATCCATAAAAAGGGAGATCCCACAATTTGCGCCAATTACCGTGGGATCAGCCTCATAAATATCGCATACAAGGTTATATCGAGCGTACTGTGTGAAATACTAAAGCCCACCGTCAACAAACTGATTGGACCTTATCAGTGTTGCTTTAGACCTGGGAAATCAACAACTGACCAGATATTCACCATGCGCCAAATCTTGGAGAAGACCCGTGAAAAGAGGATCGACACACACCACCTTTTTGTCGATTTTAAAGCAGCTTTCGACAGCACGAAAAGGAGCTGCCTTTATGCCGCGATGTCTGAATTTGGTATCCCCGCAAAACTAATACGGCTGTGTAAGTTGACGTTGAGCAACACCAAAAGCTCCGTCATGATTGGGAAGGACCTCTCCGAGCCGTTCGATACCAAACGAGGTTTCAGACAAGGTGACTCACTATCGTGCGACTTCTTTAACCTGATGCTGGAAAAAATTATAAGAGCTGCAGAGCTAAACAGAGAGGGTACCATCTTCTACAAGAGTGTACAGCTCCTGGCGTACGCCGATGATATTGATATAATCGGAAGCAACAACCGCGCCGTTTGTTCTGTTTTTCCCGCATGGATAAGGAGGCGAAGCGAATGGGTCTGGAGGTGAATGAGGACAAGACGAAATATCTCCTGTCATCAAGCAAACAGTCGGCGCATTCGCGTCTTGGCTCCCACGTCACTGTTGACAGTCATAACTTCGAGGTCGTAGATAATTTCGTATACCTGGAACCAGCATCAACAACGCGAACAATGTCAGCCTCGAAATCCAGCGCAGAATAACTCTTGCCAACAGGTGCTACTTTGGACTGAGTAGGCAATTGAACAGTAAAGTCCTCTCTCGACGAACCAAAATCAAGCTCTACAAGTCGCTTATCATTCCCGTCCTGCTCTACGGTGCAGAAGCTTGGACGATGTCAACATCAGATGAGACGACACTAGGAGTTTTCGAGAGGAAAATTTTGCGCAAGATTTATGGTCCTAAGAACATTGGCAACGGCGAATACCGCAGACGATGGAACGATGAGCTGTACGAGTTATACGACGACATTGACGTAGTTCAGCGAATAAAAAGACAGCGGCTACGCTGGCTAGGTCATGTTGTCCGAATGGACCAAAACACTCCAGCCCTGAAAGTGTTCGATGCAGTACCCGCCGGAGGAAGCCGAGGAAGGGGAAGGCCTCCACTCCGTTGGAGGGACCAGGTGGAGAGCGACCTGGTTACACTTGGGATCTCCAACTGGCGCCGAACTGCGAAGGAGAGAGAGATGGCGCACTATCGTCGATTCGGCTATAACCGGCTAAACGGTTGCAACGCCAATCACATACATACATACATACATTGTGTGAAAGACTAAAGCCCACAGTCAACGAACTGATTGGACCTTATCAGTGTGGCTTTAGACCTGGAAAATCTACAATGGACCAGATATTCACCATGCGCCAAATCTTGGAAAAGACCCGAGAGAGAATAATCGATACTCACCATCTTTTTATCGATTTTAAAGCTGCCTTCGATAGCGCGAAAAGGAGCTGCCTTTATGCCGCGATGTCTGAATTTGGTATCCCTGCAAAACTAATACGGCTATGTAAGCTGACTTAGAGCAACACCAAAAGCTCCGTCAGGATCTGGAACGACCTCTCCGAGCCGTTCGATACCAAACGAGGTTTCAGACAGGGTGACTCAATATCGTGCGACTTCTTCAATCTATTGCTGGAAAAAATAATACGAGCTGCAGAGCTAAATAGAGAAGGTACATTCTTCTACAAGAGTGTACAGCTCCTGGCGTATGCCGATGATATTGATATCATCGGAAGCAACCACCGCGCCGTTTGTTCTGCGTTTTCCAGACTAGATAAAGAAGCGAAGCGTATGGGTCTGGTGGTGAATGAGGACAAGACGAAATATCTCCTGTCATCAAACTAACAGTCAGCGCATTCGCGTCTTGCCTCCCACGTCACTGTTGACAGTCATAACTTTGAAGTTGTAGATAATTTCGTTTACCTAGGCACCAGCATCAACACCGATAATAATGCCAGTCTTGAAATTCAATGCAGAATCACTCTTGCTACTATGGACTGAGTAGGCAATTGAAAAGTAAAGTCCTCTCTCGACGAACCAAAATCAAACTCTATAAGTCGCTCATTATTCCCGTCCTGATGTATGGCGCTGAAGCGTGGGCGATGACAACATCCGATGAGACGACTCTTGGGGTTTTCGAGAGAAAGGTTTTGCGCAAGATTTATGGTCCTCTAAACATTGGCAACGGCGAATACCGCAGACGATGGAACGATGAGCTGTACGATTTATACGACGACATTGAGTTCAGCGAATAAAAAGACAGCGGCTACGCTGGCTAGGTCATGTTGTACGGATGGAAGAAAACACTCCAGCACTGAAAGTATTCGATGCAGTACCCGCTGGAGGAAGCCGCGGAAGAGGACGACCTCCTTGACAACATTTTCCTTGATAATAAGCCAAATCGGTTTACAACCACGCCTTCTTCTTATATACCAGAACTTTGAACTTGATCTGAATCGTTTACTTTGCAATATATAAAGTAAGCACTAGTGAAGATATACAGAACTTTGCATATATACTGCATTTGTTGTGTGCCATCGCCCGTCCAAAAATCGACGAAATCGGACTATAGGCTTTCAAATCCCCATATATTGTATGTGAGGACCTCAGTGCTTATAACAAATTTTTTATCGAAAATATAGTTAAGTCTTTCAGATATTTTGAAGAAATGTCTAGGGAATATTTTTCTTGGTTCATAAACTATTGAATAATATTAACTGTCAAAAAATACTAATATCTAATTTCAATATTTTTTCAAAGCCATTCAGTAACGATTTACATTTAAATTAAGGATTAAGAATTTCAGTTCGTTTCTTCGCCTTCTCTCATATACGTATTTAACAATAGAAATCGATTTAATATTATTACATATTTGGTATTTCGCGCCTTGGAATATTTTAAATATGTAGCCTAATATTTATTAATTTCATTATTATGTGGCGTGCCACAATTCGGGTTGCGTGAGAGGAGAGTAAGTTGCATTACTGTTCTCCAAAATGGCTAGAAAAGTACATCACTGAAACAAAGATCTTTATTCATTCACTATTGCTGATGGCAATTATATGGTTAATGGTTAGTGATTGCTTTGATAAATGGAAATCAATATATGACAATCAAGTGATGGTGCCAGTTGATTGACTGTGTATGTTCTTGTGGTGTGAATGCACAAGCTGCTGGAGCAAAAACGAAACGAGTTTGATATTTTTATGATTGTAGCAGTATGATGGCATAGTGTGCATATTGTGAAAAGGAAAAAATATTTTGGGGAGATTTTATTGATTTATATGAATAAATGCCGTGATTACGGAAAATTTAGAGTGCGGAATATTGTAACCGCGAAATAAAAAGCAATTCCTATAACAAAATGATTGAAAAATTTAAAGAAATAGATCCTGAGGCCAACAGGAAAAAAGTTGCGAAAAAATAAACGCTTTCCGCACCAATTTGGTTCTATCCATAACAATCTTTTCCATGTAAAATTTGTAAAAATATAAATATTGCACCAACAAGCTCGTGTGGTCTATGCTTCAAACTTGTTGGCACCATCAGTTGATTGGCCGCCTTATGATAGTCTTCGATATTATAAGGTGTGTTGAAACTTTTTGCTTTCTTAATTCTTCCAGTGAATATTTGAATTGTTGACGATCTGGGGAGGTTAAATGCGACTAAGAAACTAGTTCACACCAAACAGAAAATAGTTCAAAACTGCCATTGAAATGGTATGGTAGCTTACACAAACGTACAGATATTAAAATGTTATCTGTGAGCAAGGTGCACTGTAGTTATGTATGTTTTCACTATGTGAACACATACGATAAGAGTTGCAAAGTCGTGTAGCCTGCTGCTAGGAGTCCCTCTTCTTGCCGCTGTTAAGTTGTACATACGTTTACTACACGGTCTTGTTGTTGTTTTATTGCGTTTTCATTATGTTTTTGTTGGTTATTTGGCCGTACATTACTGGGTTATTGGTTTTTGGTAGCTGCTGCCCTCTTTGCTGACCTGAAAACACAATTTGTAAGCGCATAACAACAACGAAATGCAACAAAACAACTGGGACGAAAACCAATGCAAATTGTATGTAAACCACAAAAACAATTATGACCACAGCAAAGCTAGAAGACGCTACTTTCTCTCATTTTGGCGCAATTTCCCGTAACAACACAGGCACACCGACCCATACACCGCTACAAACGAAATGTGTAGAAACTTTATTTTCTGACATAACAATAACACAACAACGTCAGCTGCAGGCACTGCAGCAGCAAAGTACGGTTGTATGCATGCCGTTACAGTGCTCCTTGCAGCGTTACATGCGAACGTCTCTGTTTCTGTGTATATGTGTGAGTGTATTGTGAGCACACAATATTTCGTGATTATTAGTTTTTGTTGTTGTTATATGCATTTTTAAGGGATTTTTTGTATCGAATACTGAAACATGTTGCCGTTAATTTCTTTTTCAATTTGTTTGCCTTTTTCATAAAGCTGTTCCTTGGTTTTGGGGTTCTCTCCACTTGGCGGTGCCATCAATATGAGTAGCGGAAAGCATTTACATTTGGAGCGTTTCCCATAAGATTTATTACGCTAATTAGAGAGCAGAAGCGAAGCGGTCGTGCAATGCGTGGACACACACACATTTTGCAATTGGTAATTGTTTGAAGGCGACTGCGACTGCAACAGCGTCCAGCACTTATTCTTGCACTTGAAACCAATGTGACTGTAACTTTTTGCAGTTGCTGTTCGGTGTTGTATTTAATGTAGTTCGCGGAAGTTGCTTTAGTGATTACAGTGAAACACCTACACTCAAAGTGTACATGTATATGATATGCATGTGCGCATTTGCTTTACCATCAGTATGTGGCTTGTAATAAAAGTTATTTAATGACTATTTATGACAATGATAATTGTTGTAGCACTGCTAACGAAACTCAGACGTCCAACACGTATGCAATGCATTGCGAACTTATTATCGAGTTTCTGCAGTTGTTTCCGCTTCTGATAAAACTCAGCGCAAATTAGCGTAATTTTGCGCTCTCTCATATTCCATGGAACTGTGATGAACTGGTGTTCTGATAGAAAAAGTATGAAACTAGCGGTGCAAAACTTTTAAGTAGCGTTAACCACTGGAGTTGTTTCTTTATTGAAAAAACATGTTCGTTTGAAAAACGCCTTCCAGAGTTGAAAAATGGTTTTATGGTTTCAACTATTACATTATCGAGATAAAGGAATTAAATAGGCATACTCTGTATGGTGACCACAGGAAAAAAATTAATTCCAACTCGACAATGGAGCTGTCAGAAATAATTATCCCTGATAAAGCCTGTAATATTTTCAAAAGCAAAACTTTTACTTTCATTTGAAAATATGCTTTCATTTTTTATACATATTGGACGTTTTTCGAATGAATTTTAACTTTAATAGGTTTAACATTGTTAATAAAATTACTGAGTTTCCATTAGTGTCACACGACTGGTTGCAGTATTGCCAACGAGTGAGCCGTCCACATGTTTTTTGCTACCTTTCTGGCTTTGTGGAGTTCAGGTGAAATATGTCATATGTCATATGTCACGACAGAAATAAGCTCGCACCTAATCCATCCCATGCCCAACCGATTTTTTATTGGGCATGCCAAATGTGTTCACGACCCAAATTTTCAGTTAGCAGTTAAAATTTTCGGCTGAATGTTGCCTTCTAGAGGCGTTAAATCGCATGATATTGACGGTAATTGACGCCAAACTTTGTACGCAATGCCTCCATGTTTAGACGTGAGCCATACGGCGGCAACGTTTTGTTGGAAATACAGATTTTCCCCATCGATTTCGTCGAATTCCGGGAAAAAGTTGGTCAACATCATGTTATACACTCACAATTGATGGTGACGGCATTTCCTGTCTCATTTCGAAAGAAATATGGCCAGATGCTGGCACCATGGCGACAATTTTTGGGGATTGAATTGCGTTTCCTGAACCACACGAGGATTTGACTCAATCCAAAAGCGACAATTGGATTTGTTGACGAAGCCATTAAGCCAGAAATGAAGAGCACTTACAGTATCCACTGGAGAACGTGAGTTTGCGTAATATTATTGGATAATTTCCAAAGGTTATACCAAAGTGAAACGTCAAATAATAAAATGGCAAACTGAACATACTGATAAAATTTGACAAAAATTCGTAAACAATTAAGGCCGCCATGAGGAATTTCATGTTGTATTTAGGACGTTCCTTTCAAATTTTCAGAGTTCAGTAATCTCGATAAATTAATATTTGAGAATTTTTTTATATTTTCATCCATATGGTATCTAACCCGACTTAGAATTCAGATAATGCTCACCAAGCCAATTTTAAGTCGGCAGCACTCTTTTACAAATGTCTATATACCTCGAATCAATTTACTGAAAGAATTGAGTGTTATATTTAACTTCACAACATATGGGACAAATTCCAGGGACATATTCTTTTAGATACAGTTTAAACAAATTGCCATAATATCGACTGTTTTAAGTATGATTCGATTACTTCCAAAATTGCGCAAAGATAAGGTCCTGCCACTGATGTAACACAGCAGCTGTGGTGAATTTAAACTCGCACAAAACTCAAACACCCTCAAGTCACTTACTCACTCACTCAGCGTAGCCGTTGTCTTTTATTCGCTGAACTATGTCAATGCCGTCGTATAACTCGTACAACTCATCGTTCCATCGTCTGCGGTGTTCGCCGTTGCGAATGTTCTGAGGACCATAAATCTTGCCCAAAACCTTTCTCTCGAAAACTCCTAGTGCCGTCTCATCAGATGTTGACATCGTCCACGCTTCTGAACCATAAAGGGCGTAGAGTTTAGTTTTTGTTCGTCGAGAGAGGACTTCACTTTTCAATTGCCTACTCAGTCCATAGTAGCACCTGTTGGCAAGAGTGATTCTGCATTGAATTTCAAGACTGGCATTATTATCGGTGTTGATGCTGGTGCCTAGGTATACGAAATTATCTACAACTTCAAAGTTATGACTGTCAACAGTGACGTGGGAGGCAAGACGCGAATGCGCTGACTGTTTGTTTGATGACAGGAGATATTTCGTCTTATCCTCATTCACCACCACCAGGCCCATACGCTTCGCTTCTCTATCCAGTCTGAAAAAAGCAGAACTAACGGCGCGGGCGTTGTTTCCAATGATATCGATAACATCGGCGCACAACTGCAGCTGTACACTCTTATAGAAAATTGTACCTTCTCTATTTAGCTCTGCAGCTCGTATTATTTTCTCCAACATCAGGTTAAAGAAGTCACACGATAGTGAGTCAATTTGTCTGAAACCTCGTTTGGTATCGAACGGCTCGGAGAGGACCTTCCCGATCCTGACGGAGCTTTTGGTGTTGCTCAACGTCAGCTTCTTAATTCTCCCAGCAAATATTTGAGTAGTTGGTGATCTGGGGATATTAAATGCACCTAAGAAACTAGTTCACACTAGACAAAAAATAGTTCAAAAATGCCCATAATATGGTATGGTAGCTTACACAAACGTATAGGTATATAAGTAATATCTGCGAGCAAGGTGCACTGTAGTTATGACTGTCTTCACTATGTGAACATATACGATAAGAGTTGCAAAGTCGTGTAGACTGCTGCTAGGAGTCCTTCTTCCTGCCGCTGTTAAGTTGTACATACGTTTACTACACGGTCTTGTTGTTGTTTTGTTGCGTTTTCATTATGTGTTTGTTGGTTGTTTGGCCGTACATTACTGGGCTATTGGTTGTTGGTAGCTGCTGCTCTAATTGCTGACCTGAAAACACAATTTGCAAGCGCATAACAACAACGACTTGCAACAATACAACTCGGACAAAAACAAATTCAAATTGTGTGTTAACCATAAAAACAATTATGACCACAGCAAAGCTAGAAGACGCTACTTTCTCTCATTTTGGAGCAATATCCCGCACGCACACACATATACAGTTACATACGAAAAATGTAGAAACTTTCTTTTTTTGACATAACAATAACACAACAACAGTGTTAGGCCGCGTCAACTGCAGGCACAGCAGCAGCAAAGTACAATATGCATGCCGTTACATTGCGTTAAATGTGAACGTGTGTGTATCAGTGTGTGTGTGAGTGTATTGTGAGCACATAATATTTCGAGATTATTAATTTTGTCTTAAGCGATTTTTTCTCGTACATTGCGTTATTTTCGAACATGTTGCCGTTAATTTCTTTTTCAATTTGTTTGCCTTTTTCTTAAAGCTTTTCCTTGGCTTTTGGGGCGAGCCAATTTTTTGGTTCTCTCCAGTTGACGTCGCCATCAATATGAGTTGCGGGTAGCATTTACATTTGCAGCGTTTCCCATCAGATTGATTACCCTAATTAGAGAGCAGAAGCGAAGCGGTCGTGCATAAAAAACGCTCTCACACACATGCACACACGCATTTATGTACATTTGTGTATAATTTTGCAATTTGTAATTGTTTGAAGGCGACTGCGACTGCAACAGCGTCTAGCACTTGTTCTTGCACTTGAAACCAATGTGACTGTAACTTTTCGCAGTTGCTGTTCAGTGTTGTATTTAATGCAGTTCGCGGAAGTTGCATTAGTGATTACAGTGAAACACCTACACTCAAAGTGTACATGTATATGATATGCATGTGCGCATTTGCTTTACCATCAGTATGTGGCTTGTAATAAAAGTTATTTAATGACTATTTATGACAATGATAATTGTTGTAGCACTGCTAACGAAACTCAGACGTCCAACACGTATGCAATGCATTGCGAACTTATTATCGAGTTTCTGCAGTTGTTTCCGCTTCTGATAAAACTCAGCGCAAATTAGCGTAATTTTGCGCTCTCTCATATTCCATGGAACTGTGATGAACTGGTGTTCTGATAGAAAAAGTATGAAACTAGCGGTGCAAAACTTTTAAGTAGCGTTAACCACTGGAGTTGTTTCTTTATTGAAAAAACATGTTCGTTTGAAAAACGCCTTCCAGAGTTGAAAAATGGTTTTATGGTTTCAACTATTACATTATCGAGATAAAGGAATTAAATAGGCACAGAGTATGGTGACCACAGAAAAAAAATTAATTCCAACTCGACAATGGAGCTGTCAGAAATAATTATCCCTGATAAAGCCTGTAATATTTTCAAAAGCAAAACTTTTACTTTCATTTGAAAATACGCTTTCATTTTTTATACATATTGGACGTTTTTCGAATGAATTTTAACTTTAATAGGTTTAACATTGTTAATAAAATTACTGAGTTTCCATTAGTGTCACACGACTGGTTGCAGTATTGCCAACGAGTGAGCCGTCCACATGTTTTTTGCTACCTTTCTGGCTTTGTGGAGTTCAGGTGAAATATGTCATATGTCATATGTCACGACAGAAATAAGCTCGCACCTAATCCATCCCATGCCCAACCGATTTTTTATTGGGCATGCCAAATGTGTTCACGACCCAAATTTTCAGTTAGCAGTTAAAATTTTCGGCTGAATGTTGCCTTCTAGAGGCGTTAAATCGCATGATATTGACGGTAATTGACGCCAAACTTTGTACGCAATGCCTCCATGTTTAGACGTGAGCCATACGGCGGCAACGTTTTGTTGGAAATACAGATTTTCCCCATCGATTTCGTCGAATTCCGGGAAAAAGTTGGTCAACATCATGTTATACACTCACAATTGACGGTGACGGCATTTCCTGTCTCATTTCGAAAGAAATATGGCCAGAGGCTGGCACCATGGCGACAATTTTTGCGGATTAAATTGCGTTTCCTGAACCACACGAGGATTTGATTCAATCCAATAGTGACAATTTGATTTGTTGACGAAGCCATTAAGCCAGAAATGAAGAGTACTTACAGTATCCACTGGAGAACGTGAGTTTGCGTAATATTATTGGACAATTTCCAAGGGCTATACCAAAGTGAAACGTCAAATAATAAAATGGCAAACTGAACACACTGACAAAATTTGACAAAAGGCCTATTGGTAGACGAAATTTACCGAAAGAATTTAGTGTTATAACTAATTCAAAATATATGGGACAAATTCCAGGATCATCTTCATCGCTATCATCCATCCGGCTATAACCGGCTAAACGGTTCAACGTCAATCACATACATACATACAGTAGAACTTATCTAACTCGATCAACACCAACCATAATTCACAAAAAAACTTCGAGTTAGAGAGACTTCGAGTTGCAGAAATTTTCATTAAAACATACATTTTTCAAAAGGCTGTAAAATATAGATTTATTTTAGTTATTTACTTCCCAAAAAGTTTATTTAAATACATTAAAACATGTACATACTCTGTAATTATGTTTGCTGCAGTTTGACGATATAGAGGAACTCTTTTAAAATTCTACCTCGATAGTAAAATTTTAAATTTTGTATTATGCCCTGGTCGAAAAGTTCGATTTATGGAAGGAAATTTGTATGGAATTTTACTTCTATTTAAGAGTTCGAGTTATGAAGAACTTCGAGTTATAGAAGTTTGAGTTATGGAAGGAAATTTGTATGAAATTTGAGTTCTAAACGCTATTGCCAAATCAAAAGTTTTAGTTATGGAGATCTTCGACGTATAGAAGTTCGAGTTATGGAAGTCCCACTGTATACAAATAGTATCGGCTGTTTTAAGTATGATACGATTACTTCCTTTTTCAATTTGCGCTAAGATAAGATCCTACCACTGATGTCACAACTCAACACAGCAATGGTGAATTTAAACTCGCACAAAACTCAAACAGCCTCAAGTCACTCACTCAATACTGAAAAGCATGTGACTTAATGAATTCGACTCATTCGCGTAGCATGTTGGCCAAACATTATTGTCATTGAGCGCGCGTTGAAATGAGCGTGGGGGCGGCGAATTGGAATGCGCTCGTGTGTGGCGCAATGAGAACAGAGAAAAAGTTGCGGCGAATTGCAAAGAGAAAAGGGCTAAATAAATATTTTCATTGTCACTGGAAGGCAAATGCTTTTGTGCGAGTATTGTACGCTCACTGGTACGCTACTATTTTTATTATAGTATATGTAGCATCAATTACTCGAACAGTAACTATATATTTATTTTAGCAAACATACAAAACACGAAGATACGCTGATTGTAGTTTTGATCAACGTGTATGCGTGTGTGTATGAGATGAGGCATGTCTTTCTTTTATCAGTAGAATGCTACGCATTGGCTTTGTGTTCTAAAAAGCGTATCCTTAGTTGTTGGCTTTGTTGCATTTTTGCTTAAGAAACATATGAGGTACTGTGTGTAAGCATAAAATGTGTTTTACAATATGTATTTTGTTTTTGTTTCGCTGCACAATTTCGACATATCAGTCAATCAAACTGCCACAACGCGTGTAATTGGCGTGCCCCTGCTGTCTATTAACGTTTAGGTGTACATATTTATAATGAAAGATACGTTTTAATAACAAAATTGTAAAAATTGTGTGATGATAAACGTGAATTGGAGAAATTTGATAAAGTTCGTTGACTTAACATTAAAAAAATTGCTCATAATTGTTGTAGAAAATGTGTGTGTTTTAATTACAATTGATTTGTGACCATTGAGCTTACAAATCCCTGTTGTCATCTTAGAGGCCTTACTAAAAACTTATTTTCTTAGTAGTCATGATGTAAAGTTTTGGAAAATAATTGTTCCTTTCGACGGTACCTCTATTCCGAACGTCAAATTAAATAATTTTGTAATATTCTCAGGTTAAAAATTTTTTAGTAATTTTTTCAGTTGGGTCTTTAAAATGCTCTGGTAGTGCATTCCTTTATCTTTTTCTAACCTTTCAGTTGTATCTTGTTGGTGCTAACTAGAAAATTGGCACAGCTTGTAATATTTCGGTGATTTTGTTTTTAATTACTGTAGATGATATACTCAGAAATTATATGTATATTGCTTTGAATTCAATAGGTAACAGTGAATTGGAGATGATCATTTTTTATGATTGTATTTGTTAAATTTTTGTTTTGGTGTCATGTCGGTTAAGTTGCATTTCTCACCCCAATATGTAATGGCGTTATTGCTACAAACTACATATTTCATATATATACTGAGAAATATCAAAAAAAAGAGCTCCCAGTTCACCATTCACTTGTTTTTATATATAAGCACAACTTTCACAATTCACTTTGATACGCCATCGACTGTAAAGTCTACTGTTTTTTCCTGGCAAGCTGACCCACATTACACGCTCGATAAGGGCACTATTTCAATTAGCACATAAAGATGTCAACAACTATGAAGCCAATGGCCAATAGCCAAATGCCGCTGCATACGCACACTACAACGATGAACGCAACATTTAAGAAATATTTAGTAGCAACACTAACCGCAACAAACCAAACAGTAGACAACTCATTCACAATAGAGTGAATTTCCAGCGAAATAGCCTAGAAACGGAACAGACACGAAACAGAAACAGCAGTTGTACATACCTACACGTGCAAGCCATTTGGTTGTTTTTGTTGCTATGTTTGGCCAAAATAATTCACAAGAAAACGAACCTCTTGTTTGTATTACCAGCACATGTAAAGGTTTCTGTTTGCATGAATGAGTGTGTGTGTGTGTGCGCGAGCCCGTGTTAGCGTGACTATATTTTTAGTTGAGGCATCTCGTGGAAACATTGCCATGGAATGTTACTGGAAGTGAATAAGAATATGCTGCTACAACTTTTAGCAAAATCGAAATGAAATTAGTTTCCGATGAACTTCAAAACGGTATAAACATTTAGGGCGAGCGTAAAATGCGCGCATCCAACACTCAAGTGTTGAACGGGGCTGAGTGTTAGAGCATAACAGCATTGAGAGGAAAATAAAATAAATTCTATGAAATTTCAGTGAAAAAGTTACACAAAAAATCCCAAAATAAACAGTCAAACATAAAAGAGTGCATAAAGCGTAAAGCAGACTTTGTGACGAGCGCTGTGTTAAATGTACAGCGTGGCGTATGAGTAACTTATATATTGCATATATAACGAGTATTTCATTTCGCTGCAATATGTGCGCGTTGCGCGTGGCAAATATTTTGCCTCAAATGTGCTAAATAATGCTAACTAATGCATAAATATTTTTGTGTTTTTTTTTATTAAATATAATTGTTGGTGTAGCCATGTGCATTTATGCAAAAGTGCTGAAAAATATGTATATTAAAGTGGTCTCGCTAAATGTCCTTGAGTTGACGGGCATTCAGGAGGTGGCTCATAGCAAGCATTACCACAAATGTAATGAGCAGGCCTAGCGTTACATTTTACGCACAAAAAGGTGTAAAACTAATGTATACATGTCGCAAATTAATGGAAAATGAAATTATGTGCGTGAAAATGTTTTATAGGCGAAACTAGAAAAAAAATTGAAATATAATCGAATGTAAAAATAATATTATAAATAATCGCAAATATGATAAACACAAGCAATTCAGCAACCAATAATAAGCAATAAAAAAGTAACAATAAATCATCACACAATGGCATTAACTAAGACGGCGTACATACGAAATTGAAAAATCAACATAGTTATTTAATAAGAAATAGGTAAAAAATGTAAGCAGCATAACCCACAAAAGTCAAATAATATATGTGCAGCACAACCAAATTAAACCAAATCCATTTGAAATAGTGTGCAAAAGTATAATATAATGGTCGCCGTGTAAAATACTCCGACAATACAGATAGCAGTTGTCACGCCAAACGCAAGGAAAATCAATGAAAGCAATCAATTTTGCGCGTGGTTTTGTTAGTTTCCACTATTTTTTCAATTCTACTTAATTTAAATGTGTTGCTGCTGAGTTCGTTGCGCTAGGGTGCTGAACGATAGGCGTTTACAAACACACAAACGGTCAACCCATTTACCCTTAAAACAAACAATTAAACAATTATGTTTTTCTTTTTTCTAAATACTACACCGTTATAATAGCTTACGAACTTAATAGTTGTAACTCTTTCGTTTTCCATTGAACTTCGTACCACAATATTTGCTGCGACATTGCCATATGCCTGGTGTCGTTCATAGCGCAAATATACTTTGTTCCTCCCCCTGAGTAGGGCTAGAAGAAGTCGCTGATTTTTATCTTCTTCTTCTTTATGCTGTTCTTCTTTATGTGCAAACTCACTTTCTGCCACTTCGTTATTTTCGGTTGCTCCATTTACGTCCTACGCCAGCTGGCATACACCCCCCCACACACACACACACACACGTGTGTTGAAACGACAGTGACTTGTAAAAATAACTCGCATGCTCAGTATATATATGTATATAATATATATAAAATATATATATATATACGCATTCGTGTCTCACAGTCGTGTTCGTATTGCACGCTTGACTGCTTTGTGTTTCTTCCTAAGGTCATCCGCATTCTCTAACCAGCCACTTTTGCACCGCCCACCATTGGCACATGCCACATGTCGCCACATTTAGAAACGACAAAGCGTTGAAAAAATGTTAGCTCCTCCATATGTGTAGGTCTCATATAAGTATTTGGCGTTCATTTTATATATATTTATATATAGGTGTGTGTGTGTGTGTGTGGTCAACCAGCATTTAATTTGAGTTAGAGTTACTTATTGTTGGTGGTTATTTTTAACATTCGAAACCTTAATCATATTTAATTTATATATATATTTGAATTATTTTAAAATGATGTAGAGGGTTACATATGTAAATTTTTTTCTTACTTTCTCTATATGTGGTTGAACGTACGAAGAATTATTAGAAACTTAAATTCCTATTCTAGTTTCCACCGAAAGGCACATTATTTTTACTATACGAATATGAAGGGAAGACGCTTATGCCTGGAGGACACAATTAATTGTAGAATACTTTTGAGGCATTCGTAGGATTCTCCGAAAAAAAATTATACCGAAATAATACCGAAAGACACTATTTTGCAATACTCGCAGCTCTTCATACATATTTAGTTTCACTACTGAATATCATTTACGAGACTTACAGTGCTAATTTTCTAGGTTTGTGGTTTCTAGAGGCATTATATTGACCTTGAAAGTTTAATAAATTAGTGAGGAAATCCGATAAATTAAAATTAGCCTGTGGAATAAAAGTTCTCCAAGAAAATATATACCAAAAAGACGTTTCGATGTGTCAATCAGATTTAAAAAGCGAAATAATGTCTAATTCGTTTTTATAATTGGTTTTCGAAATGGTACTAAAAGTTTCGTTCTGTTTGCACATTTCAAAAATAGTAATTCGAAATTATCTCAAGCTTTTCATCCATCTTAGATGGATCTATAAATTAAGTACAGGTTGATTTTGCTTCCCAACGTTTAGCCAAGTTTATGTATTATTTTATTAGCGAATACCCGACGATCCTATTGTCAAATATATTCAACTTAAGTTGTTTCGATTTAATTACACAAATTTGACAGTTTACAGAAATTATTCTACATAGGTCATCATCAAACTTTTAAATATATTAACTAAATAAATACTTATGTATATTATATGTCAAAGTAGAGCATAACAGTTAGGTTTGATCTGTAATCTGATTTTATAACATTATTTCACTTGGTATAGAAAAACGTTTCAAAACGAGTTGTTAACTTTAAAGCTTTTATATCCTCTTCACTGATAGGAGAAAATATGTTGCTGCCATTTTGCGACTGATAAATATCTGACTGGGCCCCAACTTTTTACAGAATTTCAAACAATCTTATTAAATTTATACTATTACCACTTTCAATGAAAAGCTATCAAAAAATTATAAATAAATCAAAATTTTATACAAAACGTGAAAATAATTTTAATGTAAATAAGTAAAATACAAAAAAGAATGCAAAAAACAACGCAAATAACATAATCAATAACGCGTAAAACTACAAAAAGTTGCAAAGAATTTATTTAATGCTGAAAAAGCAACAACTGTGTGCGTGAAATGCAGAAACATGTCATAGAAGAAAACGCGATATGAAGAAAAATATTTTTTATTTCAAATAATAGACACAAACAAAAACAAATCCTTTAACAAAAACCTACAAAAAGTTCCCCTTTGGATATAAGAAGCGCAAGGTAGGTCGAAACAACAAAAACAACACAGAATTATTAAATGACTTACATTGAGTTTAGCTGCTAAAAACATATCTGCATACTTGGATTTAAATCAAATACGAAATGATTGTTTTTGTTTTTGTACACCAACAAATTGAAAAGTGCTTATGCCTGCCATTGAAAACGAAAAAAGCAGAACACGCTTACTTTGCATTGCTGTAAACGCCTCAATGCCAGAATTGCACCAACTACAAAAACAACACACAAAAAATAATCATTATTTGTTGTCATTAATGCCACCATCAAATATTTATAACTGTACAAAAAAATAGCAAAAGCAAACAATAATTAATACCAAATGTAAATGGCATAAATCAATAACCAAATAAAGACACGAAAACTAAATTCATAGAGACTACAACAAAAATCCCAATATTATATTTCATGCATTGATACCTCCAAACCAGAATACATGCATACATATATACATAAAACTACAAATCCACTAAAAATATATACTAGCGCTATAGTTACTAACTATATAGCATAGATATGTTTGCTTTTATATGTTAATAAACAATTATGTATCTAGATTTGGTCTCAGTTGAGATAATATGTGCGAGATCGGATCAATAGAGCTATATGCTACATATAGTATAGTCTGAATGATTTATGCACACCACACCAGCATCGTTAAGTAAAGTGAAATAACATAGACATAAGCGCACACAAAAGTTAATATACTGCACCCGCACATATAAACATACATAAATTGTACAAGTTTTTAGTGAAATAATAGCAAACATTTAAGTTTCTATGCGATGATTTTAAATTGATTTTTCAAAACAGCTACAATGTTATTTTGAATGGAGGAACATTTCATTTGAGTTCTTCACTGACAACTAATTTCATCTTCTCCATTAACTCTCTTTCGAGCAGACCGGACTAACACAACAGACTCATACCATTACTTCACCTTACACAGCCAACAGAAATGATCTACTAACATGCCCAATTAAAAAAAAAGGTGAACAATGATAGGTTTGTAACGGTAACTTTGTGTCCATTTGATTGAAGTGCTCATTTTCCTAAATTTACCGTGTTTATTAATCAAATTAATTCCAAAAGCGAATTTAAAATGCGAGAAGGTGCCTAAAAGTATGCTCTAAAATTGCGTACAGTGCATTTAGGATAATAATACTATACTAGACAGAATAATATGATTTCGATTTCGATTATTTTTTAAAGAAAAAAAAGGAAATACAGCAAATTAATTGATATGAATTATTAAACAATCGCAATTGAATTTTTGAAGCATACATTTAGGGGTATTAAGCTTAATATTTGTACGAGTTACGAAAAATCTCAAATTTTCAAGCGTTTCAAGCGAAAAAACATTCATAAATATAATATAACTTTATGTATAAAGCACTTTATTAGCCTCATGTTTGAATTCATGTCAAAATAATGCCTGTGCTGGCAGTTAACAACAAGTTTCCCGTCACTGTTGGCAACCGGAAAGTTCTCTTACCATGTTGGCGATGAAATGAATCCTTTTATTCTAAAGTACAAAATATTTGCAACGTATAATCATAGAAAATTGATACCACTTAACTTTATGAATTATTAACCATCATTTAGATTCATAGTCGATTCAAAATTTTATAATTTTCTTACCCAACTACTTTTGAATGAACAAGTAAGGAAGGGCTAAGTTCGGGTGTAACCGAACATTTTATACTCTCGCAATTTATTTATTTAACTTAATTAATATTATATAATACACAATTTGACCCACATATTCGTCATATATATTGTATAAAGTCCATTGGAAGTAGGAAACCATAATATTAGGTTAGAAGCACCGAGGTCCTGATGTGTGATATATGGGGCCTTGAAAACCTATGGTCCGATTTCGGCGATTTTTAGAAATGGGCTGCCACACTATAAATACAGTATTTGTGCAAAGTTTTGCACCGATATCTTCACTAGTGCTTACTTTATATATTGTAAAGTAAACGATTCAGATCATCTTCTAAGTTCTGGTATATAGGAAGTAGGCGTGGTTGTGAAGCGATTTGGCCAATTTTCACAACATATTATTGGGAGGTAAGGAAACTATTACAAACCAAGTTTCATTGAAATCGGTCGAGTAGTTCCTGAGATATGGTTTTTGACCCAAAAGTGGGCGACGCCACGCCCATTTTCCATTTTGTAAAAAAATCTGAGTGCAGCTTTCATCTGCTATTTCTTATGTGAAATTTACTGTTTCTGACGTTTTTCGTTAGTGAGTTAACCCACTTTTAGTAATTTTCAACCTAACCTTTGTATGGGAGGTGGGCGTGGTTATTTCCCGATTTCTTTCATTTTTGGACTGTATTAGGAAGTGGCTAAAAAAAACGACTGCAGAAAGTTTGGTTTATATAGCTCTATTGGTTTGCGAGATATGTGCAAAAAACTTAGTAGGGGGCGGGGCCACGCCCACTTCCCCAAAAAAATTACATCCAAATATGCCCCTTCATAGTGCGATCCTTCATACCAAATTTTATTTCCATAGCTTTATTTATGGCTTAGTTATGGCACTTTATGTGTTTTCGGTTTTCGCCATTTTGTGGGCGTGGCAGTGGTCCGATTTTGCTCATTTTCGAAAGCAACCTTCCTATGGTGCCAAGAAATAAGTGTGCCAAGTTTCATCAAGATATCTTAATTTTTACTCAAGTTACAGCTTGCACAGACGGACGGACGGACGGACGGACAGACAGACATTCGGATTTGAACTCCACTCTTCACCCTGATCACTTTGGTATATATAACCCTATATCTAACTCGTTTAGTTTTGGGTGTTACAAACAACCGTTATGTGAACAAAACTATAATACTCTCTAGCAACTTCGTTGTTGCGAGAGTATAAAAATAAAAGTATACCTTTCAAAGTCACAATTCTTCGTATCTATACGAGCCGTTCTGTTTTCTACTGATAATTATATACGCTTATGCATATTTTATTGAGTTCAATCGACCGTTCATTTGTGGCGCAGACCAGAATTAGCGTTGCATTTAATTGAATTTCTTCCTTGAATTCTAAGGTTGCACGCATTGTCAATAGTCAATGCTGTAACCGTCGCATAACATTTGTCTTAAGACAACATTTACGCCCACTCGCAAACGTAACGGTAAAAATACGAAACAGTTCCACAAAAATCGTGAAATACAATGGTATGTCAACAACAACAACAAAGACACATTCAAAGACAAATAACTGCTACGAGGTTAAAGTGAAGGCAGACCACAAATACGAATGTAAACGAAAATGCCAAATCAACGAATGTGCTGAAAGCAAAATAGACGTGGCAGAAATTAAAACGTAAACGAAATCGTATTTATACCAATTTTATACTGATAAAATAAAACTAAACGACACACAAGCATACACACTGGATGTCTGTCTACTAATATTATTTAGTCATGCGCGTTCATTTCGATGAACTTGTTTGGGTGTGTTTGTGTGTGTTTCTACATACAAACAGATTTGCAAAGACGCTTGTGGCAATTAAACCCTATTGGTATAGTAAATGGTGCCGAATTAGCTAATTGTTATTAAGAATATTTCTGCTTGATATTCAGCTATTATGATGATTGACAAGAGTCGGTGTGAGCTTGATGAATGTGAAGAATCAAAGATTCTAACACCATCTGTGCAGGTTTCATTGCTTGAAGATTGTTAATATGAGATATGAAGTATAACTAACAGAAAAATATTCCTTAATGACACTCAGCTATCGCTAAGTTGGGAATCGGTCTATTACACGTAAGATAACCAATAGCAGTTTTCCAAAATTTCCAAATGTACTCAACCAACAAGGATAGAGTTTCACAAACTTCAATTGTTGAGAGAAGCAATTGTAGTGATATTCGGAAATAGAAATGATGGATTCACCCATAGACTTTAGAGATCGTTTTATGCTACTACATTCGGAACAACAGCTGTATGGGTCTGGACTCGAAGCTCTAAAAAACATTATTTGTTCACAAATTCACGGAGAATGTTAATCACACGGCGACGTATGACCTAACTACAAAGGAAAATCAGAAAAACCTTATATGAAATGTCAGTACTCAGTGCTCAGAGTGAAGGCACTGAGCGAACGTGGACATATTTCAATATATGTACATACATATGTATGTAGATATATATACCCATATATGCTAACCCGCACCCATGGCATAGTTTTGGTTGACTTTGGTCACGACACTACAAAGGCGGACAACATAACAACACCGCATTGTTGGTACACTTGCTATAAAGAAAAATAAATAAATAACAAAGCTCACAAACAAAACTGTAACAATGACATATACTTTCAAGAATATTAAAGTAAATAGTAAGGATGAAATAATATACATACAAGTAAAGAATACGTGAAAGTGGTTAGAAGGTTCATGCAGTTTGCATGCTTTCACCATATACATATATATATATATATATATTTTGAGCTGCGTAGGATAAAATTCACGAGTAGACACTGTATTAGGCGCTAGTATATCAATCGAGGTTTGGAGGCTTCATATTTCCCAATAAAGGAGCAAAATAAATTCATATTTATATTTATATATAATTTTATTTATATATGCATCATATCAAATTCCTCCGTATTTTCACCATAATACGAGAAATTTGAATTCCGAAAATTTAACTCAGTCTATTTTTGCTGTTTTTATATGGAAAAATCCATAATTTAACTCGATACATAACGACGAGCCAACTAACGGCGAATCAACAACCGGCACACACACCACTGGACGTCAACAGAAAGAGCAATTTATATTTCGTTTATTTGGCAGTCAAAAGGCTGTTAAAGCTTGCGTGCTAGTACGCACATTGAAGCGCCAATGCTGCTGTGTTTGTGACTTCAATTGCGACGCTTATAAATTTGGCAATATTTAGGACGAACACAAAGCTCTTGCGGACGTTCGTACGTAAAACATAAATCACTCGTTGAAAAGTAGGCGATAAAAATAGCACCATTACATACTGACGTCTTATATTAGATATATAAAGCATATATTTTAAAAAATATTTTAGGTTCAACAAAGCAATTACAATAGCATGCGTGTGTATATGTATGTGTGTAGCTGTACATACATGTAACTAATACGACGTATGTGTGTGATATGTACATAATGCGGCAACGCATGAAATCGGTGAAAGAAAGGTCAAGCCTTGGTATACTTAACCATAGAAACGAAAACATCGGCAAATATGTACTTATCCACATACATATGTATGTATGTATGTATGTATATGTGTGTGTTTGCATGTGTGGCTAACCGTTAAAGCGCTTTCATTGTACGCTAAATCATTTCAAAGGCAGCTCAGCTCTAACGGTTTCGCCACAGCTATTGTGACTATACTGTTCTCAACAGTACACCCGTGCGTATGAGTAACATCAGCACACAAGGCACATTTTTATTTCCATCTTGACCCAAACTCAGTTCCCTAGCCGTTACAATGCGAACATATAGCAAAAAATAATAATAATAACAACAACAATAAGGCGACGTTTGCCGCAGCCTCTGTACACAGAGGGTTAGCGCCTGTACGAAGCCGTTGCGTTTGCAGATATGCGTGTCACAAATGCTTTCCACCGCTTGTTGTTGTAATGGGCGTGAAGTGAAAACAAAAATGAAAACAAAAACGGCAAATTAAATAAATACACTTCACTGTTCGATATACTCGTTGCATTTAAGCTGCTGCAACACCAGCATCATTGGCGCAATGCGTTGCCTCACACTGTGGCAATATACTATACCCGCCTTCCACTGCACCACATTGATGGACGTGTAATTTTTCGTTGCACTAACTTAATTGTAAATCCACAGGAGCGACAAGCGTTTGCGCCAGAGCAATGTGCGAACAGCCTTTGACGGATGTCTGCCGTGTGTGTGCGTAGGCGTAGCAATTATGTACAACAGCCCACGGCGTGTAAAATTTTCCGCTTTATCCCCACAGACTGTGGGAAAGCTTGTGGTCTCTTCAATTTAATTTCACACTGTAAGTGACCACAACAAAGCTAAATGGATTAACGTGCAACTCCACACTGACCGTCTGTTATTGATGGTAGTACAGGGGCATATTTGCCTATATGAATGCAAATATTTACTTTGCGTAGGCGTATATTTTTTACAAGCATACAACTGTGGTTACTTGCATGTAATCAAACAATTAACAAATACAAATGGTTATACAGTACATTGGCAATTTGAATGGAAAGCAATATATGATTTTTGCAGGGCTGCTGGGTATTGGGAATGAAATGCATTCTATGTAGATGGGTTTATTTTTCTAAAATGCCTTTAATTCGATCATATACATGGGAGAAATTATTTCAGTTGTTATTCCGTTATTTTTCAGCTATTCAGATGAGTAGATTTCGAAGAAAGATTCTAAGCGCAAACTTTGAGTAATAAGATTCGCTTCTAATAGTTTAAAATTAATTTAATTTAAAATTGAAACAAAATTTTTGGCTAATTAAACTAATTATAAATATAATAATTAATAATATTATAAGAACAATTTAGTTGAAGAAATATAAGCTAATTAAACAGTTTATAACACCCTTTTGGGTTAGAAAATAAAATAATAATAATCCGAGTGCTACAAATTTAATGAAATCCGTTACATTTATTATTACTTTTAATCTTAGTATATTCGTATTCGTATTATTATAATATACATATTTAATCTCTATTTTATTGCACTTTTTCATATATTCTTGTTATGTAATATAATTTATATAATATTGTTTTAATTAATTTAATTAAGTCTCTAAAAATCGTTTACTTAAGTTTACAAACAGAGTGGAAATGAAGGAAAATTATAATTCTTCATTATCGGCATATTTTATACTAGCAGACTACTCCGGCTTCGCACAGGTTTAAACAAACATTTCAAAAGTTATAAGTTTCTACACAGTTATACACACTCTCCCATACATATGCATGTACTTTCCCGTTTCTTGCGTGGGTTCATTTTAAAAAAGTAAAATGAGGAAAATTCGAACATAAAATTATATTTTATTTGCAATGAGCTAAAACTTGATTACGACCTCTAGTCTTTGGTGTCCGATGTCTTTCTCTCTGATTATGAAGGCGTTGGGAATGGTTAGAGTTCGACGCCTTAGTGCGAGCTTGATCTACAAGCCGCTACATGCACTCCGTACTCGACTCTCAAGCCCGTACTTGGTAGGTTTTGAAATTTTGTTTAGCAAGCAACTGCGAGCGCTATTTACTCGACTCTCTGGCACGCGATTGGAAGACGATTTTCAGTTTCAGATTAAGATACTCCATCACGGAGTTTTTTTTATACCCTCACCTAGGAAGGAAAATTTAGCCTATGTTACTCGGGGTGAATGTAGCTTTCTAATGGTGAAAGAATTTTTGAAATCGGCGCAGTAGTTTTTGAGTTTATTCATTACAAACATACATACAAATATTTTTTCTTTATAATAGTAGTATAGATGAGTCAGTCACGATAGATTAAAAAATTTAAAGCTTTTACTATTTATTTAGATCACAGCAAAATTAACCTCGTTTATCAGTGGTTGGGGCAAATCGAATTTGTAGATTTGGGACTTAAATCGCCTTTATCTTTCTATGCTCTACAGAGATCTTTCGTGAGCTTGAATGGTTCTTTCTGTTTCCCAAAATACGGCCATACCTGATATACTGATTTTCAAATTTTCAGTGGGGTTTATACCGTATAGCAAAATTAAGTGAACGTAGAATCTTGAATATAATGTAGCTCTGTTACAAAAATAGTTATAATCGATCAAAGAGTTACGCCAGCCGCTAGTGGATTTTATGCGGAAATACGGGTCGAATTGGGTGTTACCTTAATAAAATTAAATCACTAAATTGCGAGAGTATTAAATGCTCTATTATACTCGAATAGTTGAATCATTCCCGAATAGGTATATTAGTAAAATTACAACTTAAGTAATCACCAACAGTTATATATATTTTTTGCGTAATAGTTTGTTAATCTACTTTCGGCAGTTGCTATGTTTGCAAACTTAATTAAAATATAAAAAGTGTTTTAAGCTTATTATTTCTACTTATATAAGCTAATTGTTTCTAGTTATACATTTTTACTTAAAATACCATACAACTAGTAAACAAATATTATTACAACGTATATTATTATTTCACATATTTCTTATAAATATATGTATTCGCTTAGCCATTTCTATAGAACTTAACTCTAAATTAATTGAAACCAACAAATTCTCCACAATTTCAAAATCAAAGGAAAAGTTAAATTAGTTTTAGTTTCATTTATATTTACATTTCACTTTAATTTGGGTGTGTGAAAATAGAATTTTATCAAATAAATAATCGCATAATTGCAATGAAATTGCAAATATTAATAATAGCATACCCACGTACATAAATGGCATAATAAAATGTAACCCACAAGTGCACGCCCACACACACACACACACACACACACACCTATATACGCCAACGCTTGTGCGTGCAAGCAGAAAAACTCCAGTTAACATGAAACAAACAAACCCCCTTAGTAAACAATATTTGTGGCAACAACAGACACCACCACACAATTACAACAATTACAACACAAAGGCAAACATATACTATACATATGCTTATATGTGTAGCTATAATTCGCAAACACAAACAAACCAGTGCACGTTGTGTTTAACAACGGTACGTGTTAGCACACATCCAAATGCATAGCACACATACATATGTACATGCCAGTAACTTGCCACCAACTCAACACTATTCAAACTCTCAACGCACGAGTGCAGCAAATACACACGCATACATATGAAGCTATAAAGCTGATTGCGTTGGTTGCTCTTTGATAAATTGTATTAATTTGATTTCTCTCCTCTTTCTTTTCTTTTCTTTTTCCCTACCCCTTCACCTCCACCCAACTACAATATAAATGTCTATGTGCTCGTATGTTCAACACAATTAAAACACAAATTGAATCGAATGCAACCATATTGAACGGCCCACTCGTGAAATTGTGCCACACATCTTCTCCACAAACTTCAGCAGCAGGTATTACTATTGGTGGTAGTGGTGGTGGTGTCGGCGTTGGCACCGGCAACAGCATTGGCGTCGGTGTCAATAATGCCGGCGTACATTTCGTACTATCGCCGAGTGAACTACAAATCCATGGGAATGTAAGATAATAAATTAATCTACAAATAACTAAAGATCTCTGTTACTCTCTCTCTCACTCTATACGTGTATATCTCTCTACTTCACTGTATTAATGTCACATTCAAATGTCGTTAGCTAGCTCGCACGCTAGCCTGCGCTCATTAACAGTTCTTACTTATTTAGTGTGTGTTAAATGTTTTGTTGTGCTGAGTTTTACGCACTAATACTAATAAATAAATCACGCTTTATTAAATTGAATTGATTGAATTGAATATCGTACGTCAGGCACCCCTTGGAATGCTGCAAGTGTGTTTAATTAATTAATGTGTTTCTTTGAAATTCATAAAAAGCACAACTTTATTTATAATTTCCATTTAAAAATATGCAAAAAATATTTTTTCCCCTTTCAAATTATTAAAACTTAAATATATAAATTAATTTTCATTCGCTATTCGAACTTATAATTTTTATAATTTTACACTGTAATTCGCAGTTTTATTTTGCCGTCATTGTTTATTGTATGACAAATGTGTGTCGTGTTGTGTTTATGTGTATGTGTGTGTGACAATTTTTTTTTTTGCATTGCAGCGCAGAAAATGAAGAATAACACAATTTTTGACATTCTCTACACGTACTGCTATCTATTTCTCTCTTGTAACACCACGAAACACTCTACTTCTCACCTCAACACACGCTCCACGCGTTATATAATTACTATACTCGTACGTATTTATTCCACACGTTTACAATTTGTTTAATAAATGATTTTACCATAAAATATAAAAGTTATATATATATTTTTAAATTCAAACTCAACTTGTTAAGTGTTTCTTCATTTCTTAAGAAAATGTAATATATTGATATGGAAATGTGGAAAATTTGCATGGCATCGTAACTCTACTACTTTTTCTACTTATAAATAACGCTGATACAGACTTAAAATTAAACCTATTATACATTTATTACCAAATATTTAATTAATACTACAATTAAGTCACAATAACAAAATTTTTTATTTATATTTTTTTAAGAAATTTATTTTTTGCATTAAATATTCTACCAACAAACAATTTCACATTATTACCAGGCTTTTGTTCCAAGTTAATATTAATAAAAAAAATATTTTTATCCACATTGCATTATATCATTAATATACGTTTGCACACAATGTGGTAACCTTATTAAAAAAAGTCACGGATGTTAAAGTGCCGATGCTTCCACATCTAATCAAATTCAAACTCCCCGCAGAAAAAAATGCTTAATTTTACGCCATTTCTAATCCGAGGTCTTTACGTTTGGAGCATCTTATACTTGAATTTTTTTTTTTCAAATTACGAATGTGTTACCCATTCATCTCTTTTTTTATCACTGCTTGCTCTGGAGTTCCAAATAAACTTCCTCTCTTTTTATCACAGCTTGCTCTGAAGATCCAAATAAAATAGATTACTAACATGAAAAATGTTAAGCTCGACATTAAAATTAGCAATTGGTGTGTTACTAAGCTAAATCAACCAATCAGCCAAGTATTTGGGGTTTCATGGAACTCGGAGTTCATTCCATTCATACAATTAATATAAAGCCATGAATTCACTTGAAGCGTTTCGATTATGGCGGCATAACAGCCAAACAAATTTTATCCAACTTAGCTGTTTTCTGTGTTTTCTGAATACAAATTCTTAGCTGAAATGCATTTTAGTTCTCCAACTCAGTTCGACATTTATTGGATTAGTTTTTGAGCAGTACTTTTTCTTAAGGTTGACTCACTAATATAATAACTGAATATGCTCACTGAAATACATACATACGTACATTTTTGAAAAGAAGACTTATGAAATGTATATCAACATGTTTATGTTTTAAATTTCTGATCACTAATTCACTGATCTTTCGTCAAAAAATATTAATGTGAACGAATACTAGAGGATATATATTCCTTAACTTAAATACTTCTCAAACCCAGTGCTGCCAAACTACTTCATTTACACGTATGACAAATGCACGTTCGTTTGGACACTCGTTTAGTATTAGATTATCGAACGGAATTTCGGTTTTGTACTTCAGTGCAGGATAGTAATGTTAAGAGTAATTTCCAAATGATTTTAATTAGACTGTGTCATTTTTATTTTGCTTTAGATGAGGTAAATTTTAATGAATTATGTGCTGAACACATAGAAGACGACAAGCGACGAGCGACAACTGTCAAATATTAAAATACACGCGTTCTTATGGGCACAGATTTTTTGACAACAGCACGACTTCACGACAAAAGGGTTGAAGTCTTCGCTGTCGCCAAATTAGAAATGTTTCTAATTTTGCCGACGACAATGGCCGCTGTAGAGCTGCCACTAATATGTGAAATGTAAAATTATTCAAAGTTCTAACAAGTATGACGTTATTTTGCCAGCAGAAACGTAAAATAACTTTGATATATCATTTATAATAACAATCGATTATTTAAAACAAATAAATCGACAATTTTTACATCTTTTGCGCAAATAATTTCACTTTAAACTAAATATGTAAATTTTATTGAAATGAAAGGTTTTAGTACGGCAACAATGAAATTGCAGTTTGATATGTCGCTGCCGTCTTCAAAATGTTCAAGACGCTGGCTTCAAAGCGACATTTGTGATCAGCAGTCGCTACGTCGTGTCGTGTCGTCGTCTTTGTGTTCAGCACTTTAAGGTGAACAAATTTGATGTTATATACCGCGCAAACAACGTCGCCAATGGGCTATTGGGCGAAGGTGATAACAAACCGATGAGTATGCGAATGAAACTTCAATTTCCTCTCCGCCACTAAAAAAACCACTTCCCCCGGCTATTTAATTTTAACAGCAACAACAACAATTTAGCATAAACAACTTAAACTTTCACTCAACAGGCAACTTACGTGAACCTTGGAGACAGCAGCGCAGCCTCAACGAGCGCGATCTCTTAAGCGTGACAAACTCTTACGGTGCTAACGACTATCGCTTGACCAACACAAATCGTTTGTACTCCTCAGCCGATCGCGACCGCTACGATTTACATCGCGAACGACTCGAACGCTATCCACTAACACGCACCGCACGATTGGATGTGCAGCAGCAGAACGTCTACAATCGATCGAATCACGAACGTCAGTCTGTGAACGCTAGTAGTGGAGCGTATACGGCGCGTCGTGCGCCAACTTTAGCCACGGCTACGGCAACTACAGGTGGCGGTGGTAGCAGTAGCAGCAGCAGTGCCGGTAGCTACCACCACCAGAAACAACAACATCATCCACAACATCACCAATCAACTCCACAAATTGTAATCGATGATAAGCCACTGCCTACAAGCGCTTATGACCGCTACGGCAGCACAATTGGTGGTGGTACACGTGGTGAAGAGGGTAGCGCACGACGCATTGGCGCCGCTGCAACACGTAGTCTCGGTCGCGATCGTACGCTAATGTCGGACCCCTATTGGGATGAGGCAATACTGTCGACGAATGCATCGCAGGATTCACGACGTTATACGGAGCGTAGAATAAAAAAGACGGTACGTTTTGATGGGCATGATGAACCGTTGCTGAGCTCTTCTACTACAAAATCTGGTTCATTACCGCCGGTAACGCAAATTTTACCATCTACGGCTATGGACGTAGGTGCGGCCACTATACTGACCAGCGCTAAATTGGGCGCAAATGCAAACACTGCCAATACGATTAGCATTTCGGATGCGGCTGCCGATTGGGCACGCTGGGACGCCGAACGGCAGGGTAGTCAGGATTCGGCCACCAAGGATTCTGGCATAGATACGTGCAGTACGTTCACCAGTAGCGAAGACTCGAATCGCGGCGATGGCCCAAAGGTAGAATTGCTGCTCTGTGTATAAATAATTGTCGTCTGACTTACCAACGACTCATGAACGTACCTCTCAGTCTGCTCAAAATTCCTATCAATACCCGAAAAAATTACATTTTAATTGTATTTGTCCTTACTGTGTCGCCTTAAGCGGTGACACATTTATATTATTTTGACATGTGTGAATCTCAAGGCTTTCCCACAATTTCAGCGCATCTTAAACCATGAGTTCCTGGCCACTAAAATGGCCGTATACCGCGTTTTACTTCCTTAACTTCGCGTTTCCTGAGCATATACTTTGAAATGAAAATACACATTTATTATCAGTTTTTATCAGCTTATTTACTTTGATACATAAATATAGTACATAATTGCATGTCAAATAGCATTTAATGTTGTCGAAATCTGTGTGTATGGTCGTTTCATTATCTGTTTCCATCGATCTGACTTTTTTATGGCGTGGTTTTATGTCTACTATATTTTGCCTTTTATCAATATATAATGCAGAATATACCATAGCACAATTTAAGCAAATATTCACATAGTCTGAAACAAATTATCAAATACATATTTATATATAGAATTTTTAAATACACATAACCAAAATAATTACAAATATTTATTAATCATCATCCAACTAAAAACCACAAAGAAAATCACATTCTGCTCTTCAAACAACACCTAATAAATTGGCCTTTTTGACTAAAGAGCATCGGTGTGAACAATTTGCAAATTAACTTAATTTAATTAAATAAGCCAATAAAATGTTTAAATATACAGTAAATTGCATAATTTACCTCTTTCACTGAATTAAGTTGATGATGAAAATCAATCAATTAATTTTCGATTTAATGTCAATCAGGACGACAACTCAACTTTTTATAGCTAATTGAGCATATTCAAGGTGTTATAATTACGAAGCTTTGTCAGGTTTTAGTTAATAATTTATTTGGTTTAATGAATTATTTCTGAAAAGCTTAGCAATGATTTGTTTACCGTTGCGCTATGATTCGATCGTTAGCATTTTTCTAATGAGACCAAAATTTATTGTTTTCTATTCGATAGTCGTCCTATAAAAAGATAAAAGCAACTATAGTAATTCGACCGCATTTTTCTTAAATATGTCTTCCTACTCATAACCTTTTTACAGAGTGATATCACTTCTGATATTGTGCTTTAAGATCTTCAACTATTATAATAATAGTTAATGTTTTTCAAATTACGTTTGACACATTGCCTTAATTTAGTCCACTATTAGTCCATATTTTGGTTTGGTTTTGTGTGAAATTAAAATAGATAAAATGTGTCATTAGGCTACCATTTTACATAATGCAAATTGGAAATTTGTTAATTGACTAAATTAAGAATGTTTTTGAAAAACTAATCAGACAATTTATAGAATCGTGCTATATTTTGCTTTTATTTGGGATTTTTTATTTTATTAAATGTTAATAACCTAACAATAATTACATATCATAACACTTAATCAGATGCATACGTACAAACACATTAACTAAGCTACATTACACTGAAAAAAATATATCATAAAATGCACTAATAACAGACATCAAATAAAAAACTCATGTATTTATCACACATACTATTTAACTACCTACATTCACACATATAAATATATTTGTTATTTATAATAGTATATGTTTCGTTTTATTGTTGCAATAAATGTTTCGCTGTACATACATATAAATACGTGTCTATATACATATTTTATTTGTTAAATTTGTAAAAAATTTTCACAAATATCGCATGCTATAAAAATTATCTCATGCAATATTCACACAACACTTTTTTTGATTTTTTTAGTTAAGAAAATTTCGAAAATTGTTGAAGCCTGAAAATAATCTCTATAACTGTGTATGTGTTCTCATGAATTTTACAAGAACTAAGCGAAATAAGTTTATATTTTTAGGCAGATATTTCATGTATTGAGGAAATGTAAAGGCAACAACCCTTCTATAATGTAGTAGAAACTCTATGCTTATCATTAAATGTACTAATACATTCATTAAAGTGTATGTATTTATGTAAAATTGTATTTATAAAGAGAATGTATTGCATATGCATTGAACTGAGCATTTGTTTAAACTTTTTTGGTTTTTTTTAACTCTAATTGTAATATAAATAACAAAATATGTATATAACAACAAATACGAAATGAAGGACGAAAGCGAAACGCTACCGAACGCCTAACTAGTGCAGTAATAACTTTAAGCATAATGTAAGAGTCAGCATTCATTCATTGTTTGTTTGACTCAAAATAAAAATATTTCAATTTCTTTATGTACTAACAATTAAAAACAGCGCATATGTACAACTATAACAATTGAAGAACTATTCTCTATGAAAAATATATTCATAATTTTTTCATTTACCCTGTTTTATGCAACTTCCATCTCCGCCACCTACTCCTACCCACAAAACAAAAACAAATATGAAAATAACCAAAACAAACAAAAAACGTAAACGATTGGCCACACCTGTACCATTCCATCAACGCACTCCACCACCACCATAAACATCATAACCAAATATGTATCAACTGTTCAAATGCCCGTCCAATCGAATGTCCACGAAATTGTACACAAACCGTTAACGATTTTAAAACAAAAAAAACGACTTTTTTGAAAATTACAAAACTACACAGCAACCGGTGAATTGGCAAATATCCACGGATAGTACATGCCTAATTGGTCGTATGTTATTACGAAAGTATTATGATGGTGAGGACATACTCGGCTTGAAGGTGACAAGTGGCCAACGGCTGACAACAGCAGGGGACGCGCATAATAAATTAAGCGATTGCGGTGCGATCGTCGAAAAGGTGAAACGCGGCTCGGTAGCCGATCTTGAAGGACATATACAACCAGGTAAACAGTATAACATACTACATAGCATACAAGCACTCATTAGCATGCATAGTTGATAGACGGTATATTTTATATGCACATACCCCTTGAAAATCATCCTAAGAATACATTGAGACTTACAAGTTTCGACAATCATCGATTACAAAAAGTATAACTGTAAAACAATTTACGTATATAAAGCTTAGATCCACTGAGTTCCACAAACTACATGAATTCTAAAAGTATATAACTTTGAAGCTTTCCTTTGCTTAGTAACCACCTACGTAGAGTTCTCCTAAGTATGTTAGTCACAGAACAAACGTTATATAAGAACAATCAACTTCGGCTATGACTACTTATTGTCTTGAAAACATTAGTTTTACATGACATATAATCTGATTTATGGTTCAAATCTAAGCCACATTGGGAAACTTGTCTCACTATCTCCTATAATCGTACACCAAATGAACTGGGAAGTACAATATCGTAATGCCTAGTCTTACTTTCAGAGACTTCAATAAAAATCAAGAGATATTACATTTTTTTCAACAAACGGAGAATAATGCAGAAACCCCATATTTCGAGAGAGGGCTTAGGATATTTCCAGCAAAAGTTCTGAAATATAGCAGCTCCAAGAGAGGCCTCTCCGTACTGCGATATAGAATTATATTTAGTTATATTTATTCTGATCAAACAAGAAATCCAATATAGCGACTTCATTTATTGATTCACACTTGCACGCACTTATATTTCTATCAATATCAATCGCCATACTTTACATACCCATCTCACTCTCTGCCCCTATCTCTATCTCTTTCATCGCATTTGTATTTCATTTGCATCAGGCGACGAAATCATCGAATGGAATGGTCGAGTGCTGCGTAATAAGTGTGCGGACGAGGTTTACCAGATCATTGACGAAAGTCGCTTGGATGCACAAGTCGAATTGGTCGTTTCGCGACCTCTATCCGCCAACGCCAGCGACGGCAATGCACTACGCAGAGGAGTCGGTCAGCAACAGCAAGGCGTGACGTTGCATAATCAATGCCTCGCCAACACCATTGCCAGCAGTGCGGTGGTCAGCAGCGGCGGACGATATTACACACGAAAAGGTACACAGCACAAACTGAAAAAAAAAAAATCAAAAAATATAGGAAATCTTAGAGTTATTTAGTTAATTTATAAGATGAAATCTCTTTTCGTTAAGAGTTAAACATATACACAGTAGCTCAGAATTTTACTCAAATATACACATAAAGCGATCACATTAGTTGCAAGTTGCAAGTTCAGACATCCGTCACATGAGAAGAAAACACACATTTACGTTTCATTTAAAACTAAACACCCACGACATCTGGTATTTGAGCGCGTTTGCAGCTTAATTCTATAGCTATGTACTTGAAAAGTAAACATTTGCAACAAGAACAAACTAGAAACACCTGGTTAGACAAAGACACACATTACCTTAATAAATTGCTTTGCACTAGGCACTTCTCCTTAAAGATATACCTTACACTCTAATTTTATAAATTTGTTCCAACATTCTCTTCACACAGCACCCGGTGCCGCTGCTGCGAACGAACATCATCGCGACAAGCCGAGCGTACTAATCACATCGCCCGGTTCGCCCGATTTACACCCCACTAGCGGCGGTGCGCACACATTGCGGCAGACGAATGTGCAACAACGTGGCTACAGCGGCGACGCCGGTACGTATCAGCAGCAGCACTCAACGCATCCACAACCGAAGCAGCAATCGCCACAATCACAACAACAGCAACGGCACGGAGCGAGCGGCACGAATACAGCCAGTGCATCTGCAGCCGGTACACCAATTACAACGACGACGGCGAGCCACCATCATCATTACCACCAGCCACCACCGTCATCGCACACGTATCCACATGCCGCCGCACACCACTTGCCCACAGTGGGTGTGGCGCATGCACTGTCCATGGCTGTCGAGGGTCGCCTACAGATGAAACTCGGCTACGATCAGAATACGCTGCAGCTGATAGTTACTATCGTCTGTGCGACGGGCCTAACGGTGCGTCAGAGCGGTGCCGCACGCAATCCTTATGCAAAAGTGAGTGCCAAATGCAGCGAATACAATGAGGATAATTGCATTTAATTCAATCACGTAACAACGCAAGCGCCTAATCGTATGTTAATTTTCCCTATCGCACAAATAGGTGTTCCTTCTACCCGATCGGGGTACAAAATCGAAAAGACGCACCAAAACCTTAGCGAATACATGCGAGCCACGCTGGGGTCAAACGTTCGTTTATGCAGGCTTAAGGCGTTCCGATCTCACCGGTCGCTTACTTGAAGTAATTACAAGTTGCTCAAAATCGAATTTATTTTCAATTACGGATATTTTTTCTATAATTTAATTTCATTTCAATTTTACATGCCGTTTCAATTGCCGCTTATATTAGGTTACGTTGTGGGATTATGTGCGCTACGGTGCCAATGACTTCATCGGAGAAGTGGTCATTGATTTGGCGCATCACGTGCTTGACGACGAAGCGGAATGGTACCAAATGCAGCCCCACCAGGACACTTCGTATCTCGTATGTGTGAATTTCAACCTTTCTATTTACAGTCGTTTTATACTCGTTAAAACTAGTCAACAATGTTAGCATTGCCGAGTGTCAGTATTAAGTATGACAGTATGACAAAAAGTATATAAACAATAAGAGAATATTGCAAACAGTGTACACCGAGAGAATGTGCCCAAGTGTTTTATATTAGGCACACTTATATTACGTACAAATTTCTAACTAGAATGATTACTTTAATAATTATATAGCCAACAAAATTACCGATAAACAATTTAAACTCACCGAACTTAACTGTAAAAAACTGACACGCTCTTACCATAAATACTCTTATTTGATAAAAGCCAACCAGCAACCTCTCTCAATAAAAAAAATGTTTACAGAATATGGTGCGTGCTAGTCAAACCACTACCAAATATATCCACAAAGTTGTAATTAACTCGTGAGGCTCGAGAATTAGTTATACTTATCCAAACATAGCACCGACACATTCGCATATGATGAACCTCCACAATAAGTTCTACTTTAATGACTCTTTACCCTCTGTTTTGAGATCAAAACAGTTCTTTACTTAAATATACCGATGATGGATGTTGACAACAATAACTATCTTTTAAATAGGTTTCTATCAAAGGTCATAATCATTTCGTTGAATGTCTAACCATGAATGTCTTACCTTGGTATTCTACCAAGTGAAAAAATAGCCAAATTTTGTTTTATTAACCGTAATTTCTTGGGGAATATTTATATTCATCTAAATGATAGCAATCTAAATATTTAGTTTTTATTAGTTCTTAAATTTGTCCAATTGTTATGTTGTCCTCAGGAAATCAGCACTTAGAGAGTGCGCTTAATGTAACATCAATTCAATCCGTTAAATTCTTTTTATTGATTCGAAGAAGAAATATCCTTCGCAAATTTCATTAGAGTTAGAGTTGGAGAAATATCTCAAAAACAGATCTTGTCTGTAGAATGTTTCATTCGGTGTTAAAGAGAGAGCGAGAGAGACATAGAGAGCGAGGAAACACTTGTACGTTCCTTAGAGTACAGCTCCATATCAATCAATCCGGCTTTCAAGCTGATTAAACACTGAAAAATAATAAGCCGGAAAAGCAGAGTGTACAGTTGCATAAAACTACAACTAAATAGTATTCTCTACTTATATTAAACAGTTTAGAAGCACGTTTTCTTTAATGCTTGTGCGAAAGTATATAAATTACTTAAAATTAAGAACTGATGAATCAGAGTGCCGTCATTTCAATATATGATTAATGATCTCATAAGCGAAAATTTCACACATAGCACTACATACAGCATATCATACCCTTCATTGAAAATTAAGCCACCAACACCAAAAATCTAACGGATCCCCGACACCCTGTTTTAATGGTATGTGTGCGTGGATCACATCTAAAAAAAAAGAATTGAAAATATAGACGCATGATTTTGTGTATACATGTACAAACATATATATATACATATGTGTATATCCCCCACCATTTTGTGTATGAATTTGGACTAAACACCGCCCTCTCCCTTTCCTACTCCATCATAGTTGCATCACGACGACCAAAATGAAGCGGACATTATGATTTTGACACCGACAGATCATTTATCACCACCCAGCACAATGTCACGTCTTAGCGACTCCGATGTGACGTCTGAATGTGACATCGATGGACTGACGCCGGGGCGTGATGGCGCAAGCATATCCTCACTGGGCAGCTCATCAAGTCCACCACCAGAGGTAACTCATCCACACCCAATGACACTCATCAGTCAACGCATTATAACGGGATAAGTCGATTACAAATTCAAATATAATTCATGTTTTATACGAAATTTTATCATTATTATTAGGCATATTAAACTAATGCAACTAAATACACACATTCATACTATACCCTCTCAGGTGATATTCTAGATTGAAAGATACTTTCTAAAATATTCATTTCATATAATTTGTGGAAGCTTAAAAGCTCTATAAATTGCTTAAATACTTCGATGTACAAACACAACCACACATCATATGTATATACAATCATGTAGCCAATTCATATTAATGCATTCATTGGATTTTGTTCATATCAATACATATCTTCCTTTGAAATCACATGTGTGCATTCCCAAATACATAACAGCTTTCACTAATAGAAGTTACTGGGACTGCTATTTACTAAACAAGCAAATTCAGATTCACGGCGTAGTTAAAGAGAACCAGTAATTTGTGAAAGCTTTATTTAAAACAACAAAAGTAGGCATTCACAATTACATACATATGTTGATACATTGCTAAAAAGCTTTCACTTAACTAGCGAACAGGAAACTAGAAAGCTCAATGTCACTGTATTGTTAAAGAGCAATATCTGCTGTAAATTGTGAAAGTCCACTAAAGGTTTTAATTTTTATTTGGAATTTTTAAAATAAAGTCTCTATAGAGTATGACACTAAGATGCATGCTATATATAAGCACATACATTTTTATTATACATTTTTTAATTGTCATTTGTCTCCCAATGAGATATTTCTACTATCTAAATACTTTTTAATCGCAATATACAAAGATTTTAAAGCTTTCGCAACACACAAAATTTCATACTGCGCTTAATGTATGTTGAAGTTTCTCGGAACGCACCACCTTCGAGGCACTTCAACTAAACATTATAAGTCTCTCTGAGTTCTGATTTCTTGAAACTCTCCAACATTACACTTCATTATCATTATATATTCATAAAAAAGAACTGAAATCTTATAAATAATCTATTTTTATTTTAAATCCTTTGTTTTGGATTGGTGTCGTGTAATATATTTTCTCTTAAAGTCCGAATTTCTACAAGTATTTGCTCGAATATTGAACGTTTTGCATTCGCTTTTCTCTGCGCCACGTGCCTTAAAGCTCGTTTACATACACACGAACACGCGAACTTCCTTTCTCTAATGGCTGCTAATGTTTTCTCACATCCATATATACACACAAATACAAAGATATGCGCTCTTGTAAATGCAACTATGTAACTCTCTCTCTCTCTCTCTTTCTTTTGACTGTGTGATTGAATTTTAAAGGTATTTTTGCTATTATTGAGCAAAAAGCGCAGTTTTAGAGTTTTGCGCGTGTGCGCGTACTTTTGTGGATTTTTTATGTATATTAGATCGTTTTGAAAACTACAACAGCAACCAAATTTATTATTTATGTATGTTTTTATGGAAATTGCTAGCGATATAAGCGAAAATGACTAGTATTCCATGTATGTGTAAATTTGTACGAAAAATACGTCCATTTGTGTTGAAAAAACTGATTTCTGTAATTTTAAGAATCATGTACTAATTAAGTAAAATAAGCAATTCATATATTTTAAGCAAAATTTAAGAAATGTCAAGCATATAAAATGTGTAATGAGAACACATGCATAAAACTATTCAATAGCAAGCATTTGGCTTTGAAAACAAATGCTTTTTTCAGTTCAAATAAGTTTAAGAAATATCTATCAACTCAGCTATGACAAAGACCGCATTAGTGTCTGTGTTTCGAATACATTTTTGGTATTCGTATTTAGTTTATTGTTGCATGTGTAAGTGTATGTTGTACTAATTGTATTGTTTTTAGTTTGCATTTTTAATTTAAATGTGCTAATTAACATAAAAAGTGTGTGTTTTAGCTTTGTGCCTAAATGTATGCATCGTCGAACTGCTAAGCTACCCATAAAACCCCACCCTATTTGTCATTACACCATCCGTGCAAATATTTCGTATGTAAAAATAGCTGAAAGTAAAAAAAAAACGTATTCACATTGCCACAAATCACAGCGATCACCATTTCACCAGCCAAACACATCTAATATTACACTTGTTAATGTTTTCAATCTCAGTCATATCCAACTATAACTATTCCACTACCACACTTTTATGATCTACATTCACACATATGTAGATCTGTGCATAACGGTATAGATATGTATATGCAACTGCAGTCGTGTCCACACCCATTCAATTGTAAAAAAATGTGCATAAAAAAGAAAATGAAAAAATATCTTACACGTGTTACCTCATTCCATGTATACCGTGTCTTTTAAAACTTGCAAATTGTACCCTCGTTTGTATATAATTATCCGAAATTAGTCCTCATGTAGCATATTTCATGTATATGACTTAATTTTTAATTTATAGTTCTCTCGTTCATTTATATTACGTTTTTTCTCTTCTCTCTTTCATACTATTTTAATGACATTCAAAATAATCACGCTCACCTCTAACCTAAAACAATTGACAAATCACAAAATTGTCCAACCTTGCAACGTTTTGCAACTTCCAAACCTACGCTGCACCAATATGCATCCGCCTTCATTTAAAAAAATAAAAAAAACTGAAAAAATAAAAATGTATATATGAACGGTTTTGACACTTTTAATGAAATCGAAAAATTGGATTGCAAACAACAAAAAAATTCGAAATTCACCACTCCTGCAGATCGACTTGAATGAGCGTCGCTCAAGACGCGATATGTCACCGCAAGGTCGCAAACGTGTAGCTGGTATGGTAGCGCGTGATTATCGTACGGTATCTGGCATTGGACAAAGTTATCATAATCAGGTTTGAAAGCAATTACAAATACATGCAATTGTATGTGTATATGTAGATGGGATGTTCATTGTGACAGGCGGCAAGTCCTTAAACACCACTCAATACAAATACTAGCGATTCCGTTGAATTGAGTGAGGGAAATTAGTTCATGGCAGTTTAGAACTATATTAAAATATTACAAAAAATACATTTATTTAACAAGTAACTTAGGATTTTAAAAATATTTGTGAATATTAAACTAAAATAATAATGTATGAATATAATAGAGAAGCCATAAGTAGTCCAAGAGGAAAAAAATTATATTCAGACGAGCGAAGCGACCTAAAAATGTATTTCAAAACTAATGAGACTCGGTATTATTTCTACTTCGAAAACATATATGCCTCAAAGGTATCACAGAGAAACTATATTTCAATTTCTTAAATGTTTTTCGTAGACTTAGCATTAATAGTGAACTGAACAAAAAAATCTTCAAGATGATTTTAAACGGTCAGGTATGTGCGATTCATGGTGTATCAACTTCTTTGTCACCCATCGTTATCTCATATAAGATCTTCTGAAAACGAGAATTCAAGATATATGTACAAATGGATATTATGGAACCTTCCATCTTTAACTTAAAATATATAACGTAAAATATTTGACAATCCCTCCCCTGTACGCCCATAAGACAGTGACCCTGATAACTTCTATATACAATGCTCTCTACCAGATAACTTTACAAGTTTGCGAGTTCTTGACCTAATATAAATATAAGCGCTATAACAAAAAACTGATTGCCGTAGGTAGGACGCAAAGGCACAAAGTAGCTAACGACCGCATATTAAGTCGGTCATGGTTGTACCAAAGCCTGAATTAACATAAATTTATGCAGGTCGAAACTGAAATTAGCTCGCTAAAATAAGACTTTTGAAAAAATGGTTACAACTATCATCGCTTACATTAATTGCAAACAGATGTCATTTTATACATTCCAGTCCGACGCACAACCATTACGCCAACGCATATGAATAACCGCATTTGCCGCGTCGCTACAGCCTTTGAAGCAAACTTCACACTTGTATGCCTTTACTAGTAGAGTTGTCTTATAAATAAAAAAATAATTTTTATCAAGCTGTTGTACTGTAATTTAACCGTAATTAATGCGAATTTCCCAACTACATTTTAGAAGTTTCAATTGTAAGTTATTGTCTTTTTAAGTGTGTAACTATTGATTGCAATTACAGTCGATTCCTTTAACGTATTCCACACAAACATACGAACTTTTGCTTGCTTTTGAACATTTTAGAACTTACACCGCCAACTATTTCATTTTCAGTTTAAAAAAGTTTCTTTAGTTACTAAGAGTTCCCCCTTTTACAATAAGCACGAATGAGGCGCTTCATGTGCGCTCCAACGAAAATATAACCTCATATTCGACACTTATCTTCAATAATCCCATTAAAATTTATTTTTATATATATATTTATAAATTTCCGCTACCGCAACGCATTTTGCCAACAGCAGGTGAGCACTGGTTACTTGCGTCGCAATGGCGCCATCACTGGTCCCAGTGGCATGAGCCTGAGTCAGCGCAGTCACTCTGCTGCACCGACCGACAGCTATCACGGTGTGACCGGCAGCGGTCACAGTTATTATCGCAGCAGCAGCCCCCGACGCGGTTCACTCTCGCCGCCTGACGATCGCTACATAGACTATCCAGTGCTTCCAATACACGCAACCGGTGGCTCAGCATACGGACATTCACTGTCGAGTGGTGCGAGCTCTTTAAGTGCCAGCGCTGGTGGTGTTGCCTTGGGTGGCATAGGAGGCGCTGCAATTGGCCCAACGGGAGCAGCACAGCAGGGACGCTTTCAGTCGCGTTCCGCAACCGCCACACCGACGGGATCGCCCAAAAAACGGCAGCTGCCACAGGTGGGCGTAGCAATGAACGCATCACTCTTAATGGACAAATATTTTTATGTTTCTACATTTGTGTTATAGGTGCCGCAAACTTCACGCAGCGCCATGCTACGCGATCGTTTGGGTCAAGAGTTCGATGAACGACCGGGTGGCGGGCGATTCGGGCGTCATCGCACGCGTCAAATGCATCATCAGGCAACCTACCGCAGCACCGGCATGGGTGGCTGGGAGCGTCACTACACCGGACTCTCCGACAGCGATCTACAGTCGATGGAGACGCGTGCACGCCCGCGACACTCGCTATCGCCTGATAAGGACTTCATGGGTGAATTTGGTGATTCTGATATGGAGTCGGTGGTTAGCGTAACTTCGAGCGCCTTCTCAACACAATCGGAACGGCCGCGCGGCTCACGTGGTCTGAGGTAAGTAGATGCTGATTGGCTTGCGGGCCGAACGGCTTTTCCCTTATATCCCACAAAAAACGCTTTCGTTTTGGGTTGCTGTGTGTTTGTTGTAAACAGCCGGGAAACAAAATTTCTGCACCTATACCATAACCAAGCCAAAAAACTAAAAAAATTAATATGAAATCGTGCCAAATCACAAAAAATCGAATAAATAATCAAACAATTCAAATCAGTCGAACAATCAGCCGTTACAAGCCGAAATTAGTAGTTCTGGAATTAGTTTTGAATTGAAATCAGACACGTTTTTGAACCAAATCAGTACAAAATTTTCACATTCTTTTTTTTTATACTATTTAGTTTTATTTTATTTCGTTTGGAAAAAGCAAAAACAATTGAGTTGTAACGATATTCGGCTCAAGCAAATGCAACCCTGTCATTTTTTGTTTTTATTTTACTGACATCAAACACTTTTCCTCAATATGGCAACTTTTGCTGGAAAACAAACAAAAATTTGGTTTTCTTTTCTTTATTATTTTTTACATACCTACATACCTACTCTACTCAACTCAACTCAACTACTCAACTCAACTAATTCTCAACCCAAAAAATCTACTCTACTTCACTTCAATGACGCCCGCTAATTTTATGTTGAACTGCTTTATATATGCCAACAACAACAAACTACAATTAAAATGTCAACAAAACAACAACAACCACACATATGGTATATACCACATCTAATGGTATATAAATAATACACACAAAAATACAACAACTTTGCATAATTTCACTACACAAAATGACTGACTGATGTGAACGCACAACAACAAACAACGTACAAATTATCACACCACACAACCGTTACATGGCAATATGTTAAACTTATTTGCAATTTTTTTTCTCAAAATAAATTATTTGTTTCTTAACGCAAACTATACGAAATCAACACCAACAAAAACACCATATTCCAACAAAATTACATACAACAAACAATAATCAACTCGAAATGATCCCCCATTGATCATTTTGCATTTTTGCATGCGCATGCGGATTAAATCAACACACAATAACAACAATGAAAACAATGAAAAAAAAAAAAAACAAAAAAACTTAAAAATTGTAATTCAAAATCGAAAAAATACAAAAACCAAACAACTTAATTATACTACCACCAACACACAACCGCTCTCAAATGCACACGCGGCTTCATGAACATAACGTAAATCGAAATTCAAATTTGAAAACGTAACTGCAATTACAACCACAAAACCAACCAAACAATCGGTCGCTCACACCATCAAAAGTTTGCCACGCAATTGGCGCACCTTGTACGGCGCCGATCAAATTCCTGGCGGTGTCCCCACCACCACGCTTGCCGGTCACCACGCACACGCTCGGGGCCGCGGCTTCTTTGAACGCTATCGCGCCAATACGATCGAGGTCGATGATTGTGATTTTTTACAAACCAGTTTAACAGGCGCACCATCACTGTACGGTATGGGACAGTCGCCGCCACACCTCAACACAGCGTCACAACAGATGTTGCTGCTGGAACAGTTAGAGCAGCTGCAACAGCTTGCCGAAATGGCGGCTGCCGATTCACCGCCGAACACAGCAACTTTAGTGGCTGCATCTAATCCACACAATATACTAAATACAACTGCTGCAAATGCGCCATCACATCACCTATTACCACCACACCGACAATTGCAAACACAGCAACAACTACATGAACCAATACAACTGCCAAGCCAACTCGTCATGACCGACAATAGCGGTAATTTAATAGTGGATCCGTATATGCTTGACGGGAGCACCGAACCGGGACTGCTGTTAATGGAGCCGGCGGGTGTAACGGTGATACCGCCAACACCGCCATCCACATTACCGCCGCCGCTGCCGCCGCCAGCGCACACTGTCAGCACACAATTGCATCAACAGCAACAACAACCATCAGCACACCAACATCCCCATATATTTCATCCACATCAATTCTTACCGCACATACCGGATCCCATACATTTCCCCGAGTTTCTAACTCATGCTGCCGATTTCAGTCCCTTCGCCGACAAGATTTTTCCACGTGATAGCTCCCTAGGGTCCAGTAGCCAATATCCATTTTACGAACATCTGCAACGTATCACCACGCCCGTAGTGAATCTCTTTCGTCATAGTCCAAGCTCCACACTAAGTACACCGACGGCTGCTGCAGTCAATTCGCCGCATCAGCACGCCCATTCGGTCTCATCATCACCTTCATCTTACATTGCCTATGTACGCGATCATTATGACAATACATGTAGCCACTGCCAAAATGGCAGCCAACCGGTCGTACTTTCGACAAATGCTGCACTTACCACACCCGGCATTGCCATAGGCGCTTGCGAAAATCCATTTTGCATTGCTGAATCCCATCCTCATCCACAGCATCATCCGGTCGCCTATCCTTATACAGCCGAGCAACTACTGCGTAGACCATCATTGTCCATGTATCAGCCATCGTCAGAGCCTTCACTGCCAACTATGGATCCGGCAATATGCGGCGAATGTGTAGATCAGCATTTCGTGAGCGGTCTCACCGCACCGCAAATTGACTTGGGCGCTGTGCCTACATATCATGTACACACACCAACACCAACGGCACACAAAAAGGCCAAGTCCACATTGGCACCGCCACCTCAACTGCCCACACAATCGATATTGCGTCTATCGCGACAATTAAGTGAAGACGCACTTGTAACAGCTGTACCAATTGCCGAATCGAAAGCTCAACCTCCTTCTATATTGAAAAAACCGAAAGTGGGCGTACCAACGGGCACTTTAGATCGACGAAAAATGTTTCATGAGGGTCAGTCACGTTCACTAGATTACGATGATTTACATGCGAAAAGTTGGGGCCGTCGTCGCATAAGATACGAGGACGAGATATATAATCCGCCACTGGAGGAGCTATCTCGTCGTTATGGTTCCGAAACAAATATACGACAATCTTATATGGGCGCCAATGTTGACGCAGTCAATCCGCTCAGTCACTCACACTTTCTTGTAACTGACGATAAGATCGTTACTATTACCTACGACTCGGACGTGGGTTGGACGCGACGCGGTGTTGCGCCATCCGTATTTCACGATCCACGACGTCGCTTCGATGGCCGCGAGCGTAATCATATGTCTCTGAATTTACAACGCACCAATCAGGAAAAGCTCTATGGAGCTGCACTGCCATACCAAAAGCGACGTCGCAATCTGCCACATCCACCAAGCGCACAAAATGCTCACAATTTTTCACCAGTTGAAGGTTACGACGACGATCCCATGTTAATGGATCCCGCCACACATTCGTCTGCTACGCTGCCACCGCATAGTGGCGAACCAATATCCATGAATGGTACAGGCTCCACCGATCGACCGGGACCAATTGGCGAACATCGCGATCAACGTGATCCTCGCGATCCACGCGATGTACGTGATCCGCGCGATCTCAGTCGCTCGGTGGGGCCAGGCTCATCACCTAGTCAACAACGACATCATTCATCGATTGTCTCGAAACGCAGTAAATCATCGATGGCCGCCGGTGGTGGTCATCGTACACGTGTAGAACAGTTACAGCATGAATCGGGCAGTGATCGCAGTAATCTCGTTAGTATCAATGACCAACCCGAATATTTCGAATACGATGATTACGGTGATCAATATACAGACTCGCACACTAATCGTAATTATACAACAACAACAAATGCAAGTAGTAATAGTTTCGTTAGTAGTAGTGGTAGTGGTAGTGTTAGGCAAAAAGGGAAAGAAGTTTCATACGGCGCGGAACAACAGACGAAATCTAGTAGTGGGAGTGGTAGTGGTGGTGGTGCTTCTTCTACTGCTGCTGCTGGTAATATCGTCGTCGGTGGTAACATTTCTAATAATGCTTCTTCTTCCTCTTTTGCAAATTCCCATCATGGTGTCGCTAACTCCACATCACCTAAACGTGCCTCATTGAAACATACAAATACAACTAACGACGCTAACCAAAACGTAAACGTTGACGGAACAACAACAACTACAACTCCCATACAAACAACAACTACATCCACAAACATCACAACCACATCATCGTCGAATACAACAACAACCGCTATGGCTACAACAACTTCAACCTTAACAACCTCAACAACAAATACTGCTGCCACAACAACAACAACGAATACTGGTGATCCAACAATATCCGGTGGCGATGCCGCTGCCACTGATGATGCCGACGCGCCACTCGACGTCATCGATTGGGATGCCATCGACGCTATGTTGGATGATGATTTCAGTGAATATGACAAAGACAAAAACGGTGGTGGTGAGGAGAAGAAGGACGATGCGAACTTTAGTCAGAGTGTTGATGAGAAAGTTGGTAAGCAAATATGTATGTAGATGTGTATGTACTTTCATGAATGTCGTGTAGTTGTAAAAAGATATATGTGTGTGCGTATCTAGTACTTAGTATGTGTTTTGATTTGCAATTACTCGTAAATTGAAAAATGTATACAAATCATACATAAAGCTGATGAACAAAAATATTCATAAGAAAGAAGTTTCAAATATTCTTCTACTTGACTGCCGGGTCATTGTCATATGAAAACAGTGGCAAATAAGCTTTTCACTTTGGTGTAATATTTAAGCTACCTTTTTCTCTGCTATCAGCATTTAGTTCATTCTACCAGCTGTCGACTTTACGTAACTGAAGCCGGATTTCATCCAACAAACAACGAGATCAAATACGGGAAATCCTGTATACTGTGAATCCCCTCGGGAAAAATTTCTAAACCATTAACGATCTTGAATTTTGAATTTTTATAAATTTAAAATAACTTCTAAATCTTATACAGAATGCTTAAGTCAAAGACCACCGTATCCGTTATTTTATTCTTCTCAATTCTTGAAATCAGAATTTTCAAATCTCTAATTTTTAATACAGCTCGAAAATATGAGATCCAATGTTATTGAACTCCTAAATTGAAATGTATTTATGTAGTCCAATTATGTTTTATATCGTAGTTTTCTTCTGTTCGGTGTTTTTTTTTATATTTTTTCTTTTCAAACAAAATTATTTGTAAACTAACTATGTGTAACTAATCATACGATTATTTCATCAGATGGCAGCTTATCTGATACTGCAACAGATCGCAAAAAGGGCGGCGTAGAGCAAGAGCGTTCCCCCAAAGGCGGCAGCGGTATGGGTAAAAAATCCAACTCCACCTCCCAATTATCGGCTACAGGTAAGAGCACGCCTTGTTTAACTACTGTTATACGCTTATTCATAATTCAAAAGATCTCTTGCAATTTAGTTACAAATCATGCAACATGCTTACTTAACATTTTAAAAAGTTAAAGAACGATATTCATGCAAGTAATTTTATGGTGCGATATTTTCAATACGAAAATGGAGCAAATAGATTAAAAATCATACGAAAAATAAACGATTTTTTATTGAACACGAAGCCATTAATTAGTATTTTTCATTTGACATTTTCATTTATTATTTTCATAATAATGTATTCAAATTCAGTTTTGTATCATTTGTCAACACTGTTTATCTTTTTTTTTACAAAATATTTGATTATATACACGTCAGTACATGCCAAAGTGTAAATAGTATTTACTAAATACTACATAATTTAGAGTCATACTTAAAAGACAAATATAAAAGAGACAACAATATTTCCATAAAAGCTAGTCAAGTTTTTGAAAAAGTTAATATCATTCAGCATTTTTAGAATCGAAAATTAAAAACTAATTAAATCGAAAAATAGTGAAACCATCAATTATCAATGTACATACATGCTATATATAAAGGTCGTAAAAGACGTATGGGCTTTGGAAAGAAGGGTAAGAACTCATTTACGGTACACCGAAGCGAAGAAGTTCTGCCAGGTGAGATACGTGGGGCGCTGTCGCGCGGTTCGTCATCTGAAGCCGATGGCGGTGAGGCATTAGCTGATGTCGGAGCCGGCACTGGTGGGGACAGGTTCGCAAATTCTATTGTTATTTTGTTCTTATATCTCTCTCTCACACTTCGATTATCGGTTTATTTTTATTGGGTTATATACAAGTTCTATAATTTATTAGCAGTTTTATTTTAAATTTAATTTTCATTTTTTTATGAATAATTTTATTAATAAAATATATACTTGAAGGTAAATGCGAAAGTGCTCACGTAAAGATGATAAACATTAATAAATTATTGAAAAAGTCATTAGGACATATTATATACAATACACAAAGTGGACTTACAAGGTGTTGTTGTGTTTTTTGGTTAACTGAAAATAGTAAACTAACTAACGAAACCAAAAAGCTGCGCAAATAATATTTAAAAACTGTTTTTAACTCAAAAACTCATTTAACTTAAATAAAAATTTAAGCATTTTTAGTTCGTCAAAGTAATACCATGTAACGAGCCTCGCTCAAATTTTTCTTGCTTTCTATTCGCATAATCGATTTTAACACACCTTGTGAGTCCGCAATTATCAATCAAGCTTTATCCTCTCTTATTTTCATATATAATATGAACTAAGCTTTAACCCCCAAAAGCTTGATTTTATCGAAAAGTTTTGATAACTTAAGAGGGTCTCATAAAACCACACTTTCACTGTAAATAAACAACAATATATATATGTATGTCTATATGTATACAAAAGCTTATCAACTCCCTCGAAAGCTTGGCATGGCGGGTTACCGCGGTTAAAAATCAGCTATGACTGCCCCAACGCAACACATGCTAATTAAAGCTCTATACATATAAAAAAAATAAAGCTCTACGGAAAACGAGCATCCTTACCCAAATCTTGAAATGTGAATCAACAACTTGACTTCAATATCATTTAACGTCCAAAGTCGATACGTATTTTTAGGCTCTTACTGCTATTCAAACAAATGGCAAAGAAATATAATGTGCAATTTAAAGCGAAAGCTTTTCAAACATTTACTCTGCAAAGCAAAATGTTTTTGAAAAGCTTTCGAATTTGAATCGCAGCTTTTACAATAACTTACTTCAATCTCTTAATTCAGCTCTCACACAATGTTGAAGCTCTGCATTAAGCTGCATTCGATTTGCTCATATTCAATTCATTCGAATACTATTAACTGTTTAATAGTATTCAAAAAAACATTGTTTTCATTTCATTAGTAAAATGCTGTAGCTAGTAGTTTAAATTCTTAGTTACTTGGTGAAGCGTGCCATAACGCCATTGCAATTTCACATGTATTTCTTTCGAGAACGGCCTTGCTTTTTGCAACAAATTACAGGAGTTAATGATATTTTTCTCATTTATCAATAATAATTAATAATAAATATACATACTAACAATACAACCGCAATACATTAGTTGAACACTTTGCATGCTTTTAAACGCTTTACAACAACACCTTTCCTTAAAACGCAAATAGAAGAAATTTTTCAGCCTATGAAATTAAAGGATGTAGATGATTTAAGGAATACACGGTAAGATCGCTAATTATTTAGCTTAAAGCGTTAGCCCTCAACTTACAATGGATTCTGAATTAATCAAAAGGAAAGGAGTTTCCGATTTATTGTTAAATACGTATATTGAAGTATGAGAGAAAAGTCAAATAAAATTGGAAAGTATTTCGAATTGATCTACAAAGTGTTCTGCGTTTCTTTTTGCCTTTTCATATGTACTTTAGTTTTAAGAAATGTTTAAATAATATTGAGTAATATAATACTATATATGTTTATACATATGGTATACAATCCAGCGAAGTTTTCAGTTAAAAAAATATATGAGTATAAGTATATACATAAGTGTTTATATTTATAGACATGTAACTGCTTCCACCCCTCCATCCATCATGTGTTCTATCCTAATCTCAATTAAAGAAAATATTGTTTGTTTTCAGCATCTTAAGATAATGGAAAGAATGAGAAACCAGAACAGAAACTTATAAATAAATCATTCTACAATTTAATAAGATTCATCACTGGAAAATTCTGAATTCCCAATCACAAGATTTTTAAAGCCAAACAACAACTATTTTTTAACCGATTAGAAAATAATGTCCCAGAGAAATATTTTAATGTTTATTTAGAAATGAAATATTTTTTTGTTTTCGAATGACATAATTACTTTAGTACAACGTTAACTTCGAGAAATTTCGTAGTGCGTTGATTTATTTCACTTATGAAAGCTCTATAATATGAGCTCTTTTCTCTAATGTGAGTATTAACCATTTCATTCTCTGAGAGAATACTTAAAAACACTTTGGAAAGAGACAAATACATCTGCATGTGTTATATGTTCGAATGTAAATCGATGAATCGTTTTACGGTATGACGGTTCCTCATTCCCTGTCTTAAGTGTTCATATCCGGTTCTACATTTGTTCAGTTTCTTAGTCTCTTATACCGGATGTTAGATATAATACTAAAGTTGAAATCTTTTTCAAAATCATGATGTCGATGGATTGTTGCTACGTTAAATATTTCCATTGTATATGCTTGATTACGTTTACTTGGGAACTATGCTTATCAAACACTACAATAATTCCTTTTTTGCATGCTTTAATGAATTATTGAGAACTCTAATGTTTATCATCTACAACTATCGCAAATTAATTATATTTTCTTTTTGTTACGACCAAGTATACTTAACAATATTACGCAACCACAGTTTACTGTAGTATAATATATACAACCATACTTATATGCAGGGAGACATAGAAGGGCGCTCATCTCGTACTACTCGCTCACAAACCACTTCACTCACTCGTACACAACCAACACGAACATGCATATGTACGTACGTGTGTAGGTGTGACCTTAGAGGCTAAATTTTTTTGTGAGAAATTGGAGAGCAATACACACGATTGGTCGACAAAAGTAGTTCCGATGAAATTATGTAATGGAAATGGAGAGATTAGTAATTGAAATGTATTGGCTTGAATACGCTAAGGTTACGCCGACTAAAAGGCATTACAATATATATATATTTTAGTTGCAGGTTGCTCTTTAATTAATATAAAATATTTATATCTATTTCAAAATGTTTACTCTGCGATTTTATATTCAATATACTAAGCATTCAAATGTTTTCAAATATTTATTGAAACAAAAATTCAACATATTTTTCAACATTTATTCTTCATGAACCTTATGTATAACAAATATTTTGTTAGACTGCTAGTATACAACTTTTTTATTATTATTTTTTTTTTTAACTGCTTTTCATGCTTTACTTTGCGCTATTATCTGTCCCACTAGTTTTATTCATTTTACGTTTGAAGTACTCAAATGTTTGTACTTTTTTGTTTCTGTATTTTTTACAAATATTTTTAATCATTCTTATTTGTTTGTATTTTTGTAAACTTTGTTGGTTTCCTTTTCTGTCGAGTACATGTACGAAATGGCAGTGTGTGTACAAAGATATATATGCGCTCGCGCCTAAATGTATGCATATGTATCTACATGTGTGATCGAAGTGATCTTGCACAGGGGCTTGCTTGTGTATTTTGGAAGCCCATTTGCATTACAGCTGTATTGTGCCTGCGATTATTGTATATACGTACGTATTTACTAACAATATAAATTCAAACATACGTACGCAATGTTATCCATTTATTCTAAATGTGTAGTATAAAAAGAAGTAGAAATAAAACAAATGCAGTACGCACCAGTACAAGAGGAATGATTTGAGGCAGTTTAGCATAATTAACGGCATTTACCACCATTTTGCATTATTGAGTACATCATACATGTGTAATCAGTGTTAATCATTCAATGTCTTCCTACCAATCCCGTTAATGCAGACCAATATAATGCAGCTGCCGCTTCCAATGCATCTCATCATCATCATCATCTTCGTCAATCACGCGGCTCTGCCGGCAGCATACAACGTTCTGTGGAGGTGCCGCCCACAGCATCGAGCACCCAATATCGTACCGGAAGTATACATTCCATATCCAGCTCTGAGGGCTCATCGTAAGTGCATCGTCTACTGCGTGATGCGCACGCAAACGATTTTCGTACTCAAAATAAAACTAAAAAAAAAATAGCATAATAATAATAACAATCATATCGACAGTTTATTAGTAAAATTTGTTCGTGTAGTTGCATCTCGCTGTATATACATTTAACGGTTAACCACACGAGCGCACTCAACTCTTTTTGTGAACGTTTTAATCATGTTTACAACCAATGCATCAAATAGATAGTTAATTATCGACCGATCAAGACAATATTAATACCAAAATCGCCAATTATTATATAATATTTGCAAAGCGGAACAAGTGTTTTAACAGTTACCAGACTCAGCATGTAAAATAACGTCCAAATGGTTACAAAAATTTTAACTTTTAATACTTACATGATACTCTTTTGGAAAGAAGCTTTAAACATTTTTAACAACAACAAAAAACAGAATCTAAAATTAACTTCAAAAACATTAAATTTTGGAATAATTTGAAGACGCAAAAAATAACTTTAAGACAGGGAATATTACAAAAAAAAAATGTTTACTTTGACAATTTACTAAAACAAAGAGTTGAGTGCGTTTAAAAAAATCAATAACGATAAAATCATACATAAGAATATAAGTGAAAGTGAGCCTTGACGTTGCTGCTGCCTGACTGTGAACCACTACATGATTTCTCTCTGTCTTTCTCTCTATTCTCGTTAATATAAAAATATCTTTATTATTTTCTTTTCATTCTAAAACTTTTCGCCAATGTCTATCTATCGCCATTTACTGCCTCAACTGTGTCGCATTTGTGTTGAACTGTTCAGTTAAAATTCTTTTACTTTCCGCTTCATCTGTGCTCCTTTCTTCGTGGTCGCATCGCGCAGCGGCAATCAGCACGAAATTTGAAATTCTCTATTCGTTGTGATTCAAATGTTTCGCTCAACTCTTTCTGTGCTTTTATGCAATTTGAAGTGACATTTGTTTCCTCTGTTTGCTGTAAATTTATATTATTTTATTTTTCATTATGCAATCTATAAGTATTGTGCGTATATATTTGTATGAGTAAATATATTAATTTTTGTCTTTTTATTTATTTAAAACTGATTTTTTGCTAAAACCAATTTTAAAAAAATTATACATATTAACAATTGCTTACGTTTTTATGTATATATGTATGCACCTTCAGCTTTTTCGAAATATTTATGCTTTAGAATTTTTTATTTATTTAGCATGTACACTAAAATTTTTTCTACATATGCTTCTACAGATAACATATTTTCCATTATTAAAGATATAATTAATAAGCTATAAGCTAAATGAATACATATTTTTAAAAATATTTATATATCATTTCAATTATTTAATTTGTCTTTCTTGATATACGGTTTTTTCCTACCGGGATTAAACATTATTCATGAGACAACATATTACTATAAATAAATATATATAAAATATGAAGAATATGTTCAGATTAATTATTATTTTTTCACAATACCAATAAAAATGCATAATGCATGTCACTTTCTAGAGGATATGCAAACGAAAAAATAAATAAACATGGTGATCTAACTACTCATTTTATACTCTCAATTTTCACTAAAATTTTGTAAGGTCACTACCGGGAGTTTAGGGTCCGCTGGGGAACGGTCTACCCAAATATACATTAGGCATGTCTACCGAAAATAATAACAAACAACTAAGTATCTAGTCGAAATTTCTTTGTTTATTCATCATTTTTTATAGTATTCATAAATGTCACAATTAGCCGACTTCTCAGAATCAGTTGTCTACATTATCTTGCAAATTTTATAGGCTCAGCATATTAAATATATTAAGAGAAATTATGTATATTTCAGGAAATCTAAAATGAAAAAACAAAAATTAGTGTTTTAGTTAAGACCATAAATTCGTGCTTGAACGAAGGAAAGAGAACAAAATTACAATTTGCAATTTTGGTAGACATTTTTCCAAAAAAAAATAAAACTTTCCGTCAAATTTGCTTGCCATTTTTTTAAATAGTTGTAATTGAAAAAAAAAAATCCGTCGTCCAAACACGTGTAAATTGTATATCGAAAACCTGTGCAAAATGTCATCAAAATCGGTTGAGTAGTTTTCGAGAACATTTGACAACCGACTTTGAAAAACGCGTGTAAAGTTTTGAGTAACAATAATACCTGACTTGGAGCGCACCCCTCCAAAGGCTGTATCTCCGAAACTATTATTCGGATCGACTTGAAAATTTATGAGATATTATAGAAATTAATAAGCCACTTTTTTGAACCCACGAATCCCATGTAACCCCTTAAGGATAACAGACAATAATATTTCTAGTTAAAACCAAATGTACTTCAAAACTGAAGTCAGGTTAAACTCGTTAAAGCTTGTTTTGGGCCTCTTTAAGGTTTATTTTCAGATGAATAAATATATTATTTTCTCCACAAATATTTACACTAAATTTATATACAGAGGCCCACATAAGTATACATACGGTAACGATTTTGACCATATTTTAAAACAAATTAATAAAAACGTAGTTTTGTTTTGAAAACAAACGAAAATCGTTACCGTAAGTATACTTATGTTAGTCTGTGTAGCTGACTAAAAGCTAAAAATATTATTATATTTATATATACAATATTCTATTTAAAGGCTTTTCTACTGTTTTCCTAAAACAAATTTATTACATAATGGCTACATATATTACTGAGCATGTATTTGAAATATTGTCTCTATATTTAAAAAAAAATATATATATTTTCATATTTTCAACCACCACAGCCACCTTTAGAGCACCTAAGGCACTAAACTATGCATATTTTTAGATGAGATAGAAATAGACTTCAATTTCTCAAAAAGCATGCTATAAAACAAATCACTCTTATAGCTTTGTGTGAATATCATTGAAATTTACAACAATCTACACACCTACCACAATCACCATTTACCATCTACATACCAAGAATATTAAATGTCACAACCCAAATATACTTACAAATACTCGTATACTCACATGCATATATAAATCTCTATATCTCCCTGTGTATAACTGGAACTTGCAAATTGATATTGTATACTTGCTCTTCAAATGTTATTTACAATATATAAATATTATTTCTTTGGAAATTTCTCAATTCCCTATTTTATCGTATTTTACTGCAATATTTCTTTGTGTATTTATATGTATGTATTTAAATACACCGACACACACTTTGTACAAGTTGAATGACACATTTGATTACAAATATGAATTTTCTCATTTCCTCGAAATGAAAAAAATCTGCGAAATTCTGAAATGCGTAGATTTTCGCCATCACTGCGTGGTAACGACGGCCAACTGTCGGAGTTCATAGACGGCTTGGGGCCCGGCCAATTGGTTGGACGACAAGTGTTGGGCGCACCATCGCTGGGTGATATACAGTTATCAATGTGCCATCAAAAGGGTTTCTTAGAAGTAGAAGTTATACGCGCTAGAGGCTTACAGGTAAAGAAAACTGATAATTTATTGAAAGCAAAACCGTTGATTATTTATTTATTTTTTCATTGCTTTTCGTAGCAAAAGCCGACGTCGAAAATGCTTCCCGCTCCTTATGTTAAAGTGTATTTGGTTTCCGGCAAACGTTGCATTGACAAGATGAAAACTTCAACGGCAAGGCGCACATTGGATCCGCTCTATCAGCAACAGTTGGTATTTAAGCAACCATACCAGGGATGCATTTTGCAGGTAATTTAAATATATATATTTTTTTGCAATAGATGGAACAAATAAGTTTTAGGTTAAATAAATTAATCTTTTGAGGGCGAAATAAGTACAATTAAGAAATATGTAATATAAGCATGAATCCAAATTCAACAATCCGATCAAAGAAGTGTGGCTTTAACTCTCCGGATTTATGAGATAACAGACTGCATTAGCGAGAGTGTCTTAAGTAGACTTTGCGAGATATCACTCTTATTTTGGGATAAAAAAGTATAACATACAATTAGGCGCAGGACGTATAACTCAGTTCCATCGCACAGCACCGCACCGAAATTGACAACAGTAACAAGATTAAGGAGTTGAAAGAATGATATCAAGGCTAGGATAGTTTAAGAGCCCTAGTATTAGATCAAAATCACATATAGATAAATTTATTATTACAACATACAGTTCTCTTTTATTAGAGCACTTAGAAATTTTAAATTGTTTTTCTTTTCTTCCTCTTTTCAAGGTGACCGTTTGGGGTGACTATGGCCGCATCGAGAAGAAAGTTTTCATGGGTGTCGCACAGATAATGCTCGACGATTTGAACTTATCAAATATCGTCATCGGCTGGTACAAACTCTTTGGAACAACATCACTGGTCAGTTGTCCCACTAATTTAGGTCTATCTAGGCGCTCATCAATTGCATCACTTGACTCACTTAAACTATAGAGCACACAAGCTTTCTAGAAAAAGAACAAAATGCAAAAGGCGCAAATAGAAAAATTGGTTTAAACAAAGAAACAAATCTAATTTCAAAAAAAAATTCTTGTTGCAAACACTTAGAAATCTCAAACAGAAAACTATGCAACTATTAGTATACACAATTGGACTCAAGAGCTATTTATACAAAATATATATTTTTTTTTGTAGCGTAGACATCGGCAAAGCAGCGCAAAATTAAAGATTACCAAAAACTAGTTATTGCAATTGTTGATACAGCAACATATTATATATATTTAAATATTTCACTTTACTTATTTGAAATTTATTACTCTCAACATATTTTGTACTTATATTATAACCTCTTTCAAATGCTTCGTTATTGCTTGTATCCACATACGTAGTACTCGTTCTCCACGCTCGAACTAGAAATAGAAAAATCCAATTAAGCAAACAACACTTATGGGATTCCATATATTCTACATATTCACATACATATATATGTATATACTTATATACGAGGCAATACCACACATAACATGTATATACACTACATGACAAGCACTACAATACTTTAATATAAAACAACTTAACTCTAGCGAATATATAAGTATACGTAAACTACAACAACACTAAAACTAAAGATGAAACTTTAAAACAAAAACTAAGAACAAATGTAATTCGCAAGAATAAATTCGTAATGTAAAAATGTAATGGAAAATATAATTAAAAAGTGCAAAATTATCGTAGAGTCCACACACGTTTAGTAGACATTTCACCGATCGTTTTAGTCGTTTGGCATTGAATCGCTCAACGTAGTTTCTAGGTATGTCCTATCCACCTTTGAAACATGATAACATTACCTATGTCATACAATTTGTACTTAATTTTTTACTCAAATATTTTGGTAATTTTTTCTGAATGCATGCATGGAATGTAATTTAATTCAATTCCTTTTTTTGGCTTGCGAATATCCCCTGCAACTACATATACATATATACACACTTGATCAGATATTTGAAGGAGTAAATGAGCATTTAGTTCTAAATACACATACAAACATAAACACATGCACATTTATATTTTAATTATATTTTCTAAACTTTTTTTTTCATTATAAAATGTATGACATTAGCCTCTACAATTCCAATTTAGTACGAAAGTTATACATATGTATATATATTTTTAAATGCGTTTTTATTGAGAATTCACGTGCAATTTTATCATTTATCATTTCTAATAAGTTATCTAAAACTTAAAAATCCACTGCAATTTAAAAATGAAAAAAGTGAAAAGGTGTTTCTATGGAAGTCTCTCCATTAATGACATTATTAGGCATTATATTTAGTTATATTAGGTTGCCAAATATCTCCCTTCCGCTTTTTGCTTAATAAAAAGTGTTACAGTGATTGGATTTAGTTCGAATTTGCGCCGTTTCGTTTAATCTGTTTCCATCTAGACGGCAACTACATAATACCCCTTGGACCCTCCACCCTCCTTATTTGCGAAGAACTCGGACAGCCACTTTTCACAAGCCTCTTTTGAGTTTTGAGCTATATGGTGGATGCGATAAAACCCAGTCATCAACGAAGTGTGTGGTCTGGCGTTGTCCTGGTGGAACACTACAACCTTCCTGTTGGCCAATTCTGGATGGTAAAATTAATCGTCTGGCCATATGGGAACAGCTCCTTGTGAGTGATTCCCTTCCAATCGCACCAAACACACAGAAAAACCATCCTGGTCGTCAATCCCGACTCGGCCACTGTTTGGGACGATTCACCGGCGTTCGACCACGTCCGTTTTCGCTTGATATTGTCGTATGTGATCCATTTTTCATTTTTCGTCGCCAGTCACCATCCGCTTCAAAAATGGGTCGAGTTTGTTCCGTTTCTGCAGCATATCGCAGGCCATGATTCGGTCAAGAGGGTTTATTTGCGTTAAATCATGCGGCACCCAAACATCAAGCTTCAAAATGGTTTGGTGACTAACTCCCATCTCCTGGGCGATATCAGGAGATGTCACATTCCGGTCTAACTCGATGTTTTCCATGATTTGATCGGTATTCGTCGTCACAGGTCTTCCGCCGGCTGGCTTATCCATGGTGTTGTTTTCACTCGCTCTGAATCGAATAGAGTACCATTCCCCAAAACACCATTAATCTCACGAAACGTTTCTCTAGCGGATTTACCTTTAACGAAGGAAAACTTTAAAATAGGGCGAATTTCGGCGTTAGTGAACTCCATGTTTACACGTCTATAACTGTTGAATGCAATATCCAAACTAATCATTAAAAATCAACTAATCTAATCATAGTATTTGTCAGATACGAGCTCTGTAGCGCTTTATACATAGCAGCGAAATTCAAAAGATATTTGACAATCTAATATACATACATATATGATTGCACGATATGTATATTCCAATCAAAGGATAGAAGATAGTACTTGTCAACAAATTCAATTTCTTTCAAGACGTCACTAACTAATAATCTTTTCAAAATGAAAAATAACGACACGAAGTGTTCTAATGTTTATTGTATTTTAATTAAATATTAATAATTCCACGGAGAACTTCTCCCTCGAATACTTTTAAACCGAACATGTGTCAGCCAATTTAAACATTTTTGAAGTGAAAACTTCTTATGGCGCGTTAGGCCTTTTGTGAGTGAGCATTTTCAGCCGTTTTCGCGATAGATGAGATTTTACACAAATATACACCAGACTGAGTACTAATGAAATTAGTGGACTAACTCATGAGCCAAACAAATTAATGCAAATGAGTACTAATACTAATTTCAAAAATGACTAAGACTCATTTCCACGAAACCAAAAAAAAACTCATAGTATTTCTACACTTATATGTGCCGTCAATTTATGACTCAAACGAGTGTATAGTAACAATTTGATTTTACTCACTTATTCATTGGTCACGATGAAATTAAACTTGAATGAGTTCGGTACACTGATCGGAACGAGTGGAATTGTGACTTCGTAGCTGAGCACGAAAGTTAAGATACCCAGTGAGAATTTTGTCACATTAATTTTCATTATTTCATTGAATATGCATTTTCGTGCGTCTTTATTTTCAATTTCAATATATTAATATTAAAAGAAATATATTAGAACCTAAAAGTATTAACTTTACTGTCATTAAATAACTTAAAACATTAAATGTAATACACAATATCAACGAACAAAACACATCGTTAGTCAATTCTCACAGGCCACATTTGCCTAGCGGCGGCACAGACTTCGTCACTTTTACTTTGATCATATTCGTATCACATTATTCATTCAGCTATACTCTTGGTGTTTTTTGGTGGTATGGCTCATTTTGGTTTAGTCTCATGAGACAATTGAGCACTTCAACGAAACGTATCAAGAGAAACTTACTCATTATTAATACTGTGCTGTGCGTAAATGTGTTTTAGTCGATATTAGTGTTTGATGAGTTTTGACCTTTATGCACTAATACTATTTTTTATGTTACTCAACCAATGACTCAAAAAATGGAATAATTGCAGTTCTCTGATATACACCGCGTGTATTCTTATAATATATGTATACTATACGCAGTCTTTGCATGGGAATTCGTTCGTGACCTCGCGACAAACAAGATTGAGAGTTTTTTTTTATATTTATTGATAAATTTTGTATTTACTATTTACAAATATTTAATCATTCAAATAATACCACTTCCTTCGAATATAGCTTATATATTATTATACTTCATGTCCATTCAAAAAGTGCCACATTGCTTTGATAAACTTGAGTTTTTATGTACAATTTCTCATGTCGCGAGCGCACCTAAAAATGCTCACCCAAAAAAGTGCCCAACGCGCCATAAGTTCAAGTTTTCACTTCTGCCTGCACTCGCGGAGTGCAACCCCACTCGGTTTTTAAATCAATATTATGAAGATATTAAAATATAATATATGTATATATACATAAGAAGTATACTATAAAATACTCTGATTTGACTTACAACGCTTGCCTTTAATTCTTCAAATGAAAGAAAATTCTTCAAAGAATTCTGGCATTCGATTAATTTTTTATAATAATTGCTGCCTAATTTTTGCATATTTTACATAAATGCTTAATATTCTATAAACTCCAACATTTAACTTCAATACATTCAATTCCAAACTCAAATTAAACACTTAACTTCAAATCAAATTGGCTATTTAAAATGTAGAATAACAGCGGATTTTATCATTAAGCAGTTAAGCTAGCAAGATAACGAATAATACTGATATAACCATTACACATCTAATCTGTAAAAATATACATACATATACATAGATGCAAGTATATAGCTGATTTAGAGCTAGCTTGTACATAAATACCTTCAAAAGACGAAAAATTTCCCTATATATAATATCCAATTCAAACATGCCATTGATTCTCTAAAGCTAGTGCATATATACCATATAAGAGAAATGCTTTGAATTCTTCCATCTAGTGGATTGGCAGTTATACATTCTTTCTAATTTTTGACAAAAGGCTATTAAATAAATATTTGTTAAATATGTTTCTTCTTCGTATGGCATTGCTTGAAATGAAATGATTAAATTGCTTTCATTTCAAAAATATTATTATAAGTATAAGGCTTTTTTTGTATAAAAACGGTTACAAAAAGGTTATTCAAAATATTGGCCGTCACTAGCTATTACTTTTGACAGGATGCGTATTCCGTGCGAATGTCGAAAATTCAATAAAAGTGAAAGCTAAAAAGATTTAATCGATTTAATCGATTTATGAAAATAAAATTTGGAACATAGGATCACATTAGGGAGTGGCACATTTGGATGTAATTTTTTTGGGGACCGCCCCCAAATAGGTTTTTTGTATATATCTCGCAAACCAATAGAGCTATATAAACCAAACTTTCTGACTTTTCAAACTTTCGTTTCTTTTAGCCGTTTCCTTATACAGTCCAAAAATGAAAGAAATCGGATAATAACCACGCCCACCTCCCATACAAAGGTTAGGTTGAAAATTACTAAAAGTGGGTTAACTCACTAACGAAAAACGTCAGAAACACTAAGTTTCACATAAACAATGGCAGATGGAAGCTGCACTCAGATTTTTACAAAATGAAAAATGGGCGTGGCGTCGCCCACTTATGGGTCAAAAAGCATATCTCAGGAACTACTCGACCGATTTCAATGAAACTTGGTTTGTAATAGTTTCCTTTCCATCCCAATGATATGTTGTGAAAATAGGCCAAATAGGCCACGCCTACTTCCTATATACCAGAACTTTGACGACGATCTGAATCGTTTACTTTACAATATATAAAGTAAACACTAGTGAAGATATCGGTGCAGAATTTTGCACAAATAATATGTTTATAGTGTGACAGCCCCATTCTAAAAATCGCCGAAATCGGACCATAGGTTTTTAAGGTCCCATATATCGAACACGAGGACCTCGGTGCTTCTAACCTAATATTATGGTTTCCAACTTTCAATGGACTTTATTCAATATATATGACGAATATGTGGGTCAAATTGTGTATTATATAATATAAATAAAGTTAAATAAATAAATTGCGAGAGTATAAAATGTTCGGTTACACCCGAACTTAGCCCTTCCTTACTTGTTTTAACATATCTATGAACTGGGTTCACCCTGAAACAGTAGTTATTGTTAGATACAAATAATAGAGTTAAAGAAATGCAAATGAAACAAGAATACTAAAATGTACAAAGAAAGCTCCCGCAGACTTTTATTCTGTACTGTACAGTTAGGAATATATTAAAGCTACGTTAACTTTAGCCGAGCTTTTTGCTGTATTAAGCTTTTTAGAGCTTTCAAAACAAATATACGGTTTTTAGTCTGAAACAATGTATATACGAATATTTGTAAATAACCCATCATCTAATTAAGAAAGTGAATATCCGGCTTGCTTGCACATAGACTAAGTTCTTTTAAGAGATAGTTAGGTTTTGCTTAAAGTAATATGACAATAATATACTGATAAGAAATAAAAATAGTTCTCATTAACCACAAAATGGAAATCATACTTATAGCTAGTTTTGAAATGATATAAGAATGCACCCATAGAAGCACACGAAAAGCTTATTAAAAAGTTTCACAACTCAAAACTTAGGGGCGTCCAATTGTTTGGCCCGGTGAATCGGTCATACTCGAAGAGGAAGGCGAGGAGGCAATGCAGGTGAACTAAGGTGGCTACAACAGAGTCATAATAAAACAAACAACTACTTGGCGAAGTAAGTGTGAAGTACTAACCAAAAGAGAAAATGAATAAATGCGCTGCGCTCTTAGGCAGTTTATAAACTGAGCTAGTTAACGACATTTTGCTTTGAAACGCTGCATTGCTGACACTTACATGGTATTGCGTATAATTGAAAAAATCAACCCGTTTAACATACAAATATATACACATACATTTTGTTTTTCTCTGTGACTTTTAATTTTTTTACATCAACAATTCGCATATAATAAATAATTGAAACTCATTTGGCCTGCAAGTCCTATTGTATCCCCCAAAACTTTCACTAAAGCACTGTTACGAAAATTTAACAACCAAATACAATAATAACACTAAGACATTATCCTCGAATGTACTAAATGGTCTTCACGTTTGCCAACCACCAATGTTTGCTCATTACCAATCATAAACCCTCAAAAATACAACACTAACAATACGGCATTACTGACAATATTCATATGTGCTTACAGTAACCCTTGCATAGAGCTGCTTCCACAGCAGCGTCGCGAACCTAAATCGCTGGCATAGCTGGGAAACGAAAAGCAGAAATAGTGTTTACAGCCAAATACCGAACGAACCGACACGCAATGCGTCGCATAAAGTGGGCGTGTACCCACGATTCGCAGGTGAGCGCATAATGGCGCTCGTGATTTTGATGTCGAGAGCAGCTCAACGGCAAAATTTTGAATTTAAACGAAGTAGGAAGCACAGAAAAACCAAAAACTATAAATAAAAAATTGCATAAAAATATATATAGAATATTTTTAAATTATGTTTTTCTAAGCTAAATATTATAATAACTATGATAATGATTATAACGTTAAAGATAGATATATATACACATATATATATATGTAGAGCTAAAAGGAGGAATATGAAGTTGTAATTGAAGGTGAGCGTCGACTTGGTGATTTATATCATAGTGATCATAGTTATAGTGCTGACAATGAATGACGTTGTTTAAGATGAGAACAGTTAAAAGATGCATTTAATACTACAAAATTGTAAAATAACACACGCATACACACACATAAATAGTTACATACATATGTATATATAGAGCAAAGCAAATGAGAATAAAAAAGGATTTATTATTACATACATTTATTTAAAGAGATGTAAGAAAATTATTGAAAGGTGATGTCGTTTTGACGACATTATTTATTACGTCTTATTCTGGTAATTATAAGTGACAGCATCTGTAATGCACCACTGTTAGAAGATATGCTAATAAAACCATAATAATGTTAATATAGAGACACAACTAAAAAACCAAGAGATAAACTCAAATTAATTGGCTAATGATTTCAAAATACATAATATTGTTAGAAAAAAAATACTTACGAATGAGAATTTTGCGATAGATATTTATGAAAAAGGCAAATCGAACAACACTCAGTCAAAATAATATTCATACGTTTCTAACAAAAATTTTATGCTATATTATATTGATATGGAAAATAGCAGAAAATGGGAAGGCATTTTTTGTAAATATTAACTGAGCAGTTATCTTTATGGAAAAATACACACATACTTAAACTAATACATATAAAAAGATAAAAATCAATATTAAATAAACTTTGTCATGCATAATTATTATATAGAATTATGATATACAAACATTTTCTACAAATAATGCAGACTATCTATCATGGCAGAGAAAGGTAATAGTTATTAAACATACATATGTATATATATATATATATATCTGCATGTATTTATGTTTGATTTCAAAAATGTTTTCAAAATCGTATAGCAGGCTACACAATATTGTGCACACCATATTTTCATATATATCCATATTTTTGCAATGCAGAGAATTTCGTACTCAAGTCTCTTATCAAAAACGAGTCATTTTCAAGTAGTTTACTTACTAGAAACATTTATAAACTATTATAATTCCATGAATTCATTCTACTGAATTTCAGTTTCCTCCAACTGCATAGACACTAAATTTATTTAACAAGAATTTTCTACCACACAATACGGCACAAAAGAAAGTACAGTAGTTTTCCGAAATAACGAGCACATTAATTGTCAGGCCTGTTCGTTACATCGAATTGTTCGTTAATTCGAGTATTCACTTAGAGATACATATGTTTTTCAATAAAAATTAGTTAAATATCCGTAAATTGCTGTTTAATAAATTGCTTTATTAATTATTTGTTAAAAAATGAAAAACCATAACAAAACAATTCAAATCCAATAAATTCTTCAAAAATGGACCAATTCTGACACTTATACTTATATATGGTGCTGATCAATAATTTTAAGCTTTTTATAAAATTCAACATTTTTTTCAATTTGCACATTTCTTTTGAATTTTTTCAAGTTTTATTTTTAATTCTGGTCTTCTATGTCTTCTTCATGTTGTTCGTTTAACCAAGTACTTACAAATCTCCGATGTTCGTTATAAGCGGTTTTCGTTAAAACGAATATTCGTTATTTCGGAAAACTACTGTATATAAAAATGTTCTCCCAATCAATCCAAGTTTTTTCAAATCAACTTCAAGCATTCCACGTATTTAAAACCAGTCAGGCAATTCTAAAATTTATTAAGAAAGAGTTATGTGCTGTTAAAATTTCAGGAGAAAAATTCAAAGGATTCACATATAAATACGATTTTGCAATATATCTTATAAACATATTTATGATCTTTATAGAAAAGCTGAATATTTAAACAATAAAATAAGTATTTTTTTTTGTTTATTTGAAGTAATCAATTGGTGTCCTAGCCAGCAATGTTTCTATGTAACTTCTAACTGTAACTGTTAAAATGCAGTTACTGCGCATAATTTGCTTTTCCATGGAAATACGCCCACACATATATATAGATTCAAACATGTAACTACACAAATAATGGCAATGTATATACTAAAAGCATATGAAAAGGGTCAGCAAAATTTTAATCACACAAAATTTAAATAGATTTCTTTTTTTTAAATAATATAATGCTTAACACTAATAAAGCGTATTTAACGAAAAAAAAAACAAAATGTAAGAAATACATTTAATAATAAAAAATCAAAGTACCTTCTAATAGATTGAGCTGTAAAAACGATACCTGCTTGCTAATAAAAATCGAAAAAAAAAAAATATATCATTGCACAAATACATACATACATACATACATATAATTTGAGCTTAGCAGATCATAAAATTTATATAAATTTGAACTGTTTTTAATTTTCAGTATTTCTTATTTTCATTCAAAAATTAATATGCAGATATAAATAAATAAATTATATGCGCGCACTCAAGAATATGTCCTCATAGCAGGCTTATAATACTCCCTTATGGCGAGATATGTATGTAGCTTAGAAACCCTATTTGACTCTTTATAAAATATTTGAAAATTTAAAATTTTCAAATAGTCAAAATTTGGTAGCTTTCGCTTGGTAGCCATTCTTGGACGAATTTTTCTCAAATATTATAGATATTGTATTTTTAACATATCCCGGTGCACATGCAATAATTTTTTAGCCCGAATTTTCAAAACAAAAAGTATCGCTTCGTAAAACACACTACGATAAAACTACTTACTGGCAAAGAAAGTTAAAAAGTGCCACACTTAAGGGCACTACATGGGTTTTGTCGGGTAAAAAAAAGAATATTTTCAATATTTTTTTTATGTGAAAAAGTATTTATTTAATTCAAACCTTTTTCTGTCTTATAGATAAATATTTAAAGAATAATTTCTGAAATGAAATAAAAAAAATTAAAACTCATCCATTGTGAAAATTAAAAAAAAATTAGAATTTTGATAGACATTTTTCCAAAAAAAGTAAAAATTTCAGTCAAATTTGCTTGACATTTTGTTTTTGTTTTTAGTATTAGTAGTTGTAATTGAAAAAAATTCTTCGTTTAAACACGAGTAATGTATCTCGAACATCTGTGCAAAATTTCATCAAGATCGGTTGAGTAGTTTTCGAGAACATTTGACAACCGACTTTGAAAACATGGTTCAGAGAAACACGCGTTTAAGGTTTTGAGTAACAATAACACCTGACTTGGAGCGCACACCTTCCAAAGGCTGTATCTCCGAAACTATTATCCGGAGCGACTTGAAAATTTAGGATATTATTCTTGAGATGTTGTAGAAATTAATAAGCCAAAATCGATTTTTTGAACTCACGAAACCTATGTAACCCCTTAAGGTGTGCAGTGTTAGTAAGTGAGTAATCTTAACGGCTTAAGGCTCTCTTGATGCATGTACATATATTACTTCTTAAATTGGGTTATATGAAGAATTGAAGAGGTTTTAAATCGAAACTGAATATGACCTCAAAAGGGATCGTAAATTGTTCCAGCAAGTTTAAAAAAACCGGGTTTTTTAAATTATTTAAATTTCATTATGAAAAAGTTTATTTGTTTAGAGTTTAACTTGACACATAAGGATCTAGCGAAAAATAAAATTACCAAACTTGCTTCAGTTCAGCTTAAAGAAAAACAAATTCAACCGCATTCAAAAAAGTTTACCAGATCTGAATTTTTTGAAGTCTTATGAGCTTTTCACATTTATTTCAAAAAAGTTTAAAAATATTTGTAAATTATTTTCCAAACAAAAGACTCGCAGCTTTGACACCACTAAAACATTATCCGTTTCTAAAATAAAAGGAATCAACTTTAATCAGTATGAGTAAAAAAACAGTAAAAAAGGTTTTCGAACAAAAAACGAACGCACAAATGGAAAGTGAGATGAGTTTTGAAAATTTTGTAAAACCACAATTTAAGCGGTTAGTAATATAGAAAATTTGGATATGGTTAAATGAAGCGGAAATCATATACAAAAAGATGTCATACATACACATTATTTACACACACACACATGCTTTTCGACATTTCTCCGTCCATACATTGCATACTCAATGGAGAAATTGTAAACTCAACAGAATTTTTCATAAGCACAAAACATGAGCCATCCATTGAATGCATCCTACATACAGAAAGTGTATGCAAAAAGTATGTGTACATAAACTACATAAAACAAATTTAGGTATATTTTTGCGAAAGAAGACATACGTATGTACATGCAAATGCAACAATATATTTACATACATATATACTTTCACTTAAGCACCTAAATAAATATGTACATGCATACATGAAAGTAAAGTACATGTATACAGCAACACAACCAAGCATACTTACATACGCTCCAAAAAGTTTACATACATGCATTTTTACTTGCATATGTAATTTGAAAATATATACCGTTGTTATGCATACAATTACATACAGTCATACATAATATGCTGCTAATATTTATGACCAATGAAAATAAAATTCAATAAATAAATATAGATATAGAGTGCTTTAATTTACATACAAACAAAGTTTTTCGTAAATATATTAAAATTTATGAAATCATCTAATAAAAAATTTTCTAAAACCCACATACATAGAAAAGTTGCCCAAGTGTATGCAACAGTTAACTCCTTTTCTATTTTATGTAGTAGTAGTGCAATTCTATTCGAATTTCTATGTTGAAAATTCATTGGAAAAAAAATATTTAGGAAGATGACAGAAAGCAATTTATCTTATTTTTTGAACTCACACACATACATGCAACAGTATTTGAATTTTCTTTGAGCTTTACATAAAAAGACATTTATCAGAGATTGTGGAATTTTTATCTTATTTAGCAATACTTTACTGTGCAAAATTTATAAAATTCTTCGAAGAAAAATTATTATCAAAATATTTTCCATCACAAATTCCAATATTACATAATTCAACACAAAATCAGTCAAATCAACAAACAAAGTTATTCGTATATATATTAAAATTTATGAAATCATCTAATTAAAACATTCCCAAAAATCACACATAGAAAAGTTGCCCAAATGTATGCAACAGTTAACTCTTTTCTATTTTCCAATAAATGCATACATACACGCATATGTACATAGTAGTAGTGCAATTCTATTAGAATTTCTATGAAGAAAATTCATTGAAAAAAAATATTTAGCAAGATGACAGAATGCAATTTATCTTATTTTTTGAACTCACACACATACATGCAAATTTATTTGAATTTTCTTTGAGCTTTACATGAAAAGACATTTATCAGAGATTGTGGAATTTTTATCTTATTTGGCAAAATTTATATAATTGTTTGAAGAAAAATTATTATCAAAACTATTTTGCTTCAAAAATTCTAATATTAAATAATTCAGCACAAAACCAGTCAAATCAAGTCACCATACATACATACATATACATTATACTAATAAAATAAACCCAAAACGAAATCATATTTTCATTATTCATATGCCAAACACGTGCAAATTGTCACAAAAGCATTACAAAGCTAACCAACACATTTCTTGTCATATAAAAACAAGCGTATCAACATAAAACATTTTTCCAAAATACAAAAATTAATAATTTTTAAAAATTAAAACAAAAACAAAAAATGCTACTAAAAACTTTAAAAACAAGCAAATACCCACACTAAGAGAATGGTACTATTATATAAAAAAGAAATCAGCAAGAAAACAATAAGAAAAATATTTAAATACATAATATTAATTATATTTACACTATTATTATAAACTATAACTATTCTTTTCTCTCTCGACGCTAGAACGAATGTCGAGAAACGACAATAAACTGTGAAAATGTATTAAAACCAAAAGAAAAAATTAAAAAACCGTAACACAACAAACTGAAAACTTACAAAAATTATGATACAAAGCAAAACTTCAAACCAAAAAAAAAAAAAAAATATATATATATACATATATATAAATATATAAAAAAAATTAAAACAAATATATGTATACAAATATATATATATATATATATATATATTTAAATTTAAAACAGATGATGCAGACGAATATTATGATGACGATGCAGTTGACGATGAAATTTTCTTGCAACAAATGCGACAAAGTGTAAAACCAAATATTATTGAATATATAAAAAAGAACTTTAACAATAAAAAAGAAGAAATTATTATTACATATTAAATAAATGAAAAACCAAATTGTTTTCTAATAAAGAAAAAATCATTAAAAATATCAAGTTGTTTTTGTTCTCTTTCTAAATGTTTCTTAGCTGTATCACAGCAATTACTTTCAAATGTATCTCAGAAATAAACAATACATTTTCATATTATGGTGCACGTCGTAAACAAAGAGTCAAATTTGGTTAGTACTTGTTAACAGAATATTTCCATCTGTACATTCATGGCGTGTAAACCTTATATTAAGTTGGCAAATATCTCCCTAATTTTTCAATGCTTTATAAAAAAATTTACAGTTATCGGATTTTATTCAAGTATGCGCCGCTTCGTTCGATAATCTGTTTCCATCTAGACGTCAACTTAATAATACCCCACTGGTAGAACCCCCCCCATCTTATTTGCGAAGAACTCGGACAGCCACTTTTCACAAGCCTCTTCTGCGTTCAACTATGCACCACCAAGGGCGTTCGCCATGGACAGAAACAAGTGGTAATCACTTGGCGCTAGGTCCGGACTATATGGTGGAAACGATAAAACCTCCCATCCGAGCTCACGTAGCTTCTGACGAGTCATCAACGAAGTGTGTGGTCTGGCGTTGTCCTGGTGGTACACTACAACCTTCCTGTTGGCCAATTCTGAACGCTTCTGGTCGATCGCCTGCTTCAAGCGGTCCAATTGTTCGCAGTAGATGGTAGAATTAAGCGTCTGGCCATATGGAAGCAGCTCATAGTGGATGATTCTCTTCCAATCCCACTAAATACACAGCAAAATCTTCCTGGTCGTCAATCCCGGCTTGACCACTATTTGGGACGATTCACCGACCTTCGACCACGACCGTTTTCACTTAATATTGTCGTATGTGATCCATTTTTCGTCGCCAGTCACTATCCGCAACAATAATGGGTTGAGTTCGTTCCGTTTCAGCAGCATATCGCAGGCGTTGATTCGATCCAGAAAGTTTTTTGCGTCAAATCATGCGGCACCCAAACCTTAATCTTTTTTGTGTATCCAGCCTTCTGCAGATGGTTTAAAATGGTTTGGTGACTAACTCCCATCTCCTGGGCGATATCACGAGATACCATATGCTGGTCTAAGTCAACGTTTTCCATGATTTGATCGGTATTCATAGTCAAAGGTCTTCCGCCAGCTGGCTTATCCATGGTGTCGTTTTCACTCTGAATCGTCGAAACCATTCCTTCGCAGTTCGGGGTGGTAGAGTATAATCTCCCTAAACCCTATTAATCTCACGGAACTTTTCTCTAGTGGTTTTGCCTTTAACGAAGAAAAACTTTAAAATAACGCGAATTTCGGCGTTAAGGGGTTATATACAGTTAGACGGCCGAAAAAAAGTGAATTTTCCAGAATTTTTTCTGAGAAAACTTTTTAATTTATTGATATTTATCGGCCTTAAATTGTTTATAAAAAAAAAATATTTATCGGAGAGAAAAAATCTTCGATATATACTAAAAAATATATTTAAGAAGGTCGTGTTAAAATTTTGAGAAAAACGCGTTTAAAGTTTGGACCTTGTACTTCCAAGCACTCTGAAACGCCTTTTCAAATTTGCTTGTAACTTTGAAAATATTCACCGGAACGATATGAAATTTTCTGTGTGTATTCTTAAATATATGTACATTCTTCTTCTTAACTGGCGTAGAAACCGCTTACGCGGTTATAGCCGAGTCCACAACAGTGCGCCACGCATCTCTCCTTTTGGCGTTTTGGCGCCAATTGGTAATACCAAGTGAAGACAGGTCCTTCTCCACCTGGTCCTTCCACCAGAGTGGAGGTCTCCCTCTTCCTCGGCTTCCACCAGCGGGTACTGCATCGAAAACTTTCAGAGCTGGGGCACTTTCATCCATTCGAACAACATGACCCAGCCAGCGTAGCCGCTGTCTTTTTATTCGCTGGACTATGTCTATGTCGTCGAACAACACATACAGCTCATCATTCCATCTTCTGCGGTATTCGCCGTTGCCAATGTTTAAGGGACCGTAAATCTTCCGCAAAACCTTTCTCTCGAAAACTCCTAGTGCCGTCTCATCGGATGTTGACATCGTCCACGCTTCTGCACCATAAAGTAGGACGGGAATGATGAGGGACTTGTAGAGTTTAGTTTTTGTTCGTCGAGAGAGGACTTTACTTTTCAATTGCCTACTCAGTCCATAGTAGCACCTGTTGGCAAGAGTGATTCTGCGTTGGATTTCAAGGCTGACATTATTATCGGTGTTAATGTTGGTTCCTAGGTATACGTAATTATCTACAACTTCAAAGTTATGACTGTCAACAGTGACGTGGGAGCCAAGACGCGAATGCGCTGACTGTTTGTTTGATGACAGGAGATATTTCGTCTTGTCCTCGTTCACCACCAGACCCATTCGCTTCGCTTCCTTATCCAGGCGGGAAAAAGCAGAACTAACGGCGCGGGTGTTGTTTCCAATGATATCGATATCATCGGCGTACGCCAGAGCTGTACACTCTTGTAAAAGATGGTACCCTCTCTGTTTAGCTCTGCAGCTCTTATAATTTTTTCCAGCATCAGGTTAAAGAAGTCGCACGATAGTGAGTCACCTTGTCTGAAACCTCGTTTGGTATCGAACGGCTCGGAGAGGTCCTTCCCGATCCTGACAGAGCTTTTGGTGTTGCTCAACGTCAACTTACACAGCCGTATTAGTTTTGCGGGGATACCAAATTCAGACATCGCGGCATAAAGGCAGCTCCTTTTCGTGCTGTCGAAAGCAGCTTTAAAGTCGACAAATAGATGGTGTGTGTCGATCCTTTTTTCACGGGTCTTCTCCAAGATTTGGCGCATGGTGAATATCTGGTCAGTTGTTGATTTTCCAGGTCTAAAACCACACTGATAAGGTCCAATCAGTTTGTTGACGGTGGGCTTTAGTCTTTCACACAGTACGCTCGATAGAACCTTATAAGCGATGTTAAGGAGGCTTATCCCACGATAGTTGGCGCAGATTGTGGGGTCTCTCTTTTTGTGGATTGGTACGTAAGGAGTTTGATATGCCGTCCCACAGCTCCCTTATACCAAGATGCTGATGAGTGCTCTCAGAGAGCAGGAGTGCAAGTCGAGTAGAAAATCGTTCGGCTGTCGGTTGTGATTGCAGCTTCTCGATGTCGAACCTACCTTGTGTTTGTTGACGTGTGCGCTTTTCTACACAGAGGCGGGTGCGTATCTTAGCTGCTACAAGATAGTGGTCCGAGTCGATGTTGGGACCACGAAGCGTACGCACATCAAAAACACTGGAGACATGTCGTCCATCTATCACAACATGATCGATCTGGTTGCGAGTGATTCGATCCGGGGACAGCCATGTAGCTTGATGGATTTTCTTATGCTGGAATCTAGTACTACAGATGACCATATTTCGGGCCCCGGCGAAGTCGATCAGCCTCAGACCGTTTGGTGATGTTTCGTCATGAAGGCTGAATTTTCCGACTGTTGTGCCAAAGACACCTTCTTTACCCTTCCTAGCGTTGAAATCGCCAAGCACGATTTTGACATCGTGGCGGGGGCAGCGCTCATAGGTACGTTCTAGGCGCTCATAGAAGGTATCTTTGATCACTTCGTCCTTCTCTTCCGTCGGGGCGTGGGCGCAAATCAGCGATATGTTGAAGAACCTCGCTTTGATGCGGATTGTGGCTAGACGTTCATCCACCGGAGTGAATGCCAGGACTCGACGACGGAGTCTCTCTCCCACCACGAATCCCACACCGAATTTGCGCTCCTTTATATGGCCGCTGTAGTAGATGTCACAAGGACCCACCTTCTTCCGTCCTTGTCCCGTCCATCGCATTTCTTGGATTGCGGTGATGTCAGCCTTTACTCTTACGAGGACATCAACCAGCTGGGCAGAGGCACCTTCCCAATTAAGGGTCCGGACATTCCAGGTGCATGCCCTTAAATCATAGTCCTTTATACGTTTGCCGTGGTCGTCATCAAAAGGGGGGTTTCTCATCCGAGGCCTGTGTTTCTTATTCACTGGTTATTCGTTTTTATGTGGTGGGTCCCAAGCCCAACGCACAACCGCATAAGCGGGATTCGCCTTCTCACTTTAGCTCGCTTCCAGACGGATGTCTGTTGGCTACCCAGAGGATACTTGGTCTAAGACCGGAAGTTGTGAGCTGCTTGAGCCACATGTAAAAGAATCGTTCCTGGCCACACCCAAGTGAATGGCAGTCAGAAACTTTCCTCACTTACGTGAACTTCTACATATGGCTCCATCCCCCTATATGTACATTAAGAAAATGAAATAAAAAAATCGATTTTTTGAAAATTCTAACTGTATATAACCCCTTAATGAACTCAAATTTACACGTCGCACGAACGCATTATCTAAACTAGTCATCCATATCGTTTTGTAGGTTGTGTCAAGACCTTTCAAAGATGTATAGTATTGCCAGATACGAGCTATGGGGCGCTTTATCCATAGCCGCGAAATTCAAAAGACAAAAATTTACAACCTAATATATGCTTCTATCAAAACCAGAAAATGTCTAAATATCAGCATAATGTCAGCTCGAGATACCCATAAAGCGATAACACAAAATATTCTCCTATACGAACATATGTATGTAACAACAAATACTGGCAATTCACAAACATTCATATTGTAATATATATACAGTGGTGCTCCAGTATAACGAACGCCGATATAACGAATGTTTAATATAACGAACGCTGTTATTCAATACATTGATGACTCTATATAACGAAAGCTGGAAATTGGATGAACTCGATATTACGAATGTATGGCGTTTGTATTTGGTTTTGGTTGTATTACAACAAAAAACAATGCAGGCAGTTAAATACCCGTTAGTTCTTGTTATTATTGAGCTATTTTTTTTTAAGAATTCTATTTATTTTTTTTCGGAAGTGGAGGAAAGTGATACCGCTGCAGTTGTAGCTGTGCCGCCAATAAAGCATACTGATGCCATCGACTGCTTTCAGAAGAGTATCAAATGGTCTGAAGAAAACAACGTGGAACAGGAAAAAATGTTTTTATTGAAAAGCCTACATCAAAAGGCACAGGATCTCAAAATGTCTCGCCCACAAAAGCAAATGAGCATAACAAATTTCTTTTCAGTTGAATAATGCTCATATTTTTGTTATAAAATTCAACTTTTATTAATTTTATTGTATGCATTTTCCATTGTATATGTATTTATTTCAACCAATGTTATGAATACATGAATAAATAGTTATTTTTAAACATATATGTACCAATATTAATTTAGTTTTCGTTTACGATATAACGTATATTTCAGTTTAACGAACGGTCCCAACATTATATCATTCGTTATATTGGAGTACCACTGTATATGTACATATAAACATCTAAACGAGAGTTTCCTACAAACTCGAATATCGATGCACCAAACAAATACAATGGGCGCGGGGTAACGTTGCAAATGTTGTGTCAATAATGCATTCCGGATTGTGAGCAAAATGAACAGTAATTGCAAAAGTAACCAGCTACTATCGCCTGTACGCCTGTTCTTTCTCAGTACATGTTGTTACTCGGTGTGCTTGACGGTTAAATTCTATCGGAAAACGTTTTTCTGTACTTGTGTACACCACAACAACGATTTCAACTAACAGCGTAAATGTAACGAAATCAAAATCTAGAATGATAGGGACTTTATTTTCAAGAGATATTTGAAGTAATCAATACTATAGTGTTTGACCTATAGTAACCTGTGTAAAATCGATAGCGAAATATAATTATATACGCGACAATAATTGCGTTCAGCGATCCTAAATAAAATAAATCTAATGTTAAATTTACGGTTAATTTTAGAGCAAAAATTACTACACGGTCGCGATGACCAAGCACTTTTCAAAAAATATCATCCGGTATCTTTGTCCGATAGGCGATCGTTAAAAGGTTAATGATAATAACGATAATTATAGCATGACAACGAGGAAAACATACACAATGTCACGTAGTGTAGAGGCAAAAAATGTGAGTGTCATTAGACAGTGACGAGAATGTCGCACACGCATACCCGTGCGTTGCTATTGTAAAATACGTAAGTTACTGAAATCGACACGCTTATACCCTGAACGTATAAAAATATAGATTTAGTATAAAAAATTGCAAAAGTATGCAGTGCAAAAAAGTGGCAAGTAGCGGATATTACTAAAACGATATCTGATAATGAGTGCCTCCTCACTTTTCAAATACTTACATACATACAAACATTCCCTTGAGGTTTTCTGCCAATATAATGTATGTGGGGTATAGCTCGCTTTCTAAACGCTCTGAGTTGTGTCACTTTATCGCGTCGCAATGACAACGATAATTCCGCGCATAACAAACGCAGCAAAAATACAACATTCCGCTCGTTACAGAGGGGCGGGCAATTGTGATATGAATAGAACCGGCGAAAAAAGTTCAACATTTCAATGAAACTTTAACGTGCACTTGTTGCTGCTAGCCTGTTCAGCTTGTTGCTCTGTGACGCCGCAAAAGCGCTTTCGAGCGCTGAAAAAGCGAATTCGAAGCGCCCGAAGAAGGAAGGCAGGCAGGCGCTTTTTGTCAGTTAGCACGGCAAGTGAGTTAGCGCGTTCCACTGGGATGCATTTGTAGGAAGGCCGTAAAAGCGCTTGTAGGTTGATATTTTAGGCGCCGATGTTCACATAAAGCGTTCGTAATTTTTAGTTGACTGTGAATTAGATTTGGCTCCTTTTTAGGCCCAGAGTTCTCCTATTTCACATTGTATTTTCTAAACAATCCAGAGATTTTGTCCCAAGTCTCTCTAAGGCAGACTAACAGCAACCGCAACAAAAATTTGGCGTTAAGACAGAGTGTCGAGCCATTCAGATCATTAGACTCTAACTGTAGTTGACTGGATTGCATCACATATTATATACGTTTTCTACATGTAAGCCTGTACCTTGGTAACAGTGTAGAGGTGCTTGCTATGCCATCAATCAATTACAGTTAAACATTACAAATGCCGACAACAAACTCAACTTAACAGCAATAAAGTTAAATAGCTGACTATTTAAGGAAATGATACAACTACAAAAGCATAACATACAAAAACATCAAAGGTTAATGAGATCACAAATTAACAAAAAACAAAAATACAGAAAAATTGATGGAATACAAGCGGGACATTGATGAATGAAAATATGTATGTATGTACACACATATATTTAAGCTATTTGTAGAGGGTGGAGTGGGGAATGCACGTCGGCACTTAGAAGCGTACCGCGCTGCAGCGCGCTTCGAACAAAAGAAACGTACTGTGTTTGCAAACGCTTGGCAATCAAGCCGCGAGTCGAGCTCATTGTTAAGTGGTTTGAATGATTTTTTGTGTTCTTTTTTTAATTTTTTGTGGTTTATTTAAAGGCGCGTTCATACACATGCATGTTTGTTTTTTTTTACAAACAGATATATTTGTGTGTATGTAGTCGTATATGAACATGAGCAGAATAGACGATTTAAGGCGGTACGCTGTGTTGAAAAAGAGGTGCGCTATTAAAAAACGCAAAATTCACGCGAAGTAATGAAATTTCTTCCTACACCAACCGGCTGTCAGCCTGTTCCCACTCGGTACAACGCATTACCCGGTAATGCCATTACACCATACGGCATTGTAAAGAAGGCATTCATTGTAGTCTCTTTCCTCTATACCCGAGATAAGTGCACAGTCATCGCGGTATTTGAAAAAAACAATGACTATGAAATAGTAAATAGCAGAGGTAGGCCGTTAATTTGTTTATAAGTGTATATACATATAACTATGTATACAAAAGTAAAAAAGTTTACAAAATAGTATATAACCCTGGAACGGTTATTTTATTTTATTTTATTTTATTTTATTTTATTTTATTTTATTATATTTTATTTTATTTTATTTTATTTTATTTTATTTTATTTTATTTTATTTTATTTTATTTTATTTTATTTTATTTTATTTTATTTTATTTAATTTTATTTTATTTTATTTTATTTTATTTTATTTAATTTTATTTTATTTTATTTTATTTTATTTTATTTTATTATATTATATTTTATTTTATTTTATTTTATTTTATTTTATTTTATTTTATTTTATTTTATTTTATTTTATTTTATGTTATTTTATTTTATTTTATTTTATTTTATTTTATTATATTATATTATATTTTATTTTATTTTATTTTATTTTATTTTATTTTATTTAATTTTATTTTATTTTATTTTATTTTATTTTATTTTATTTTATTTTATTATATTTTATTTTATTTTATTTTATTTTATTTTATTTTATTTTATTTTATTTTATTTTATTTTATTTTATTTTATTTTATTTTATTTTATTTTATTTTATTTTATTTTATTTTATTTTATTTTATTTTATTTTATTTTATTTTATTTTATTTTATTTTATTTTATTTTATTTTATTTTATTTTATTTTATTTTATTTTATTTTATTTTATTTTATTTTATTTTATTTTATTTTATTTTATTTTATTTTATTTTATTTTATTTTATTTTATTTTATTTTATTATATTTTATTTTATTTTATTTTATTTTATTTTATTTTATTTTATTTTATTTTATTTTATTTTATTTTATTTTATTTTATTTCGTAAACACATTTTCTTATCGTGGAAAGAACACGTGAAATAATCTACTAATCTAAAAATCTTTAACTGAGAAGGGTATACAAATAACGAAAAAGAATTAAATTCAAAATCAGCGAAGCAGCAAAGCGGCTGTCAGCTGTCAGTCACACCATCACTTAAGCCGACAGGCTGCCTTATTAGAATAAAAGGTTGTCAACAGATGACAAAGAGAAATAAAAACAACAACAAACCAGTGAGATATTTTCAATAAACTTTAGAAACTGCAAAAGATGCTGATGAAGTGGAGGCCAATAGAAAATTTATGTTGTGTTCATGTAAATACAAAATACATATGTATTTACTTTTTTGTTTATGTAGATAATCAGACTTGCTGCGGGTGGAGCGCGCTAAATATATAATATATACATACATATTTACACCGTAGATGTTTATATATTATATACCTAGATATATTCATACTCGAAGCGTTTATCCGAATTTTTTTGTTTACTTCACTTCTTTGTGCCTAAGTCTAAAAGGAGATCTGTCCGCTAGAATTCCAACAACAATATGAATATGTATATTTGTACATTTGTTGTGTATGTTTTTTGTTGCTTTGTATAATTTAGGGCAATTGTACCTGTGCACTGACTGGCAGTCGAAAACCGCGAAAAAAATTCATAGCGAGTACTTAGTTAAAAATACGCTTGTTTGACTTGCTGTTACCCTATTCCCTCTCAGTACATCTCATTATTCGGTACCGACACACCACCAAAACCAAACCAAATTATACCGTTAAAACACTACCGGCATGAAGATACTGCGGACGAGTTTTAGAAAATTGTAAGTACACGCACTCATTGCAGTATTTGCACAGATATTTATCAGTGTGGTTGTTGTTGTTGTTATTTTTGGTACACTCAACAATTGTAGTCATACTCGTTCTTTGTTTGTTTGTGTGTGCACTTTCTATTTGCAATTCCCGCTTTGCTCTGCACAATTGCATTGTTGCCATTCAAGGCATTAGTCTGTGTGTGTGTGTGTGTGTGAAATGAAAAGTGTGGTGAAGAGCTCCTCAATTGCTTGAATTTGTAATGTAAAATCGTCTTGCCTGCGTTGGCTGCTAGCCTGTTTACTCTCATTACGTCTTTTTACTCAGTGCTGGCATTAGAAACTCCCATATACACACACCAAATACAAATGAGAATGACATTGAATTTCTTACCGCTCCATTTGTACACAAACACACACATAATTTTTGGTAAATGTTTTAAGCCCGTCTGTGGGAAGCATTTAGCGCTTGATCGATGAGTTTCGTTTTTTTTCGTTAATGCGTTGATGAGGTGTTTGAAAATTAGTTATCACAGATATTCCCACGAGATGAGCAAATATACCACACAAGTTTATTTGCACTCCAACAAATTACAATTTATTAGCTTTAGAAAGCAGAGAAAGGTATAAAAGGAACGATAAAATCTTTAAGTACTTGTTATTGCTGAGGCTAACTCATATACTGGTCGGGGTACGCCGTAGTGCTAGATTGTTTTCTGGTATCGGTACTCTTCAGGGCACTTCAATTGATGAAGATTGAGCTTTAATTCCGATCGTATAACCGTGTTAAGACGCTTTCGTCATTCAGCAACTGTTAAAGATACTTACGCTTGGGTCCCTCTTATTAAAATTAAGGGTTTTGGAAATGAACATGCCTAATACCGAAAACAATACATCTCGTTAATCCATAGATAGATATATAGATCTTTTTATCAGCGGTTGTGGATCTTGTAGTCAATTGAGACTGTAATCTAAATTATACTCCACAGAAATTTATATTGTAAGCAAAAACGAAGAAATAGTCTCAAACCGGAGGATAATAAACAGAATTATTCTAATATTTTTTCGAAGTAATAGGTTTAACAATGGGCCTTCTAAAGGCCTAGGGGCGTCATCTGACATGCAATAGGTTTAGCTTATGAAATTTAAATTAATTTATTATAAAATATTATTCGGCTCTTCGTATTTCCTTCGGTATGTTATGTGAAATTCGTTCAACTTAGTCTACATTAACAGCTAAAAATGCCAAACCGACAAAAATTTTAAATTTATGTGCTTTTGTTGATACTCTAGAGGGATCTCTTAATAGAATCTTCAATAGATAATTGTAGAGTACAATCCAATTCAGTCATCCAATTCTTATTTGACGAGTTCTATCATTAAAGAATGAAGATTGAGATTGTCATCTAGATAATTCCAAGAGGGTAATATACCAAAAACTGGTATGGGTATACTAGTACCGCTTCGTATTATGGCGAAAGCAAGAATGAAACCAAGTATATAAATAGAAGCAGAAACTTGATGAAAGTATATAAATATACATAAAACACATAGCGGTATATAAAGAAAGTATAAATATGTAAGGAATGGCAACTCACTGAAGTAAACACAGAAATTTCGCAGAAGTATGTACTTCTGAAGCGCCGCTGTTAGAAGCAGACTCATTAACGAATCAACCCCCCACCTTATTTCAGAGCATTTGCATATTGAGTACCACCTCATTTATGCAAAAATACAAACACTTATATACCTAAATACGTATGTATAGAATAGTATAACACCCCACTGGCATTTTGAACTTGAGTTGCCGCTTTGAAAGCTGGCGTCGCTGTTTATGGTTCACCCGTAGGCGATTTTTTTTCTTGTGAAGCTTTGTACTTTTATCGCAATTACTCGTGGGGGTCGCTGTGGTGTTGTGCCTATTATACGGCTGCTTATATACGAGTATATAAATCTGTATATAGAGGATATTGTGAGTGGCTGTCGCGACACGCAGAATTTTAACAAATTTTCAGCCGTGCACTTTATGAAAAATCAACCTACTCCAAGTGCTGTTAGCCTGTTGACTCTTCGTACATCTCATTACATGATGTCACAGGCAGTGATGTGCCAGATAGTTAGTTGTGATATTTGTAATTGAAATCCGTTGTCATTGTTGTAGTAATTTTATGTAGAAGGTTCTGTGGCAGATTTTTGTTTTGGAAAATGGATGAAGCCACGTTTTTCTCGGTCTCGTTTGTACTGCGAGTAAAATAATAAGAAGAACTCCTCAGTTTCCCCACGTTAGTTGGTCTTAAGCTAATATTTATTTAGAGTTTGTGGGCGAAGTATTAAAGAAACTCTTAATTGTACACCATTAACGTCTTCTATATTTATTCTACTAGCATCTTCTTCTTCTTGACTGGCGTAGACACCGCTTATGCGGTTATAGCCGAGTCCAAAACAGCGCGCCACGCATCCCTCCTTCTGGCAGTTTGGCGCCAATTGGTTATTCCAAGCGAAGCCAGGTCCCTCTCCACCTGGTCCTTCCATCGGAGTGGAGGTCTCCCTCTTCCTCTGCTTCCGCCAGCGGGTACTGCATCGAATACTTTCAGAGCTGGAGCACTTTCCTCCATTCGGACAACATGACCTAGCCAGCGTAGCCGCTGTTTTTTTATTCGCTGGACTATGTCTATGTCGTCGAATAACACATACAGCTCATCGTTCCATCGTCTGCGGTATTCGCCGTTGCCAATTCTTAAGGGACCATAAATCTTCCGCAAAACCTTTCTCTCGAAAACTCCTAGTGCCGTCTCATCGGATGTTGACATCGTCCACGCTTCTGCACCGTAAAGTAGGACGGGAATGATGAGAGACTTGTAGAGTTTGGTTTTTGTTCGTCGAGAGAGGACTTTACTTTTCAATTGCCTACTTAGTCCATAGTAGCACCTGTTGGCAAGAGTGATTCTGCATTGGATTTCCAGGCTGACATTGTTATTGGTGTTAATGCTGGTTCCCAGGTAGACGAAATTATCTACAACTTCAAAGTTATGACTGTCAACAGTGACGTGGGAGCCAAGACGCGAATGCGCTGACTGTTTGTTTGACGACAGGAGATATTTCGTCTTGTCCTCGTTCACCACCAGACCCATACGCTTCGCTTCCTTATCCAGTCTGGAGAAAGCAGAACTAACGGCGCGGGTGTTGTTTCCGATGATATCGATATCATCGGCGTACGCCAGTAGCTGTACACTCTTATAGAAGATTGTACCTTCTCGATTTAGCTCTGCAGCTCGTATTATTTTCTCCAGCATCAGGTTAAAGAAATCGCACGAGAGTGAGTCACCTTGTCTGAAACCTCGTCTGGTATCGAACGGCTCGGAGAGGTCCTTCCCGATCCTGACGGAGCTTTTGGTGTTGCTCAACGTCAGCTTACACAGCCGTATTAGTTTTGCGGGGATACCAAATTCAGACATCGCGGCATAAAGGCAGCTCCTTTTCGTGCTGTCGAAAGCAGCTTTAAAGTCGACAAAGAGATGGTGTGTGTCGATCCTATTTTCACGGGTCTTCTCCAAAATTTGGCGCATGGTGAATATCTGGTCTGTTGTTGATTTTCCAGGTCTAAAGCCACACTGATAAGGTCCAATCAGTTTGTTGACGGTGGGCTTTAGTCTTTCACACAATACGCTCGACAGAACCTTATACGCGATGTTGAGGAGGCTTATCCCACGGTAATTGGCGCAAATTGTGGGGCTCCCTTTTTGTGTATTGGGCAGAGTACACTGAGATTCCAATCGTCAGGCATGCTTTCTTCCGACCATATTCTGCAAAGAAGCTGATGCAAGCACCTTATCAGCTCTTCGCCGCCGTATTTGAATAGCTCGGCCGGTAATCCATCGGCACCCGCCGCCTTATTGTTCTTCAAGCGGGTAATTGCTATTCGAATTTCTTCACGGTCGAGCAATGGAACATCTGCTCCATCGTCGTCGATTTGGGAATCGGGTTCGCCATCTCCTGGTGTTGTACTTTCACTGCCATTCAACAGGCTGGAAAAGTGTTCCCTCCACAAACTCAGTATACTCTGGTCATCAATAACTAGATCACCTCTGGGGGTCCTACAGGAGTGCGCTCCGGTCTTGAAACCTTCAGTTAGTCGCCGGATCTTTTCGTAAAATTTTCGAGCATTACCCCTGTCGGCCAGCTTGTCAAGCTCTTCATACTCACGCATTTCGGCCTCTTTCTTTTTTTTGTCTGCAAATGCGTCTCGCTTCCCTCTTCAGCTCTCGGTATCTTTCCCATCCCGCTCGTGTTGCGGTCGATCGCAACATTGCGAGGTAGGCAGTCTGTTTTCTCTCCACTGCGAGACGACAATCCTCGTCATACCAGCTGTTTTTTTGGCTTTTCCGAAAACCAATGGTTTCGGTTGCAGCTGTACGTAAGGAGTTTGATATGCCTACCCACAGCTCCCTTATACCGAGATGCTGATGAGTGCTCTCAGAGAGCAGGAGTGCAAGTCGAGTAGAAAAACGTTCGGCTGTCGGTTGTGATTGCAGCTTCTCGATGTCGAACCTTCCTTGTGTTTGTTGACGTGTGCGCTTTTCTACACAGAGGCGGGTGCGTATCTTAGCTGCTACAAGATAGTGGTCCGAGTCGATGTTGGGACCACGAAGCGTACGCACATCAAAGACACTAGAGACATGTCGTCCATCTATCACAACATGATCGATCTGGTTGCGAGTGATTCGATCCGGGGACAGCCAAGTAGCTTGATGGATTTTCTTATGCTGGAATCTAGTACTACAGACGACCATATTTCGGGCCCCGGCGAAGTCGATCAGCCTCAGACCGTTTGGTAATGTTTCGTCATGGAGGCTGAATTTTCCGACTGTTGTGCCAAAGACACCTTCTTTACCCACCCTAGCGTTGAAATCGCCAAGCACGATTTTTACATCGAGGCGGGGGCAGCGCTCATTGGTACGTTCTAGGCGCTCATAGAAGGTATCTTTGATCACTTCGTCCTTCTCTTCCGTCGGGGCGTGGGCGCAAATCAGCGATATGTTGAAGAACCTCGCTTTGATGCGGATTGTGGCTAGACGTTCATCCACCGGAGTGAATGCCAGGACTCGACGACGGAGTCTCTCTCCCACCACGAATCCCACACCGAATTTGCGCTCCTTTATATGGCCGCTGTAGTAGATGTCACAAGGACCCACCTTCTTCCGTCCTTGTCCCGTCCATCGCATTTCTTGGATTGCGGTGATGTCAGCCTTTACTCTTACGAGGACATCAACCAGCTGGGCAGAGGCACCTTCCCAATTAAGGGTCCGGACATTCCAGGTGCATGCCCTTAAATCGTAGTCCTTTAAACGTTCGCAGTGGTCGTCATCAAAATCGGGGTCTCTCATCCGAGGCTGTTTCGTCGTTTTCATTGGGGGGTGTTTTTATGTGGTGGGTCCCAAGCCCTACGCACAACCGCATAAGCGGGTTTCGCCTTCTCACTTTAGCTCGCCTCCAAACGGATGTCTGTTGGCTACCCAGAGGATACTTGGTCTAAGACCGGAAGTCGTGAGCTGCTTGAGCCACATGTAAAAGAATCGTTCCTGGCCACTCCCAAGTGAATGACAATCAGAAACTTTCCTCACTTGCGTGAACTTCTACATATGACTCCTAGCATCAGATAGCACATTTCTCTCTTGACAGACTAACACAAATTAATTTGAGGTGTTTAAAAACGATATAATGTTGCCCCTCGAAATAGCGAAAGAATTTTCTTAAAAAGCCTCAATCTGTGTGGGCTCTTCATTTTAGGACAAACAGTGGATGACCATCTTCATCTAAGTAACTTTAAGTTCACTCAAGGAGGAGGTCAGTTTTAAACTGTTTTTAAATCAAGCAAAAAGCACAAACATTTTCATTTATCAAATTTGTCGATGAATCGGTTTTTCGTTTTCACTTTGTGGTAAAGCAGTTTATCGACAGAATTAATGATTGCATGAAAATTTTCGACCGAAAATCCTTATCGTATCGAACTCAAATTCGCTGCGGATTCAAAGATTAGGCCCATTGATATGAAAACGTTCGTTTGAATGAATTAGGCCCATTGATAGGAAAAAGGTACGGAGTTGTTTCGTACATACCTCGGTTTTTACTTACTGTGTAATTTTTTCCAAGCTTTTCCAGCGTTTCGACATTTATCAGTTCTCAACTCTCTTAAGCGAAATTAGTGAGTTATAACCTATAAAATACCTGAAAACCTTAGCAAAACTCGGTGTCATTTTAAGTGTTTGGAAAATACACTAGACTATGTTTCTATCTAATCGGAATTGTGAAATTTTATATTTTTACCATAAAATCGCATGTGTGATGTACGAAGATCAAGCAACCGAAGACTTCTTTTTTATTTCATTGTGGGTTAGAAGTCCATGTTTCTTGTGTCATTTAACTTTGACATCGACCGATGATTCTGATAAGATAAGATAAGATTCTGAAGATTGAACTAAGGATTCGATGATTTGATGGTATTTTTGCATAATTTGATTGAAGGAAAGATAGTTCAAACATATCACGTCTCTGGGAAAAATATATGTATCTATATTGTGTGCTCAGTGAGAAATAACAACAAATAAACTTTATTAATATTTTAAAAAATGTTTTTAAGGTGATATTTTATTTTGTAAGGTTTAGATTTTTTTATTATTTATTTTTTTATTGGTACTGCACAAAAACTTAAAAATCACTATTAACACACACTCAAATATTTATAGAGAATTTTATTTCCAAGCGAATTCGTGAATTCGTATTTTTTCGTGCCCTTGTAATCTGAAAAAAGACTAAAAAATACACATATATTCATTGCTTGCAAAAGAAAAGCTACAGTATATAAAATATCCGAATCTCAAAAAAACCCGTGAAAGATTGAACATGCCGTCGGTAAACGTAAAGCCAGCCATAATATACTAAATTCAATTGCGCTGACCAATTCATCAAAGACGTTTACATTTTTGCCTAAGCTTTATGCTATAGTCCTTTGTAGATGGAATACTTTTAACAAAGAACCTCAAGGTTCTACAATGACTGTCCCGCTAATATCCAACGCCACTAAAAATTGTTGGGGATTTATTTTCTCTCCACCACTGCCAGCGCTGGAGTTCTTTGCGCTTCGACTGTAAAAATGCGACTGGCAATGCATTGCTGCCAATGTCGACCGGCGAGCCCACAAAGCCGCATAGCCAATGCCCACTCGTAGGCTTTTGAACAGCCGGCCTGGGGGTTGCTTCACTTTCGTTGTGCAACGGGCTTGGTGTGTGAGAAGAGCGGCAACACCAACAACATAGGCAGATGTAAAGTGAAATTTGTTGACTGTGCACGCCTAACGGCATGCGCCGCGCGACGGCAGAGGATTATCGGCAATGCACTTGTTCGCGACGCACAGTGTTCATGCTTTGTTCAAATTGTATATGGAATGTAAATGTAAAAAGCATGATAAATGTAAAAAAATGTTAGAGTAATAAAAAAACAACAAAAAATCAATCAAATAATTATATTTAATAAAATACTTTTGGAATATAAATTCCAATAGTAAAAACTTCTTTTCAACAAATATTACCCTGGTGTGTGAACCTCAGTGATATAAATAATTTGTGTGTTAATCGACTGTCACACTTTTATATTTTAGCTGGGGGTTTTTTATTTGTGTCGTATTTTTTTCGAAGTTCGCTTTGAAAAAGTCACACCGTGCGCGAAAACTCAATTCCACCCATGGGCGTATTTTTATATACCAATGTACATATGTATATATTAGAACCAATATAGCAAGCATATAATAGCTCTACTTGCCTGCATTGTTGTTGTTGTTGATATTTTCACCGAGTTGCATTTGCGCTTGGACTGCACTGCTTAATATACTCAAGAATACATACGTACAAACATGTATATATAAGTTGTTGGCGCACTGGGTGGAGGCAGACGACACTCAAGTGCATTGCAAAAAATGGAATAAAGCAAATCGAGTGGACGGTGTAAAATCGGCCTACTGCAGTCGTTGTGCGCCTGTTACCACTACGTACATGTTGTTACTCGATGTCCATGTTGGATACGGCGAACACTATCAGTTGTGTAACACAACAAACATCATCATTATCATCCATCCATCCAACCAACAACGTTCAGTGAACTTTGCGAATCGGAGGAAAACTGGTTTATGCCGGTCGTTTGACGGCAAGGAAATCGCTCTTGCTCTTTTTGCACTTGTGGTGTAGCGGAGCAGTGCTAGCGGTATTAGGCTTTGTGTGCAAATCTAATTTGATACGGAATATATGTATATAGCGTGTTGTTGCACTTTTTTGCATTCTGCGCTTTTTAGTATACACATTCAGATGTGCACCTGTATTTTGCTTTTTTGGTGTTGTTGTGCTTAAAATAAGCCACAGCGTGTGCATTGTGCAGCTGCTTGCATTTTTAGTTTATTACATTGGAGGAAGTGTGTTGACTAACTGCAACAGTTCAAAACGGACTACTCCGAAAACAATGAAAATTTGGATTGGATTTGAAATTTTTATATTGAACCGTGACTTATATCCAGTAACTTGTCTGCAAATGATCTAATATATTATCTATAAAAGAGTGTTGAGTAAATGAAGATAATCAAATCCTAGACGAATTAAAATCATAATCACATGAGTCGTTTGAACAACAAAAAAATTAAGAACTAAAGATCATCTTAACCAAGTCGCATATTAAGAGTTTGAGTAAGGAAATTATATATTTTTGTTCCGTTCGATACAAAAAATGGTTATAATTTGATTAACAATTTTCCAGAGAAGTATTTAAGGTCGATGACGCTTCGACAAGGTATCCCGAGCCATAACCTATTCTCAGAACCCTCAGGGCAATTCAATCATTAGACCCTGAACCAACTTTTTTGATATTTTATTTTGTTACTGGGTCTTATTCAATATCAACTAAATAAATACATTTATATCAGCTCAGTAAACGTAGTTGAATATATGTACATACATAAATACATATATACATATGTAACTGCTGTGTTAAGAGTCATTCCGTACTGTGCACTCAGTCACGATAGCGACAAAATAGAAAAAATAGAAAAATAGAAAGACACCGAGCTATCTAACACTAGTTCCTGCATAATTGCACTAACATATATACTTCAATATATACATACATATGTACATAAGTCCGACCAAATGCATGTATTGTGATATATGGAGACGTGTGGCGTCGTCAAAGCAGCGGGTAATTGCAATTTGTTCAAACTCTGGCAATTCATAGCAGAGTCACTCTATTCTCAAGCCTGCTAGCCTAGTAACACTCAGTACATCTCATTACTCGCTGTGACAATTTGAGCACCGGCCATCATTATTATTAAAAGCAGATAATAACAAAACGGTGACTAATGGTAGTTCAGTACATGAATGCACTGTATTTTTGATTGATGTTGTGATTTACTCATTTAATCATTTGTCAATTTAAATACCTACAGGGTGAGACCAAAATCATTAAAATAATTGAACATATTCGCAAGTAGAAGAGCAGAATATTTCTCAAAACACCTGTCAAATAATTGGCTGGCGATCCGAGGGCATTAAAAGCCATAGAATAGTTCAGCTTTCTTTTAGATGAATCGCTTGTTTTGCAGGAGATTACAATTTCGGGAACTTCTTGAATATTTATTTAGAAGAAATCTCAAGAGGGTATATATCAAAAAGGGTATAATAAGCCAATTAAAAACCAACAAATAACAACAACAACAGCATTGGAAGCAGAAAATTTCTGTGACAATTTTTACAGAACTCAGTCCACAACAACAACAATAGTAAAAAAATATATATTTCCGAACAAAAACTGAAATTGTTAATGTTTGGAAAACACTGCCGTTTGCCAGTGCCATTGCAGGGGGAAGGTAAAGCGTATGTAAATGAGCTGCTATCGAATGGTGGTGATGGGGACGTACACAAGACGCTGAGGAATGAGGCACAGTTGTGCTGTCAGTCATGCGAACGCGCTGACATTTCACATTTCGCACAGTGGACCGACATTCCATGAATTACCAACAATATTGGCAGAAAAAGCATGAATGATCTATTGAATTTCTTTATTTATGCAAACGAAAATAGACTTCTGTGCGCTGTTTTGGCTGGTTTATCAGTAGAAAATGTCAACGAACTTTCGCAATGGCGGCTCGACAATCACATACACACACATATATAGATGTATGTATGTCGCCTTGCTCAAGCGCTACGGTATGAGAAGTGTAAGGGGATGGAGGTGCGCAATTGAAACACGACTTTTGAGCAGAAACTCATACATCGCATGAAAAATCAGCTTTCACCGTAATTCTGTCAGCCTGTTCCCTCTCGGTACATTGCGTTACTCTGTGCCGCGTCAAAGTGCTGTCGCCGACGACATAAACGTCAAATGCGATAAGCCGCAAACGTTTGCCGCGGCTGTGAGATCGGTGATATGACTGCATGAATCAGTTGCGGAAAAGCAATTGAATATTTACAATTCGTGTGAAATATAACCGAGAGCCGGAAAAAAAATTCATTAAAATTTTATTAGTACTCTGTAGTGGCTGGCAAGGTCATTTGTAGTTAGTGTATTTATTGCACACTTTTCGATAAAGCGCGAGTGCACTGCTGCAAATACAACAATTGCAACAAATATTCATATAATGAATATGTATAAGTTTCATATTTTCTAAGTGCGTATAACAATGCACGAATATATAGCCACTTGCAATAAACTTACACCAATATACGCCTGACCACTTGCAATTACATGTTTACTCTTTGAAAGGAGGGGCAGTAAGACGGGTGGAAGTTGTGATTGCATAGCAATTCACAAAATTGTTGAGTACTTGCTGTAAAAGCAACCTACACCAGCTTGCTGTTGGCCTATACCCATTCAATACAACTTTTTACTCGATGCCGACGTCAAAGAAAGCCGCATTCAATTAAATTCAAAATGAACAGGTGAATTTACGAAGGAATACTTAGTGAATATAATATACCAAAACCACATACAATTTTATTTAATTTATTTAGATTTGTCAGACATTCGTTTAATTGAGTCGATTAGCTTCAATACGAATATGGTAGTAAGGTCGGTAAAAATTATAGTTATATGTTTAGGTCATCGCTCAAATCGTATATCTACTCCATACATATGTAAGTGTTCCAGATAATATAGGTTAGATATTAGAACGATAATTTATAATATTAGTGTGGCAAATATCTCCCTTCCGACTTTTTGTCTTTTGAATTTCGCGGCTATGTACATATGTATAAAGCGCTACAGAGCACGTATCTGACAATAATATACATCTTTGAAAGGTCTTGACATAACCTACAAAACGACGCTATGCATGATTAGTTTGGATATTGCGTTCAACAGTTATAGATGCGTAAACATGGAGTTCACTAACGCCGAAATTCGCGCTATTTTAAAGTTTTCCTTCGTTAAAGGCAAATCCGCTAGAGAAACGTTCCATGAGATTAATGTGTTTTGGGGGATGGTACTCTATCACTTGGAATTGCGGAGGAATGGTTTCGACGATTCAGGGCGGGTGAAAAGGATAATGCAGCCGGCGGAAGACCAGTGACGACGAATACCGATCAAATCATGGAAAATATCGAGTTAGACCTGCATGTGGTATCTCGCGATATCGCACAGGAGATGGGAGTTAGTCACCAAACCATTTTAAGCCATCTGCAGAAGGCTGGATACACAAAAAAGATTAAGGTTTGAGTGCCGCATGATTTGACGCTAAAAACCTTCTGGAACTCAACCCATTTTTGTTGCGGATAGTGACTGGCGACGAAAAATGGATACGACATATTACAATAATATTACATACGACAATATTAGGTGAAAACGGTCGTGGTCGAAGGTCGGTGAATCGTCCCAAATAGTGGTCAAGGACCAGGAAGATTTTGCTGTGTATTTAGTGGTATTGGAAGAGAATCATCCACTATGAGCTTCTCCGATATTGCCAGACGCTTAATTCTACCATCTACTGCGAACAACTAGACCGCTTGAAGCAGGCGATATATTTGCCAACCAATATAATATTTTGGTGATGTTCTGGTCTTGTAAAAACTACAATTATACGAGGAAATTTTGTAGCACAAAATACTTAGATGTTTGTCGAGTAGGCATGATTCTCCAGTCGAGTTAACATTTTGGAATAATGTCGAATGGTTGGGAAGTATGTTAAGCCTTATGTTGAGAATTCCGAATAGCTAAGGTCTGTTATATGAACATCTACCAGAAAATTATAATTTTGTCTTCTAAAACCAAAAGACCATTTACATGATCAAACTTATGAGCATGAAATAATCGGTTTTATTGAGATGGCATTGATGCTTCTGATATACTGTTAAAAGACCGCGCTGTAGGTGAGAGAAGTAGCTTCTTTCGTAACTTGAATTCAATGTTTAAATGGTGTTTGTATGTAGATATAATATACATATATATTTCATGTTTGTAGGGTGTATTTTATTAGAATTGGTCACAACAAACTGTTGTCTTGGCAATGTTGGTTCTAACCTCAATAAAGACGACAATTTATGATACTTCAATAATATTTTGTATATACCTAACAGAAAGCGCTGACGTTGTGCCCTGATCCCACAGTATATAATTAAATACATGTGTACACCGTTTTAGATACAAGTATGTATGTATATATATGTACTCTTATTCAGTGGAAAAATGTCAAAAAAAGCAAAGCTCACCTACAAAAATTTCGCTTGCAGGGTATAGAATTATACACCACCAACAGAAGCAACAAGCACAAAAAGACGGTAACCACAGCAATTTATGTGTGACAGTGTGTATGTATTTATATGAAAGCAACCAAAAGTGAGATTGAAAGCAACAGCCGTGTCTGCCGTCAGCCATCAAGCGACAATTTTTACGAACATTTCCAACAACAACATAAAAAGCAAATAGCACAAAAGTCGTATAACGGTTGTGGAAAAAAATGTGACTTTACTCTGTTGAAATTAGTAGTTGGAGGGGCAGAGAGGACGGAGTAGCGCTTTGACTGTATATTCAAAGCGTACTTTTGTATATAGTAGATATGTATGTATGTCGATTCGCTCGTGGGGTTGGGGTAAATTATGAGTTTCGTTGGGGAGTAAAGAAAACGCGCAAAACGGCAGTAATTGTTGAGATCACACAGTGGTGTAGAACCAAAAACTGCAGAAAACAAATTTTCAAGCACACAGATTTCAAAATAATTAGTGGTTTCTTACACAAAAACTAGGAAATCCGAAAATACAGTACAATAAGTATACTGATGAGTGTACTGATGAGTGGGAAAGTTACGAGATTTTTTGAACTATTCATGGATTTCAAGATACAAACGAATTTTGTTTTTCATGAAAAAATTCGATTTAAAAAATATGTATTCTGTTGAAAAAGACTACCTTTTCGATAATTTCGATAAATCTGGTTCTGATGAATATCCATTTATTAGTAAATTCGTTATACAACAGTATAAGCTCTAACTTGAAAATCAATTATTTGTTCCCTTGGTGTTTTTTATTCACCCAAATTTAGAAATATTCAAAAGCAAATATTTTATACCATATGCGAATGCTAATAAATGCATTGCTAAATAAAAAAAATAATATGTGCAAACTTGTTTTTGATTTAGGTCAGTGACAGTCTCAAGGCTGCAGCATTATTCCCGTTGCTTTTGAATTAAAACCAAATCAGCATTTATTTTCGACATTTTATATACCAAACTTTTGAAGCCACTGTCTATGTACATATGTATGCATGTGCCTGTATATTTGCTCCGCTTTGAAAATTCAAGTCTGCTCGTTTGTAAGACTGTCTGGTTTTTTATGACTGAAACTCGTAGCTGGAGAATCGTCTCTGTAGAAACACACACTTATACACTCTGTATGTATGTATTTGTCTGCTTGTTGGTATTTATGCATTTTATATGGGGGATCTCCGTGCGCTTGCCTTGCTAGTGTAATAAAAGGAGGCGGAGGGCGTGTGGCGCGCTATTGGGTGGAGCGGTACACTGTACGTATGTATATGTTTATGTATTCGTTTCTGCCATGCCAACGCGAATTTCAGCTAAGTCGAGCAGTTCATGTAGAATCAACCTACAATGTAAGGCTGCACGCCTGTTAACATTCAGTACATCTCATTACTCGGTGTTGTCGTCGTGGTCTCTAAGTTGGCAGCGCTTCCGTCACACAATCGAAATAGGTGGTTACTGTGACTGTATGAATTTCAGACAATTGTAACTGGGCGTAGAAATGCAATTATATATGTATGGTATGCACTTGCATGTACATACAATCTTATTTCAATTGCAAGCGAGTTCATGCATTGTTTAGTTGGCAACTTTATGGGCTCTGATTTCCGCTGCGCTCAACAAATTTTCACCATAGTGATATTGAAAATGATTTACATACATAAATATGGATATGTAGGGCAGCTCACCTATTAATCCCGAAATTTTGGGCAGCTTAACGCTGCTTAAACTCTAGAATACCATGAAGGCCACACATACATTTGTATATGGACTAAGCAGGTGTGAAATGGTATTGCAAAAATTTCGTCCAGCTACTTTGATGTAATTACGAAGAATTTTGAAATGCATTGCCATAGGAGATGATTAATTAATACTCTAATGAGTGTCAAACGAATTGACGACAAAATTTTGGTGCAGTGGCTTTCGGTTGCCAACTAGGATAAATCAAGGGAGGACTTCATCAATAGCTTCTGAGACATGCAGTATAAACAGCTTAGTATTACTTGCACAATTACATACGCTTATACACTTATCACATGTCTGGATGTCTGTATATCTCTGTTTGTATATATATCCACACATGCATGCCTCATGTCCATATCTTTCTTTATTTCTGCAGTTCTTTTTCTTAAATGCACTTTGACTTTCCATTGTATTTTACAGTATTTTCTGAATTTCCATTACCATTGTTTGAGATACAGCAACAACAGAGCGAATATATATAAATACGTACATATGTATGTATGTATAAACAATGTACATACATACATGTGAGTTGTTGTGGTATTTGTTTATTCATGTTGTTGCTGTTGTTTTTGTCATTTTTTATGGTTTATTTTTTGTATTGGGATCAACAGAGGCCACAGCAATAAAAAACAATCTTGCAACATCAACGACGAAATGGCGCGCATAAAAACCACCAGCCTGCAACGGCGCAACGTATCCAATACAAACCCACATACATGCATACAAACACACACATGAGCATACAAATATATGTATTTTGATGAACGAGACACAGCGTTGACAATGGGGAAATGTGCACGATTGCAGATAACAGAGAAACGATTATGGGCGCGGGATAAGAGCTGGTTGCTTGGCAGCAAAAAGCATGCAACATACAACAAATAACAAACAGACGTTCACATAAGCATGGTTGCCTATATAGAACGTGATACGACAAACGGCTTGTGTTGCCTTGCAACCACGTTGCACAATGCTGCCGTCACGTGCAGAAATCGCGTATGCCGACATGCATACATACATGATTATATGTTGCTGGAACGAAATTGTGCGGTTTGTGGTCGTCTCGACGTTGCAAGCAACATGCCTGCATGCCATGCAATTATGTATACACATACATAGGCACAAACATATAAACATACATCCGACAAACACCACTGGCATACGGTGGTAGGCTTCGGTTGCAATTTGACTGGCTGGTGCTTGTTGTTGTTTCTACACACACGTTTGTGTGCTTATTTACTGCTGTTACGTGTTTACTGTTATGCGACAATTTCCCAGTGTGCTGGAAACGTTTACATTCGAGGGCACTCTGCGAGACGTCAGATGGTTGGGCAATTGCTTGTCGAGTTTAAAAACTTGCCTGCGGTTTATGAAAAATCAGCCTTCAACATTTGCTGTTCGCCTGTTCACATTCAGTACACTCGTTACTCTGTGAGCTAGACAAACTACAGCGACTACGCGATATCGCTCACCACCACCAATGGTTGGTTGGTGTTCACCATAGCAACACAGCGGAAACCAAAACAATCAGTGTAGTCAAATGAAGATTGCATATATACATACATGTATACATCCATAAATAAGAATAAGACCAGGGGTTGTTCCGGTTTCTAGCCAAATTTTGCGATTCCTTTTATATGTATATAACGATGGACAATCGCAAAGCAGGAGCTTACTGAGTTTCTGTCAACCGGGAACAACTTTTCGATATAGAAAAGGTATTGTCAAGCCACCGAATGTAAGACTTATTAGCTAAATAAAGCAGCATAAAATCCGTAAACCCTCCATATAGCGGAGGTCAAATATCTGGTCGAGGTTCCAAAGGAAGATTCTACAAAGGATTTACTACTGCGTTGGCGTTGACAGCTGGAAACATTGCATAGATCTCAGAGCTAAGCTGACATCTCCGAAATGCATATAGATTTCAATACCGTTTGAAATAGCTTGTAGTAAGAACTTTACTTCGTGTGAAGTCTCGGTTTGATGTCAGCTTGCAGAACGAGTGCATGTTCTATTGGTTAAAATTCTAAACTCTCCAAAATATGATAATAATTGTTAAAGCTCTTATACCAACTCTGAAGAAAATTTGAATATTTAATACGAAAATTATTTTTTGGAATTACTATGTTAAGGGTTCAAAAAAATTGGAATAGCAAGGGAGTACTTTGAGTAGGATTAGTAGTGAAATATATGTCATATTAAGTAATTTAACAACAACAGCGATAAAACATTATTTTAAACCTGATCAAGTTACTGACCCCCTTACTTTTTCCATTTTTTATATTTTTTTGAGCACATCAATGAATTTATTTCGTAGATTTTTTTTTTATATTTTTCTTTTTCAGTTTTTTGCGGTTTCCATTTCACATTTTGTGATAAGTCTAAACAAATAGTATATAATTACATGGAATTTTCAAGTGAAGTCAATGTGCTTTAACCACAAGTAAAAATTAAGAAAAAAATAAAACAATTTTACATTGGAAGACGATACACCTCTTCCGCAGTTCTGTTAGCCGGTTCCCACTCGGTACATCTCATTATTTGGTAACTACCTCCACAAGCAGCAAAACCGAATGTAATGACGGAAATCGTTGAAATTCAGTCATTAAAAAGGTGCTTGGGAAATGCTTGGAAAGCAACATTACGCGAAAGTCATTTTAACAATTACCGAGAATGAAGTATACGAGTACACACATTATTTACTTTTGACAGAGGATTCTTAGAAAACAGTTCTTGAAATACGCGCTAGAAAGATGTATGAAAATATGGATGTATTTTTTTTGCGTACAAGAACCGTAATATTTACTCTTCTAAATATTGACCTTGCCTTGTTAAAGTAACGAATATATTTTGAAAGAAAATATCTTTATATCAACTTTTAACCCGTTATGCAAAACTAAAGAATCAACTAAAGAAGGGTCACAAAACAAAAGCACAACAATAATAGTATACTAACCGCAAAAACGATCGAAATATATTTAATTTTTAGGACTAGATGAGAGTGAATATGACAGTATTACTCAATATATTCAAAAAGTGGATTTTGGAGACTCCAAATGGGACATAATCCCACAATGATATATGTAAACTGTGTACTGATAAATATATCATCTCTATTTCGTAGAACGGCCTTTCGTTTTACTATTACTTTCTGAGTAAAAACTGTGTTACCTTTTTTAACCGAATCCCAATACTACCGGTACCTGTACTGATTCTTCGCACGATAAATGTTCATATGTAGGCACATACGACAACAGTCTGACATCGACATATATCTTAGATCGATTAATGCTTCTTAAGTGTATGAAATATATGAAATTTACGAGGTTGCTCTTCTACAATAGTAAATGAGTTATTTATCAGTCCGCCCTCGTACATGAGCACTCAAGTACAAATACACACACGTACATTCAAATGCTTCGATTTCCCGCAAGTGCAACTGAATTGCAATGTCTGAACATGAACATATTGGGGTGGTGGCAGAATTGCAATTACACAAATGCTGATATGCCAGCAAACAAAACGGGTACTTGTTGTAAAATTTGCCTGCCGTCGCTGCTGTTGGCCTGTACCCACTCAGTACAACTTGTTACTTGATGCCGACATTCGGCACACGGCAGCACCAATGGAAATTGTGAATGACGAAGAATGAATAGAGTTGATTGCTATTACACTGTATACGGCTTCTCTTAGATGACTACACGCGAACATTTACTGACATACCTAGTATGTAGGTAGGTTCATGGCATGATGTATATACATACATATGTATACACCCTGCCAGCCAGGCCTAACCACTTTCCCCTCATGTTTCTTCAATTACTAACACCAACGCACACGTTTGGGTTGTTTTGTTTTTGTATTCGTACGTGTGAGGGGAATACTGGTTAAAAAACTCACAAGCAGCTATGCTGGCCTATGGCAAACTCACCACTTTTGTGGGTTTAAAAAACTTCGGTTTAACCAGCTTTTTCACCACCTTTGGCTGGCAGGGCACATACTTAAATATTAGTTTGTTGTTTTTTTTTTTTCAAAGTGGATTTCATGTATTTGTTTTCTAAATCACATAAGTCGCCTTCAAACGCTGGAGCAACAAGTTTACAAATCTATATACAAACTTACATACGTATATGCCACATATAGGCGCTTCGTTGTACATATTATATAAATACATACATATGTACATAGGTATGTTAGTTGATTTCTGCAACCTCATGTTGTGCCATAAAAAGTGGTTTTGTTGTTCGACGTTGGAGGCGCGAAAATGCCAAGTGAAAATGCGTGAAGCTATCAAACAGCGACGGTCGGTTGGAAACACAAATGAATGGGTTGGGAGTGTCCAATGGCTGTGGCTGGGCCAGTAGATTCATACAAAAGATGCTATGTTCACCGCCGCCAGACGCTTCAACTGAGCTTGTTTATTTGTAAAATTATTTTCGAGGCATGAGCAACAGTTGTGTCTATATACTTATCTACATATACATCCATACTAGAGCTCTTGGTATTCGACTAATCGACTAACCGAATTAACCGAATAGGGCATTATTCGAATAATAATATTCGGTTTGCACTATTCGGATAGTCGTCAGTCATCGACTATTCGATTAACCGCTCATTTTCGACTATTCGGTTAACCGTTCGTTGTCGACTATTCGAATAGTGCAAGTTCATTAATTTTCTTATTTTTATTGAAAAAAGTGAAACATTAAAACTAACAAAAAACTCGCTATTTTTTAATGACTGGCATGCCAAAATTGTTGTTGTTTCACATGCAAAATTAAAATATGACAGATACAACACTGCGTGGTATGTTTCTTGAGTTCGCTATTCTATACCCTACCCACTTGCTGCCGAATTTTTTCTGTTTTTTGCGGCATATGCCTAGTACTGCAGTAACCGGTTACTTTTTTGAACCGGTTTTTTTTTGGGACACACTCGTGGCAGTGTGGGCGGTTGATGGGTGGGGCTTTGGGGCATTTTGGGACAAAACTTCGACGAGTGGGTAGTTGGTTTTCTGTGAAGAACCGGTTTTTTTGGGTCGGTCAGTGGTCGGTTTTGCTCGTGCCCTTCTGCCCGAACACTTCTCAACCGATTTATACCGCACATTGTATATATCTGGAAAATACGGACCTATATCTGGAAAATCAAAGGCCTTTAGACTGCAAACAATTTTCATGTATTCGAATAGTGACAGTATAACTAATCGAATAACCGCAGTAGAACGATTATTCGAATAGTCGGAACATTGCGACTAACCGAATAGTGCTAACCGGTTAATATTCGTACGAACGGTTACAAACCGGATATTCGAATAGCCGGTTTTCAGGTTAATCGAATAATTTTAAGAGCCCTAATCCATACATACAAACGTTGTGTTCCGCTTTATTTTTACAGCTGTGCCGCATTTTCTGCAGCGCTGTCAATTGTTGTTGTTTTTTTTTTTTTGAAGCGCGGTGCGACGCCGGCCGGCTGGCTGATCGCAATTGCAACGACTGCCTGGAAAAGTGTGCAATTATATTTCGAGCTGCAACCGGCGCTGCTCGCCTGTTCCTACTCAATACATCTCGTTACTCTGTGGCGTTGCGAAAGCAAGCACGCAACTTGTTAGGTTAAGTGTTGTGGCTGATATACAGATAGACAGCAGACGAAGTTGTAGTCATTGTAAAATTGTGTACACGTAATGGTTATATACCAGGTGTCTACACAAACTTACATAAACTCCTCAACATAGTATTTTGGAGCTGAAACAAAGCACTATTGGTAAAAATTTACAAAAGGTAAGTAAGAGACAATATTTGATATACATAAGTACCACAAACATCAGAATCTTCTACCAAGGTTTTTTGAGTTAAAGGGAAAAATTATTCTTATTTCTAGTATTTTAAAGAGGAAATATTTCTGTTATTATAACACAGCGTATACTTAGCGTTTAAATTGCTTAAAATATTGCTTAATTTTAGGGTACTCAGGTAAATAACAATACTTACCGTGATATAAGACTTTACATATTCCTTAAGACTGCCCTGTTTCGACTGTTTTGAGAACGACACCCTATCATATCCCTGAATAGCTCACCTGGATACTTTGCTTCTTCGAAGATGAAAAATACTGAAAGTGAAAAGCGTTTTTTCCTGCCAAAAAACTCCGAAATATAGATCAGGTACTGACGAAGTACTTTAAGCCTATTCCAAATATGTATGTTAACTTGATGCCTATTTTCCTTAGAAGGTTGTATGTAGGTAGAAATAAATTTCGATGTTGTCATTGACAGTGCCTAAATGCGCTGTCATTCTTTCATACTTTGCTAACAAGCCGTCCTCGTCGGAAAAAACATTTAGACAACAATTTCGTCTAGTAGGGGGAATAACCTGGCTGAAAGTCAACCAGTCTCCAGCAAAAGCACATAAGTAGGGGCAAAGAGCAGAAGCTGATGTGACAATTATTAGGAGTAGAATCAGTAAAGACGGCAACAACGAAGCAAAGACACGCTACGTTCAACTAAATTCCACCGCAATAGAAAAACTTGGTATTTTAGATAACTCTCGAGTGTAGTTCTAACCTTGTGTAAATTTGCATGACCTTCAATGTTTTTGGATTTATGTTGTTCGAAGTACTACAAATATGCGAAAAAGTTCGGACCAACAACTAGCAAAGGAACTATATGATAAGAAAAACACACATGTTTGAACCAGAAAACCTCCAGCGTCTTTACAATCAGATGTTTTTAAATAGAACTCGAGTGAGTTTGACTACACCTAACAATTGATTGTCTTTAGTGTGATCAGCTGCTGAAAACGTAACTTGTTTGCTATCTCTCTTTCTCTCACTCTAGCCACTACATGCAAATAACGCTGTATGTAACTCAACATCCCGAATGTAGAGTGAAAACCTTAGAAAACTCTAATGAAGCTGCAAAATAGGCAGTGACTGTAGTAAAGTAGATTAAAGGCGAGTCACAACAGTCACGGCAAGCGTCTGTTGTCTGTATATATGTAAATACATACATAAATATATTTGAAATTTGTTTAGCTTGTTCGTACACAAATAGGTTAAGGGGGATTGACGCTCGCCGTGGGGGTGCACTCGCTATGAAATCGTGCTGATTTTGCCCACTCCATGGCATGCTACAAACAAAGCTGGAGATTGTTCTCTATTCGACTTGGCGTATTTTATATTTGCAAGCTGTTTATAGGTGTGTATGTATGTATATATTCTTTGCAAGCAATCTGCCAGCGACTGAGTCAATGCATGTGTTTTTAGATTAGCGTCTGAAACGCGAAAGTAAACAAATTAATTTGCTCACCAGAAATTGCTGGGTATAAGCTTACGTTCACCGCTGTGAGCCTGTTCCCACTCGGTACATTGTGATACTTTTGGTGGCACCACGGTATATACAATAACTATGCAATAACAAATACAAATGTCACCACCATCAAACCACATAACGGACGTCATCAGTGACAGTGACAAGTAACGAAATGAAACGAAGTAGTTAAGCAACACACACAAGTATCACTAAGCGAGGGGTTCAAGAAAAAAATTATTAAATGAATAAATGCAACATCTGACTCTTTGATTTGTTAGAAAAGTAACAACGCAGCAGAAAAATGTTTGCAATGAAGCAAAGCAAAAGCGCGCACACACACACACGAGTATCTGCATATGTATTTATGTAAGTCTATAATAGAGTCCATATTATATACTATGAACTATGTATTAGAAGGCAACCAAAACAAAGAGAGTGTTGCTTGATCTAACGTTCTGTTGTTTATTTGTTTATATAAATATATATGTGTGTATGTAAATGTGTATAACACCATTTGTAGGCAAGCATATGTGTGTATTTAAAGCTGTAGCGCCAGCTGCCGATCTGAGAAAATAAACAATTTCGCGGATTAAATGAACGTCATGCAATTTTAGCATTTAGAAGCGGTAGAAAGTTAAAAAAACTGGTTCATGCATACACTTAATATGCTAATAGCTTCAGTCTGCTGCATTCACTTCGCATCTATTGCAAACAAGTCGTCGAATTTTTTTATTTCTGTTGTTGCTTAAAACGTGTTTTAATGCAGTATTATAATTCAAAAGCAATGCGTCTGTTACCGTTACTAAATGAAGACGCCTTGCTTGGTAGCGTATAGAACGAACAACTGGTATAAATCATATAGACTGGTATAAGAGTGAGAGCGAGTTGGTAATGCCGATTTAATCGGGTACTCGCATATTTTCTTGCATTAAATAATTAACCCTGGACGGTCATCCTTTTTTTTTGTATATTAACGTCATCCTTCGTCAATATGACGACGACTTATTTCACAAAAAAATTACATCCAAATATGCCCCTTCATAGTACGATCCTTCATACCAAATTTTATTTCCATAGCTTTATTTATGGCTTAGTTATGGCACTTTATGTGTTTTCGGTTTTCGCCATTTTGTGGGCGTGGCAGTGGTCCGATTTTGCTCATTTTCGAAAGCAACCTTCCTATGGTGCCAGGAAATAAGTGTGCCAAGTTTCATCAAGATCTTAATTTTTACTCAAGTTACAGCTTGCACAGACGGACGGACGGACGGACGGACAGACAGACATTCGGATTTGAACTCCACTCTTTACCCTGATCACTTTGGTATATATAACCCTATATCTAACTCGTTTAGTTTTGGGTGTTACAAACAACCGTTATGTGAACAAAACTATAATACTCTCTTTAGCAACTTTTGTTGCGAGAGTATAATAAATACAAGTCAAAAATAAAAAGGAAAATTTTATTCTTTTAACTTAAAATTAATAATTCACAGTCTTCTAAAAACATATTTACAGTGAAAATAAAATAGTTCGTAGCCATTTTGACGAAGGATGACCGTCTAGGGTTAAAATTGATAACTTTGTTTGAAGAAATTTGATAAAACAATGCATGGTTATTAAATGTAACTTATGCGTACAAAAATTCAGTTTGAATAAAGATATATGTATGAGTTTCTAAGTAATTTAAAAACATCTAAAAACCAAACAAAAGATTTTTAAGTACCTATCAAAATTATTATGAACGATGTCAATTCCTTGAAATTTGATTGAATCGATTTTCATAGTATGGCCGATAATTATTTGATCAACTTATATAAGATATTAATTGTAACAATTACTGTCACCTCTACTCGGCTTTACTGCGCTTCTTCTTTTATACGTGATGTGATTCTTTATACCAATGATATTTAATGAGATCTTTACAATCATGAGATAGTATCGAAGAAAAGATCTCTCAACTTTACATACAAATTATTTAGATAGCTAAAATAAACATACTTGACAATCTATTTATTGGTCAGGCAGCAATCCACACGTACTCTATGACTATCACCATTGCATTCCGAAAAAAATACGATTTGGTGTGGTTTATGGGCCGGGGGCATCATTGGGCCGTACTTCTTCCGTGATGATTAAGACCGGCACGTTACTGTAAATGTGATTCGCAACAGCTCAATGATAACAGAATATTTTTGTCACGAATTGGATGATATGAACTTTTACAATATGTGAATCCAACAGGACGGCGTCACAAGCCAAACAGCGAACGTCACAATTGATTTTATGAAAACCAAGTGTAGTGAACGTGTTATCTCACGAAATGGCCCAGTCCATTGGCCGCCTAGTTAGTGCGATTTAACGCCGTTAGACTCTTTCTTTGTCAAGTCTATGATCTATGCCAACAAGTCGGCGACAGGGGCGAACGCAGTTTGGGGTGTTAAACAAGATTAAGATTAGACTTCAATTTCTGAATAAAATAATGAAATATTGTCTTTTTACCTAAAACCCCCTCCAAATTTTTTTCCTGCGTGCGCCACTGGTCGGCGACGATTGAAAAACCCTTTACATTAAGATTATAATTGAGAAACCAGTTTTTGGCTTTCGCATAGCCTGCTACTCGATCAACATTTTTGTTTTAGCTGCCAAATTTGCAACGTGGATAACTACCCGTACAGTTTCAACTCGATTTGTATGCGATGAAAGTAAGAATGAAGTAAAATAAGACTTTTCTTTTCTGTGGTAAATCGATATAAATCAGCGCTTTAATCGATCAACGTCCGGCTAATTGTTCAATTAACACCTGTGCGAAAGGTCTACAAGAAATTACACTGGAACAAAAACTAGAAATATGGAAATTAACAATTTAAAAAATTGTTAACTAGGGAGCTTATTTCTGCGGACGTTTTATGGTTCCCGTCTGTAGAGTGTGAATAATATTTAATATTTTAGAGTGCCACAGAAATCTTGCCACAAAAGGCAATAAAAGAAAAGGCGCTTTGTTATTAAAAAAGATGATTTTATCTTTGGTTCTTTAACAGAGAGAACTAACTCGAGTAGTAAGTTTGGGTTTATTTGGGTACTTCATTGACTCTTGCAACATACTGCTAAGTTGCCTTTATCTTACTAAATCCACAAATCAATCGAAATCAGTTTGAAGAAATCATTGAAGAAATTACGTCAAAAACTGATTGAGAATGACAAATCTTCGAAGCTATTTACATATGTTTCCAACAACCTTGCAGTGAAACCTCAAACTGCAGGTACATATAAATTCCATAATACGAACCAACTATATACATATGTCTGTGATGCATAAGAAAAGATACCGTTACAAATATTTTTGTTGAACTAATTCGTTTTATTTTCGTTATTAATTTATAATTCAATTTTTTTTAGTGCGTTTTAATGCGTAAAATTAATTGAATTGCACTCTTTTTGGTAAATACTTTATCATAAATCAATAGTTTTTTATGCGCAATGATATCGATGATGTATAAAAATGAATAATCCCTAAATAATGGCACAATATACATACATGTACAGTGAATGATATTTTATATAAATGCATTAATGCAAGTGTAATGAGTGTAACAAATAGCTTTGATATTTTCAGATTTTCCTTTTGCATAAATACAAGTTTGAGCTGGACTTTGATATTATTTCATTTGGATGATATTTCAGTTGTTAATTTTTTTGTTTTTTTCTCTTTACGTGTTTTTGTATGTGTGTGTATAAATAGCATACAACTGTAAGTTTTCACATTTTCCAGCGACTTAATACCTTGAGATGCTATTGTAATTAATTATATATTCAACTTTATGGATTTATGTTAGTTGCCGTTAAGCATTGTTCTTGTTTTGGCTTATTTATGCTGTCATAATTTTTATATTTGTCAAAGTTGTCTGTTTTACAAGCAAACATATTACAATAAATGATTACAATCTCAATTTTTTTATTGTCTTATATAAATATTTTGACTAATTACAAAATAAAATGTTCTAAATTTTAAAATTTGGCCACAAATCAAATATAACGTCACGGTATTTACAAAAAACAATTCCAAGTGTACTTTTTGTTATTAAAAAAAACAAATATTTTAATATTTTTATTTTTCACTTTTTATCATGAGAAATAAGTCCTTTATGGTAAATGCTTTGTTTGGGTTGCTGAATGCGTACGGAAACCGTTTACATTAACGTTTTTCGCTTGATATTTTTTAGATTTACATTAGTAACTCCTCCACTTAACGGTAAATATTTTGTATTAACTAAAATCAAAGTAGGAATTCTAAAAGTTACGATTTTTTGCATATAATTAAAATAAACAAAAATACTTTTCGCTCGTCTAATGTTACATACTAAGCTTATGATTAGGATCTAAACTAATTTTGGCTTAGCGTATTTTCTTAGAGTTAACAGTAAAACCATATGACTATCAATAAACATGCCAATCGTTAATTTCTAATATTAATAATAACTAGCAACTAATTGTGACACTCAATCCGAAACTTAAATTTCCTAACAAAAAATCTTTGAAATATATTTACAATAGCAACACACAAATATTAGAACTGTTTACAAACAAATCAGCGGGTTTTAAACCAGCAAATAATACCAGCTTCAAAAATATATAGACTTCTAAACTTTTCTAAGAGTTACAACTATGTTTACGTTTAAAGTTACGCTTAAATCTAAATAAAGTCCATTTTGCAATTATGCAGCAAATATAGCCAGACATATCTATAGCTTGCATAACTTTGCTTTGTTTTTTTTCTTTCAACCCAGAGCGTATGCCAGTATTGCGGCTCAATGATCGGTGCTTAATGTGTCATCGATGTTGCTGTCCCAATTGAATTCGGTTACACCCTGTTTGTAGTAGATGTTCCCCAAGTTGGCAAAGCGCTTTTCAAAATCGTTGTCTTTTGCTTTAAGTCGCTCAAATCTGCAAAGCAAAAAGGTAGGATAATCAACATGTTATAGTAAATTTCAATTCATGGGTTGAGTTTCTTTAATTAACATAGCTTTGGATGGTAAATTTGTAAATTGTGTGCCATAATATATTTACATGGCCTTTTTTACTCTTTTTGTGATGTTTTTCATATATCGGTTCTCGTTTCGGTTCTCATTCGTTTTATTTTCGTTATTAATTTATAATTCAATTTTTTTAGTGCGTTTTAATGCGTAAAATTAATTGAATTGCACTCTTTTTGGTAAATACTTTATCAATAATCAATAGTTTTTTATGCGCAATGATATCGATGATGTATAAAAATGAATAATCCCTACATAATGGCACAATATACATACATGTACAGTGAATGATATTTTATATAAATGCATTAAATAAATAGCTTGATATTTTCACATTATTTCGTTAGTACAACTTTTAGCTGGAGTTTGAAATTCTTTCATTTGAATGATATTTCAGTTGTTAAGTTTTTTTTTTTTAATTTTGTTTACTTTTATAATTATGTATGTATATAAATAGCATACAACTGCAAGTGTGTTTCGTTTGCCTATTTTCCAGTGACATATTGCCTTGAGATGCTATTGTAATTAATTATTTATTCAACTTTATGGATTTATGTTAGTTGCCGCTAAGCATTGTTCTTGTTTTGGCTTGTTAATGCTGTCATAATTTTTATTTTTGTCAAAGTTGTCTGCTAGCGTTTTCACAAGCAAATATAATTAAATAAACGATTACAATCTCAATTTGTTATTGTCTTATATAAATATTTTGACTAATTACAAAATAAAATGTTCTAAATTTTAAAATTTGGCCACAAATCAAATATAACGTCACGGTATTTACAAAAAACAATTCCAAGTGTACTATTTTTTATAAAAAAAATTTTAATTTGTTTTTTTTAATTTTTATTTTTAACATGACAAATAAGTTCTTTATGTTAAATGCTTTTTCTGGGTTGGTGAATATGTACGGAAACCGTTTACATAACCGTTTGCATTTGATATTTTATGAAATTAGTAACTCCTCTACTTAACGGTAAATATTTTGTATTAACTAAAATCAAAGTAGGAATTCTAAATGTTACGATTTTTTGCTTATAATTAAAATAAACAAAAATACTTTTCGCTCGTCTAAAGTTACATACTAAGCTTATAATTAGGATCTAAACTAATTTTGGCTTAGCGTATTTCCTTAGAGTTAACAGTAAAACCACATGACTATCAATAAACATGCCAATCGTTAATTTCTAATATTAATAATAACTAGCAACTAATTGTGACACTCAATCCGAAACTTAAATTTTCTAACAAAAACTCTTTGAAATATATTTACAATAGCAACACACAAATATTAGAACTCTTTTTACAAACAAATCAGCGGGTTTTAAACCAGCAAATAATACCAGCTTCAAAATAATATAGACTTCTTAACTTTTCTAAGGGTTACAACTATCTTTACGTTTAAAGTTACGTTTAAATCTAAATAAAGTCCATTTTGCAATTATGCAGCAAATATAGCCAGACATATCTATAGCTTGCATAACTTTGCTTTGTTTTTTTTCTTTCAACCCAGAGCGTATGCCAGTATTGCGGCTCAATGATCGGTGCTTAATGTGTCATCGATGTTGCTGTCCCAATTGAATTCGGTTACACCCTGTTTGTAGTAGATGTTCCCCAAGTTGGCAAAGCGCTTTTCAAAATCGTTGTCTTTTGCTTTAAGTCGCTCAAATCTGCAAAGCAAAAAGGTAGGATAATCAACATGTTATAGTAAATTTCAATTCCTGGGTTGAGTTTCTTTAATTAACATAGCTTTGGATGGTAAATCTGTAAATTGTGCGCCACTCTTTTGTGATGTTTTTCATATATCGGTTCTCGGTTTTGAAACTAATTCTGATTTTCGCATCTTTAAATTAAATTTATTTAGATGAAATGGTAGTATGAGAGTTTATAAGTTTAGACTTTAACGTATTGAAGGAATTTTCGCAACATTTCAACAGAGAGTTTTTTCTGGAAACAGTTCCTTTTTCATTAAAAATTTGTTTTTCACACACACGATTCTGACAATTAAAGTCGAAAGATCATGATTTCCAACTAAAGCTTTGCAAATATTCGAATTCGGTTGGTGTATATAATGCAATTGGCTTACTTCGATGAACCGTACCTTTGGAATAATAAATTCTTTGCAAAGGCATACAGCTCCACATCCAAGCTGTTCAACTCCTCGATGCGTCTCTTTTGATCAGGACGCAAATTATTAACCGCCGTCGCAGATATTGTTGTATTGTGTTGCTCGAATGGTATCGCAAAACGAAGATTAAATGTCTCTTCGAAAATATACTGCGAAATCTGTAAATACAATAAGAAAACAAATTTTGATTAAAAAATAATTCAAATACATTTACATATGTATATATAGTATAGGAAATTAGTGTTACCTTCTGATACTCTGTGAGTCCGAAATATGCCATTGCGGCCAAATTGCGTTTGGCGCTCGCCAACATTACGCGGTCACGTTCGTGCGCCGGCATAGCAGTCTTATTGTAACAGCCCACTAACGCCAGATCGGCCAGCATGCGGGTCTGTCGATTGGCCGCCAAATTCGATTCACACGCGGCGAACTCATCCAAATCGACATCCAACCAATCCTTACCCTTGTAGCAGGGTGGCAATTCCGCCGCTGTGGCTTGACGGCCCAAACACCAATGACGTGAACCCTTCCACGTCGCACCACGCCGCACATGTCGATACTCGGACATATACCGTGAGATGGGCTCACGTAGCAGCGTAATGTAGAAATACCGACGCTTGGCCGTCTCACCCTCGTTCTTGTCCAATTCGATGTCCACACAGCTGGTCAGTTCGGTCCAGTCGGCGTGCAGGCCACACTTCCAGCCCGTTGAGTAGCGTGAGAATAGCCAATTCTCGTTGCGGTGTGGACGGAAGCAATAGCAACGTTTGCGCTGACGCTGGCACTCACAGGGTCGCTATAAATATATAAGCAAAATTAGCTGTGTTGGTTGTTTACATTACTTATTTGAATAATGCATGTACATATGTACTTAATTGTATATATGTACATAAATACTTAGTATATGCAAATTGTAAATGGACAAACATTTCAGTGACTTCATCTCGGTTTAGCTCATTCAAGAATGCAATTTGTTGTACTTAAACTTTGGAATTTATTACGGATATTGTTGTCAACTTCGTACGTGAAATGCTCGTGAATTATGGAAATTATTTATAATTCACTGCATCCTGTCAACAGTTCATAACAACGAGACATCGGATTGCATACAAATGACCCCTATGCCTGGTTGTCATGTCAGCATGAAGAAGTCGTTTCAACTTCAAATAACATACGTATACACAGAGATACGCAGGCATACGTACGCTCGGAGATGGGTACTGCGATAGCCTTCACGGAATGTCAAAGTCAAGGTTATTTTTTGACAGGTAAGTGAAAAAAAGCGGGGGGTCTAAAGTCTGGACAGTTGAATAATAACTGATAAAGTTCATGAAACTTTATGTACTCTAAAATGTTTTTATATCATGAAGAGAACATAAAACTTTTAATTATCCCAGCTTTGCCTAAATGAAGAAGGATTCTTTCATTACCGCTTCTGTTCAGGTCTCCAAATATTATCGAACAACCTTTCACAGTAAAATTCTAAAAAAAATGTACTTTTTAGGTTACATGTTTGCAAAATTTTCTTATGAACCAAATTTTGAAAGTAATCTTTTTTGAATATGTTAGATGAGGCAATCGCGCTGTTAACAGTATCATCGTTTTAGTGTTTCAACATACTCAATTTATCTTAGCTTAATCATAATCAATATTTTCTTTCCATTGAACACACTTCTTCAAACAGGGTTGCATAGGCTTTTCCAATTATTTTCAATTCCAAACTCGACTTGTTTAAATTGTTGAAATGCGCTTAATTGCTCAATTAAAATGATGATTTGATATTGATTGACGAATATCTGAAGAGGATATTTCTTAAAAATGTTTAAAAAAAATTTCAGAGTAGCCATTTCTAAGAAAAGCAAGTATACATACTGTAAAGACTTATTTTTAAGTTCCACGATGATGTACATCTCACACACGGCTTACAACATTTAGCTTATTGCGGAGCTTCACATTATACGCAGGTGTTGTGCGACAACCATTTTCAATCTCCGTCATATATGGGGCATTCTCTGGAAAAAAAGCCACTTGAAAAAAAAGTTCTTTATTTTCTTTGGCAATTATATATCTTATAGTACATGTAAAAACTAAAATAAAATTTAGGTCTGTGTAACGCGGGGTTGCCATATTATAAGGGGTCAAAGTTTTTTGTAAAAAAATTTTTGAACCGCCATAACTTTAAAACTAATGAACAGATTTTAAAACACCATGTGACTTTTTTGTACAGAATTTATCAAACTTTGAAACTGTATATCGTAAAAATTTTTTAAATTAAGATTTCATAGCAAAAAATGAAAAAAATTTTTTTTTGGAATTTTTAACAACTTATGCCCCCTTCGATTTTTTTCGAAAATATCTTAAAATGTTCCTTATTTCATCACCTTTTTGCCCCCCAAAGGGAATTTTGGGACAGCAATATTTGTATGAGCTACAAATAAAAAACCAACTCAGAACATGATGAAAAATCATTGATTTATGCACTATTATTATCAGAATTTAGCGTAACCCAGGATTAACGACTTGGACGTAGCAGACATGTAATCCCTTTTTGTTTTTTTTTTATTTTTTAATATTTTTTTTTAATTTTTTTGTATATTTCAAATTTTTATACTCTCGCAACCTGTTGCACAGAGTATCATAGTTTTGTTCACCTAACGGTTGTTTGTGTCACCAAGAAATAAAAGAGTAAGATATGGGGTTATATATATATAAATGATCAGAATGACGAGTGGATTTGAAATCCGGATGTCTGTCCGTCCGTCTGTCCGTCTGTCCGTCTGTCCGTCTGTCCGTCTGTCCGTCCGTCTGTCCGTGCAAGCGATAACTTGAGTAAAAATTAAGATATCTTAATGAAACTTGGAACACACATTCCTTGGCACCCTGAGGAGGTTGCTTTCAAAAATGGGCAAAATCGGTCCACTGCCACGCCCACAAAATGGCGAAAACCGAAAACCTATACAGTGTCATAACTAAGCCATAAATAAAGTTATGAAAATAAAATTTGGAACATAGGATCTCATTAGGGAGGGGCACATTTGGATGTAATTTTTTTTTAAAAGTGGGCGTGACCCCGCCCCCAAATAGGTTTTTTGTATATAACTCGCAAACCAATGAAGCTATATAAACCAAACTTTCTGTAATCGATTTTCTTACGTACCCCACCACACCCCATGAAAATAGTTGAAATCGGATAATAACCACGCCCACCTCCCATACAAAGGTTAGGTTGAAAATTACTAAAAGTGAGTTAACTCACTTACCAAAAACGTTAGAAACACTAAATTTCACATAAGAAATGGCAGATAGTAACTGCACTCAGATTTTTTTACAAAATGGAAAATGGGCGTGGCATCGCCCACTTATGGGTCAAAAACCATACCTCAGGAACTACTCGACCGATTTCAATGAAACTTGGTTTGTAATAGTTTTCTTACATCCCAATGATATGTTGTGAAAATAGGCCAAATCGGTTCACAACCACGCCTACTTCCTATATACCAGAACTTTGAAGACGATCTGAATCGTTAACTTTACAATATATAAAGGAAGCACTAGTGAAGATATCGATGCAGAACTTTGCACAAATACTACCTTTATAGTGTGGAAGCCCCATTCTAAAAATCGCCGAAATCGGACCATGTATCGAACATGAGGATCTCGGTGCTTCTAACCTAATATTAGGGTTTCCAACTTTCAATGGACTTTATACAATATATATGATGAATATGTGGGTCAAATTGTGTATTATATAATATAAATAAAGTTAAATAAATAAATTGCGAGAGTATAAAATGTTCGGTTACACCCGAACTTACCCCTTCCTTACTTGTTAATTTTTTTTTTGTTTTTGTTTTTTATTTAAAATTATCACGTACTTGAATCTAATCTACGTAATCATTTAAAAAAAAAGCAAAAACCAAAAAAACAAACAAAAAAAAAATTAAAAATTTTAAAAATACAAAAAAATTAAAAAAAATATTAAAAAATAAAAAAAAAAACAAAAAGGGATTACATGTCTGCTACGTCCACGTCGTTAATCCTGGGTTACGCTAAATTCTGATAATAATAGTGCATAAATCAATGATTTTTCATCATGTTCTGAGTTGGTTTTTTATTTGTAGCTCATACAAATATTGTTGTCCCAAAATTCCCTTTGGGGGGCAAAAAGGTGATGAAATAAGGAACATTTTAAGATATTTTCGAAAAAAATCGAAGGGGGCATAAGTTGTTAAAAATTCCAAAAAATTTTTTTTTTCATTTTTTGCTATGAAATATTAATTTTATAAATTTTTACGATATACAGTTTCAAAGTTTGAGAAATTCTGTACAAAAAAGTCACATGGTGTTTTAAAATCTGTTCATTAGTTTTAAAGTTATGGCGGTTCAAAAATTTTTTTACAAAAAACTTTGACCCCTTATAATATGGCAACCCCGCGTTACACAGACCTAAAAACATATGTTTTATTTTAGGTTTTACATGTACTATAAGATATATAATTGCCAAAGAAAATAAAGAACTTTTTTTTTCAAGTGGCTTTTTTTCCAGAGAATGCCCCATATGCGTAAACACGTTTCGTTTATTTGATATGAAATTGTAACCAATGTTAAACAATTGCGAACATGTGGCATGGCTTATAAGCTGAAATTGCAATACGAACCCAATTGTGATTGCTGCAATTGTGCGATATCAATGGGTGGAACATATACACTTGTGTATATTTGATTCCTTACGTATAACGTGCTTTAAACTCCACGATATTGGCTTATTGCCACAAACCATTGATTCGATTTCGCAGGAATATGGTTAAACCAATAAATAAAATGAACTCATTACACTGATTGTTGAGAATATATACATTTATATCTAGTATGGTGGTTCCTAAGAGAAGATAGAAAAACTTTATAATTTTTATTTTCTCGGTCTCAGCTGCACTTTATATTTTTTAGTATAAACGATAATACTTCTAATTCAAAAAAAATTAAAAACTGGCAAGTATTTTTTAAGATCATCCATTTACATAAACTTTTTTATTTGATATTTAAAGACCACCCTTATATATATATATATATATGTATATACGTAAGCACGTCCACTTGTATAAATTAATGTCAACATGTGCTTGTTATTGTTGTGCTGTGTCTGCTCATTTCACTTACCTTTAGATCCAAGTCACGCACCAAATGCCGTCCAAACGATGTGCCTCCGGTCTTTTGTATATGCAGAAACACCATCACATCATGCCCGTCCATGTCGAATTGAAAGTCATCGTTGAGCACATCTTCATAGCTGAGCCCGGCATTGATGATAATTGCATTTTGCTGTATTGATTTTGCACTAATCGCTGATGTGGATGCTAGCGCCAGGGCCGACCCACCGCCACCGCCCGGCTGATGTGACTGATGCTGTGAGTGGTGTACACCGTAGGCATTGTTCGCCATACCCGACGCCGCTGCAGCGCCCACGGCACCTGGTGGTGGCATTAACGCCTCATTATAGGCCAGTATATCCGGTTGTAGCATCATGCCGCGCTTAGAGAGCGCACAGACCTGTTGATATGGAGACAGAGAAAAAAATTCAATGCGTCAGAAATCAATGAATACAAAAATTAATATTCAATACATGGAATTTTGCACATGTTTACTGAAATGTACTATGATACTGGTGGCAATTAAGCATTCGCAAGTTTACAATTACCCCGAAATAAATGCTTAAATGCATGCGAATTAAGAAGCAACTCAAATTCAATTAACTCACTCAATCAAATCAGTGATTGGTCTCATTTCAAATAGCAATCATGCACATTCATGTGAGTCTGTATGTCGGTGAAAGGATTCACGGAATTTCAACCTTGCAAATGAAATCACACTCTAAAGCGCGTTCTACCGCCCACATACTTGAAGCACAAATGTGTGTACCATACCATGTGAAAGCAAATGCAGCGCCAATATAATTAATTAACTCCTTTAATTTTCCGCCTCACCGAAATGTGCAGAGTGAAGGGAATATATGTATGTATGTTTGTATTTATGCTTCAATTCATTTGGTTATGCATAAATGTATGAATTTTGAATTAACATGCTTAATAGTATGCTCCTATATAGATAAGTATATATGTATATCCATAGGTACGTATAGGTATATAAGTATTGATATAGTCCTGATTTTATGTATACTGTAGCGCCAGCAAAAGCCACCATTCATAAGATGTTAGACACTCATGTAGTGATATTCCCACCAAATCGTATCATTATCTCGCATTCTCAAATACGAAACCTTGACAACGCTTTCACTTAATACATACATACGTACGCAGATGAAAAACAATAGCACGATATGCTGGTCATTGAAGCGTAAACTGGTAGATTATCGCATTTAACAAAGCCTACCTCCAAATCACATTATGAATTCGGAGCAGAAAAAATTCAAAAATCAAATAAATGGCTAGAGCCGTGAATGTTTTATTACTTGCTTATAGTATCCACTACACTGATTAACGGTGATTTTGGTGCCAAGTTGCTATAATCCTCAAATAACTTGTGACATAAAAATAATAGTGCACACATATATATTATGGTATGGTAATCGGCCTACTAAACGTACTATTCGCAACACCATCACCCATCTTGAGACCCAGCATTCAATATTGGATAATATTCGACCGAATAGACCACGTCCAGCGTCCGTGGAGAGACGATTATGTAATCCCTTTTCGATTCAGTCCTTTGAGTCATCAAATTGGATTCAACGGATGGACCATCTGAGACGTCAATATTTGAAAGTGATACTCTTTAAAATATGCATGACAAATAAAATGAAATGGATCACCCTTTATATAAATATTTCAGTTCTCCACGAAAAATATCGAAAATTAGTATTATAAAATTCTTCTACACAACCTGGGAAATACGTACTCAAAGTTAGTCAAGGGGCTGACGATTCTGAAAAGTTAAAACAAGTATCCAATCCGATTCAAGCCCGCTTTCCAGGTGGGTTTGGTGCAAGTTTATGTATTGAATTACTCTATGTTTATATGTTTCAATATGTGCAATACTGAAACATTGGAAACATTGTAGCACTTTAGCAATTCCCGTCACACGCTAAGGAGCAACAAGAGAAACAGCGAGCACAAGAGATTGTCACTTGTCAACTCTGACAGTTATTAAGTGATGTGCAATTCTACACCACGTATTTGCTGTAACAAAAGGTTATCTTTTTTTGGAAATCACTTGGCATTGCTCTAAGGAAAATGCTAAGACAAATTTTAAGGAAGAAAGTAGGCGTAGAAGTGAAGGTATTGGTAATATGAGATAATACAGTAAATATATAAATATATATAAATACGAGTATACAACTTCCCAGATTAGTCTTCGAACTCTTTTAAATTATATATATGTATGTATATATACTTTATTCTACATTATACACATTTGGGCCAACCGCATGAAAACTTCTCACAAATTGTTGCACAGTGTAATTGTAAAACATGTTCACTTTTATTTTTACTACTGATAAACAAATGCTTAAGAATTTCTATGCAAATAAAAAAGTTAAAATTATGACAAAAATGTATATTTACACCGCGACTGTACTTGTCACCAATTGTGAGATATCAAATCACAAAGTAATGTCACGAGTACACATCTAGTGCCAGTTGATGTCTGCACCATTGAACCCGCACAAAGCGTACGCACTGGGAGATTGCTTTGTCTTTCGCCACACAAGCATCAAGCTCCCTGTGGGTCTCACACAAAAACAACAATGGTTTGCGAAAGCGCAAGTAATCAGAAAGATAATGGTTAAGTTTAGTTAAAGCTAACAAAAGAAGACACACGAATGCCAGGAAAGTGGAAGGGGTAATTTGATAGCTATGTCTTCAAGTTGTCGGTTTTTTGTTTGCTTTGGCTTGTCTGACACAAACTATTACAATTCAGCGAGCAGATAAAACAAAATATTTGAATTAAATAAAATATAATGTTTAAGTAAAGACATTGCGGTTACTTATCATTTGTTTTTATTGCACACGAAAATTGTAATCATCAGTGACATGTACTTGGCATACATACATTTATTTGACTACTTATTTATAATATGTATATATGTGTTTGCATGTATGGGTGAACTCACTCGAAATAAATTGTCTCGACTTTTTATGGTTTATTTGCACCGCAAATACAATTGGAGAAAACGAAAGTAATTTTCATGCATTTGTATGTTAATAATTCCTTAACCCCGCGTGAATAGGGGGGAGGGTGGTAATTTTGATCAAGAGTTTAACAAATATAGTCATAGTTAATTTTTATGATTTGTTGAGAAGGAAATTACTCATTATCAAACTTCTATAATTTTCCCAAAATAAATAGGAATGGTTATATTCAAAATCTTATATATACGACCAGGACCACTATATTTTATCAACTTTATTTCAAAGTATGTCGAGAGTTAATATTTTTAGTTAGAAAATGTTCGTAAAGCGACAATTCGAAAAATTAAATATAAATAAATATAGTTTTAAATTATTTTCAGGATTTTATTTCAACAAACTCTTTAAAATAACGGAAACACACCAATATTCTGATATCGCAACACTGACAAAAATTAAAAAAAATCGTATTCTGAAGCTTATAGCGTTTTTAGACAGCCAAATTATTTGTTCAATCCGGTGTAAAAAGGAGCTATTTGATCAATTAACCGGCCTCTGCTCGATTAAAACGCTTATTAAGATCGATTTACCATACCAAATAAAAATTTACATTCATTTTTAATTGAATTTTAATCGACTTGAAAATGAAATGCAACTATGCGACAAAGACGAACGATATACGTTTTTTGCCTGCGATTATAGCTGTTTTTTATCAAAAATTCAGCGAGCTCAAAAACTCACAGATGTTAAGTTTTGTAAATATCCGACATCCATATTGGATTTTCTATTTTGTATTTTGAAAATCTGACTTTAAATAGGTGATCAGCGACCCTAAAAATCTTTCTATCCCAAAATTAAGCAAAATTCGTTAATATTTTTACATTTTTTTCTGTCAAGTAAAATCCGACATGTATTTTGAGGTTAGGAAAAAATCCTGACGTGATGGAGCAAATTGGACTTCAGATTCGGTTTCAGCGGCCCAAAATACATTTGATACACCATGTTTGGTCAAAGGAACCTTTCATCGATTTTTTGTGGACCTGTGTAATTTGACTTTTCATATTTTGTTTGTTTGTGCCAACATTTCGCAGTTTGCAACATTCGTTGGGACAATAACGCACTCCCAAACGAAAACAAGAGCGAAACAACTCAAGGCAATGGCAACATTTGGCGGTTGAACACTGCAAGCACATAAATATTAATTTAATTGCTAAAGTTATATTATTTCAGTGCAAGAGTTATGAGTACGCATCACTGCCTAAATTCAAACAATTCGGTATCTATGTACGTACTTGCTTTTGTTGTTTTTTGTCTTCATTCACAGTTTACTGCTACGTATGTTTACGTTCTACGGAACAAACACATTCAACGGAAAATTTATAGCTCGTAATACGATAAGAAATTAGTTTGCTTCTCTGGGTGCAATTTAAGCACAGAGATAAGTGTACGAGAAAGTGAGTAGTTTTTGTTGTCAAAATTATAATGTTGCGAAGTTTCTTGTGTGTAGTAAGTATCATTTAAGTTCGACAAGTGGTTGGTAAAGAAAACTTATATAGAAGTACCGTTATATTAAATTTAATTAATTTCTGAGTTATTCGGCTTTACGAGCTCCAGAGCACCGAATAAGTCAAAGCGGGCAAATATTTAATAGATCACTAGTTTTTCCTGAGACGAGACAAATAGTTAGGGCAATCGGTTTTTATTCATATTCTTCTATAAAAAAAAACTGTACCTAGCAAAGTTCGCGCCTCATCAATTGGAAGTTTTCAAATTTATTTTTGAAATAAAAAAATATCTTCAAACTCTTGTATTATCCAACCACAAGATTATTTTCATTATTAAAGATTCAGCTACATAAGAAAATATGTATGCATTTTCAACACTTTTGTCTTAAATTTACACCTTTAATGAGCTTTTGTTTACATTTTCCACTTCACTGCGGTTTACACAACACAACACGGGCTGCATGGCTTTATTATTATTCAAATTGAGCGGATATATTTATAAATGACTTTTTCACGGGTGACGAACTCATTGACAAAATATATACAATAATAGACAATGCATCTTTAATTCATGGCTGATATAATCATACAAGCTTTTGGAGACAATTGTTATCTTTTGTTGTTGAACGAAAGTCTTTAACCTTCGAAATGTGAAAAGCTGTAAAGCAGCTGGTGTACTCCATATAAATAAATTCTCATCGAAGAAAAACTGTATGCAGTATTTTATTTTATTCAAAAGAGCCTTTTTGATACCAAATCCAAAAGGAACTTTACAGGTATGACTTAAAAGCTTAATTCCTACTCAACTTTGAACTGTAGTATACAAATCTTACTTTTTTATCATTTTTTATCATGCACGGCATTATTCACATGCGTGTTTTTTTGTTGGCACTATTCACCAACTTTAAGTAAAGAAGAAGTCAAAAATGAGTTTGCACATATGGGTGTGTATGCAGATCAAAACATTTTTAATGATGCAAAAGCAATAAGCCATAAAGAAGCGATTTATATGCACAAACTAGAAAAGCTCTATGCAAGAAATATCGAAAACGGCAGGGTTATAGTTCAGCTTAGTGAAGAGTAAGGAAAGAAAAGCTGAAGCCTTGTATGAAATATGAATGAGACATGAGCATTAATGAGAGGTTAGTTTGATAATACAGTGATTTTGAGGAAGACATTCGAGAGCTTATTGATTTATACAACTATGACACATTGCTACGAACAAACTGTTTTAATTAGTCTACTTAAAATAGTATTTATTATTTATTAAAAATATGCTTCCATATCTAGATATTATTTATTTTCATTGTTGGCATTTTACCACCCTGTTCTTTCTTAACCATTATATGGTTATCACTCAGTCAACCTCATCTCTCACTCATATTTCAATAATATTGCACAGTCGAAAAGAAATAATTTTATTTTTATGAGCACCATATTAATAAAACGTACACAAAAAATGCAGCTTAGTTGAATATATAACATTTATATGTAAATGAAGTGATTTCTATGAATATATAAACGTACTTTATGAATTTATGTTTTAAGCTCGAACCATTTGCTGGCGTATTTAAAATGTAAATGATTTTATTCATGGAAATGTGAGCTCGCTGCAAACGGGTTTGTTTGTGAGCAATGATTGCCCATTGGAGGTGTAAAATGTAGCCGTCGATTTGATTAGAAATAAAATGAATTCATATTTGAAGGAGTATTGAATAAAAATAACAAAAACAATAGGTAATATTTATGGCTACAATGATAAAAATATTTTATGCCAAAATAATTTTCAAATTGTTGGTCATTTTTTTAGTAATTTATTTGAAAAGAGTTGGTGGAAGAATTGCAAAGGAAACAAGTATACTATCGCAATTTGAAAGCCTGAAGGCATTAAAATACACAAACCGACTTATAAGGTCAAAACTGGTTTCGTAAGAATAACCCATAACATATATACAAACCTGCCCTTTCGTGAAGCACCATAATGTAAACTATGTTAACTTCCGGACCTTGAAAAATACAAACAAACTTAATCTCATATGACTTCCGAAAATGTAAACAAATATGGCTTTGCGTGACCTTTCGAAATGTAAACAATCCACTGTTAAAGGTTTCTTTACATTTGAGTGGAGTCCTTTGACAGGGGTTTGTTTATGTTTTGGCATTTTGGATCGCTTACACTTTATGGATTTATATTTGATCAAGTCACATGCGTCAGGTTTGTCAATATTTTATGAGTTGACGAGAGATCAGGTTTCTTTTTATTTTGAAGGTTCCTGTATAGTCACTTTAACTGAAAATATTTGTTCATACTGTATGTATCCTGCAGCAAAGTGTAGTAGACGTGTTGTTGCTGCACTAACTTGGACTGCAGCCAGAGGAAAAATATAGAAAATGGTAAATGTTGACCACAAAAGGCCATAAGCATATTACTTTGTTATAAATATGAGTATGTATGTATGTGAGTATGCATTTTTAGCAGCAAAAATAACACAAATAAATATTTCACAAAACATTTTTGCAATGGAGCTCTACGAAAAACCAATATGTGGGACGAAGAAGCTTGGCTAGCGGTTTAGAAGCAGGTTACTCTGGGTCATTGAACGATATAAACTTAAGTGTTACGTATTTTCGGATGGAGAATTTGAAAATATAAACTAAAATGGTAAACCACAATTGGGCCAAAACAAAATAAAGTGCACTCACATAGCAACTTACCAGAAATAGAAATTGTCTAAAAAATTGGTAGAACATTTTAATAAAAAGAAAGTATTACACACTTATTTCTTTGAATGAATATAATAGTAACCAAGTCTTCACTTCTTTCACACCGTTAAATCCAGTAAGCTCTGACGAGCGGCACAAACTTTTGGCATTCAAGCGAAATGACTGAGTTGGCATACAAAACGGCTTTTTGGCGGGTGGGGGATGTGCGTCTTTTTGTGGGTGTTGAAGCGCATGAATTTCAAGGAATGTCCAGAAATGCCACAACAACGTCTGAAGAATTTAGCGGAAAGATCTGAGCATATCTAGAGCGCCGCGAAACACTTACAAGAAGTTAACGAAATGCTTGTGGCATTTAAAGAGGCCATTGTGGCTTACGAGTTGTTGTTTTATTACTTTTGGTTGGAAACCGAGCTGTATGCGCTTGTTGTGGAAGCGCGCGGTTTCGAACGAATTTTGGTGGTTGTCAACAATTTTGGTAGGTTGTAAATTGTGTCTATTTATTAGAGAGGAGTACATAAATTATTTATAATTGTCGGTAAACAAAAAAACAAATTAAAAAACAGTGGGTATATTTGTTAGAGAATATATTATTTTTATAGCAAGAAAAATTTAAATATTTTTTTTATGAGCATTACTGGTATATGGCTCAGGAAATCAATTAAAATCGGCCGATAAATATAGAATATATAAATCAGTTCAATTAACCGCCACAGGTCTACTTTTGCAAATGTTTAATAGAAAAGGTTTAATACAGAATTGTATTGAAACTTGGACACAGTACCACTCCAGCGCGCTTATCTTTCTTAAAGAATAACCGTGAATTTTATTGAAATAATCAAACGGCACTCTACAATGATCTAAGCCTTTAGACACCTTATTATTTCATTACTGACGTATTAGCAAATTGAGCTTTACGCTTAGCTGCCGAACAAATTAGCATAATTTATTCACCTCTACAAAATATTTACGTGAAGTTTCGGCTAATCTCATCACCTTAATGAAAGGTGTTAGGAAGGCAAACAAAGATACGCCTATTTTTCAATTCGATTAATGCAGTTCCTAATAATGTCTGAATCACATCTAGCTTTATTTTAATTCTTCGAAGAATTCTTCGGAATAAAATGAGTATGTTTTCTTTTGAACTAAAAAATCATTTGAGAGTATAGTTTCTAATCTCATATATTTTATCAAACTCTTCCCATAAATGACTTGAATATAGGGGACACTTTTATAGATGTGAGATAAAATAACAAGTCTCAATTTATCAAATTACTATTGCATCTCAACAAATTACAAGTTAACTAAATTGTCGCGCTATGACCTAACTGTGACTGTTGTATGGAAAATAATATATACTCATGTATGAAAAAAACCAAAGCAATAGTAATAAAAAAACGGAAGTGAAATAAAGAAAATACTATTACTAACTACGTATGAGTATATAATATGTATCGCAAGCGCATAGCAGTTACAACGCAAAAAAAATATGATATCAGGATTGAGCGAGAAGAATTTTTATATACAAGCATAGAATCTTACACATAGGGTATAATAGTTATGTTAAAACGGTTTTAATAATATAGCATCTTGGGATAGATATCGGAGGTAATGGAAGGAGATGAAAGGGAAAAAATTACTACTGCCGAGCATATAGTAAAAATTTATTCCACGAAATTTTTTTGTCATTTTGTTTCTGCTCGTAACTTCGTTCAAGTTTAATCTACCAAAGACTGGAATTCGAGGTATTTCAAATTCTTCCTGAAAGTTTTTACAATTGGCGTTAGTTCTGACATTTAAAATGTTCCATTATAATTCCAAGCTGAGTGGTATTATGATGACTTGCATGAACTTGGTGTTTTTACTTGCGCAGCAAAATGTTTTAAGTATACTTTATGGTTGCTGGAATGTAAGTAAGTAAGTATATATCTATGATGTGTGTTCATATCAGCTTATGCAATGCAAGTGGTCGGTCAGCGCTGACACGTTGTGATAAGAAAAAATAAATAAATACAGTTTAGTACATATAGTGGCATATAAGCTACCCGTTTGCATAGAGTAAACCAAGTGGCACTCAAACGCAATAACTGGAGCTTATAGCTTTAAAAACAACAATAACCACAAGCAAACAATTGTGCCCTTGTGAAATTATTTGAAAAAACATAGGCATTGCCACTTTGTAGATTCTCTGTATTACCAATATCCTGCCGATTTCCAATTATTGCTTGAGCTTATCCCGTAATCGATAGGTTGCAGCATGTATAACTGTATAAATATATACTTATAAGAGGCTTAGGTAGAGGATTTTGTAATAAATACTGTATTTCAGTTTTTATTCGGTATCGAATAGGCGCTCGGTGTGTGATTTTATGTTTTTCTTTTTGTTTAAAATTTTTCTTTTCACACATTTTCGTTAGAGTTTCCCTTCAATCATTATTCCGTTACAAAATACAATAAAAATACTTCAAAAATGTATTTATGCACATTTTCACGCAACTTTTGTCTTACCAATGGCAACATTTCGCTTTGAACTGACTTGCGTCCAATTTGTGAGCATTCATTTCAATTGATAATTATTTGCAGTTCACAATTCCATTTGCGTAGACGAGTACACCATGTAATAGCCTGTGTATGGCGCTCTAATTCCCAACAATAGCAAAATAAATTATTTAATTAAGCCAAATGGCACACAGCCCGATGGCCACAGTGCAGCTGGACGACCAGCGAACCAATCGAAACGTGGCGCAGAGAAATACAGAAAATCAGAGCAAAGATAAACAAAGTGATATAATTAGTCCGGGCACACAATTCGTTTGTAAACATTTGTTGTGTTGGCATGACTTTTTGGCCTATTTAAAATCAAATGGATATGTAATCAATGCAATTGGTGAGCCACTTTCGTTGCACTGGCACTTTGTTGCGGTACTTGTTTATATGCAACGATCGATAGGGAAATAAACAGTTTCAACGAATAAAATCTAATATAGATGAAATAGCTATAAATCTAAAGGGACCACCAAGAGAACCTCCGTTATACGAGTAAAAGTTTTAAACACCATAAATGTTTAGGTATTATAAAGAGAAAAAGGGAAATACTTTCCCTCTATTTAATTGATACTTATTTGTGATTTTGGTATTTACAATTTATATATAATTATATAAAACTGGTAACTAATGATAACAAATTAAAATAATAATTCCTTTTCAAATATAATATTTCAATAAAGTATTTTAAATAAGCTTTTGTGGTTCTATCATCCATACAGATGATCATCCGGTATGGCGCAACAATTTTCATTCAGTGATAAAGTATTCTCTCTTGTCATTGCTGTCGTTAAGAAGGCATATTATTTTAAGTTATTATCAATATTATGCTTATTATACTTATCATTTGGTTGGAAGACATTTCATAATCAAAATTTAGTATGTGTAAGATCTCAAATTTACATATGTAAGTAGCATTTATGTCTGCTGATAAAGATGGAATATGTGTTACAAGCATAGAGTGCTAAGCAATGTGTCATTTATTTTACTTTTTTCCCAGTTGTGATTTCATTGCAAAAGATTAGGTTACAAAGCTGACATGACAACCACAAATTACACACGGATCATGGGTAGACCTTATGTGTTTATCTAAGAACCCCACTTACATAAGTTTGTGTGTGTAGATATAAATTGCTTTCCAACTCACTAACACTTACGATATGCAACACCAACATTCTGGGTAAGGATTCACATACTTATACATTTGTAAATGTATGTAGATTGGAAGAGTTCCACTTGCGTGTCCTATTACAAACATATATGCATAAAAATATAAAAAGAAAATAAGAACAAGAATATGCCAATTTTATTCTCTACACAGCATACTCGTGTCAATGAGAGTTATGATGGAAAATGTATGAGACGCTGCCAGATTGGCGAATGACACAAAAATTTGCAACACATGAATATATGCTATGTATAACATATGTAAATTATATATATATGTATATCATACAGGAATGGTAAGTGGTATACATTATCCTGATGATCTTCGATATTCTTATAATTTTTTCTTTCAAAGGGAAAGTGAAAATTTATCTTTTAACCTTTTTGCACACAATGCCATAGATACGAGAAAAGCATGACATGGAAGCTTAAAAATGCGCCGCAGACATTAGGGTAAATAGAGTACAATCATACCCACTAGGAAAGCACAACCAACCACACCAAGACCGGTTTTTGATAACCTAAACGTATCTATGATGCAGACGCATATCTCTGCGCAATATGAAGAGTTTCATTGATAACAATATCTAGATCTTTCTTTGTTGTTCTTTTTATATTGGTATGTAAATTGAATAGCCAGACTATTTTCCAGAAAGCTTTATTAAACTGCAACTTTATTTAAAAAGTAACAATATTTCTCTCTTAAGCTCATATTGAACAATAAGTACCTTAGATTGTTTTCGAAAATAACAATTTTAGTTACTGGAAAACGACCTACAAACTATCTTGGAACCAAAAAAAAAAAATCAAATACAGTCAGTACGTATTTCCTGCAGGATATATCCGTACTTACGAGCATATAAGCATGGGTGTACCCATAAGCTTTTGTGTAATCCTTGAGTCGATTGTCTATTGAATTTTTTCGATTTCTTTTTATTACTTTTTTCTGGTTATTCGCTTGGTTTGCTTTTCCTTACTGCAGCATATTATTTCGCCATCTCTGTTGTATATTTTCCAGCTGACTACACACACTCAGCAACATGAATTATTACATTGCCATTGTAGAAGGTCAATTGGCCTTTGTGCTTGCATCTCGGTTATTGTTTTGTTTTCTTTCAAAGGCAAAGAAAAGAGGGTCATGGTGTAAATAGTATGCTAAGGGGTTGTTGAGTGTATCGCTATCACTTGATAAATTAGCGTTTACAATGCTAAAATTAAACTGGTGAAAACCTCGTCTCGCAACTTTGGAGATTATAAAATTGAGATTCTACACGTTGTTATTGGAAATAAAATATATCGCTTCAATATTTACACATTATTATATTTGCCAATGTCATGGTGAAATTGAAATAAAATATATAGATGCATTCCGATAATGCTTTCTTATTTATCTATTAGACGACCAAAAAGTACAAGAGCATAGAACTTTGAGATTATTTTTCTTTCTTTTTGAAGCCAAACACATTCAAACACAATTGTACTGGGTCTGCGATGATATTATACTGGAAATATGCTATATAAGAGCGAAAGTCAAACGAAATAACAAACAAGTGAGGGAAGAAATACAAGTGGGGAATATAAGAGCAGAAATGTGACAAAAGTCTGGAAATAATTTATAGCTGCGTTTGAGCTTCAGCGCCAGCGCAATCTTCTTAAAAGATGTTAACCTTATTTTTTATTCATTTCTTCTATTTATGTGTCTGTGTAAGTAATAATGAGCGCCTGCAGGGTGCTAATGCAAGCATACAAAATGGGCGCGGAGTTAATTTCCCAAGCGCTGACGACACTCCCCACACAAAGGATCATAGCGATAAAAAACGCAGATTTCTGTGTGAAAACGTGTGTAATACAAGCGCAGAGTGCAGGAGCTTGTGTACATATGCAAACAAAGCATAAATACAAACAAAAACTCCAAATCAAAAGAACATTAAAGCCCAAGGCAAACGAGGAAAATGAGGCAAACGAACGCACAAACACAAACTCATTTAATACACAAACATAACTGTACAAACAAGTCAAAGTTCAAGTACTTTTTATGAGTGTGTGTGTATGTTTGTGAAGAGAGGCAGCTACTTAAAATTCGTCTAATTTAAGTAGAAATAAAATTTACGCGCAATTTCTGAAACACAACCAATATTAGCATGCCCCCGGTTGACTTACGAAACAATTGTGCTCTCTTCAAATGTGGGCGTTATAAATTCTCATTTTCATTTGACTGTGTAAATTAGGAAGTTCGTATAGTACTTTATTATCACACTACTGTATGGGGCCACACTGAGTTGCTTGCTATTTAGCTTTTCACAGCCAATTAAATACTAGATTGCTTTCGCAGTCATGCTTCATCTTGTTTTTGCTTTTGACAAACGAACGAAACTTAACGAGTGGTGATAAATTGGAATTTGAAAAGCGAAATTATATCACTAATAAATATGAGAACTGTAGATTAGGTGTCACATTGAACGCAGATAATACAATAAAAACTAGAAAAGTTATGCGAAAGGAAATATAAAGGAGCTGATAACAGAGTTGCCATTTCCCAATTTTGTAAATAATTAACTGTTAAAAAATTAAACTCATATCCACTGATATATAAATATAACAATATGAAATATAAGTTTGCTGGGTTGCCACCTGATAAAAAACAAATAAGAACATTTGACCATGTGAAATAAATATTTTTACAACAATAAATCTTACATCAGCGAATTCCAGCTTCAGTATAGTGGTACTACATATAGAGTGGACGTGACGTAATTTCGTTGCGTAACACATTTTCGTTGCGGTAAAATATTTCGAATACCTTCGCTTTTATTTAGCACTTAATACCAAAACTTTTAATTAATTTAATTAAATTAACTTAAAAATGTAATGGATGCTTTCATTAAGGCCTAATGCTTATGCCAGTAAACACCTTCGAGTAATTGTCACAAGTGTTTTTACATGAACACACACATATCAATAAATATATATTGACATCAATCTTTAAGCATACCAGCAAGGAGCAACCAAATTTGACAACCGAGCTAATAGCACACAATTTTAGTACAAAGTCCCTTTGTGAATACATACATACACGAGTATGTACGTACATACGCCTGTGTGATACAACAACAGCTTAAAGGGATTATTCACAGCACATATGATAAAGCATGAAATACTGTTGCTAAAGATGCATGAAATGAAACACTGTCGGACACACAGGGCGTATGAGTAACGTGTTACAGTAAATAAATGAATTTATTGGCGAATCAAACATGAAACAATCAAGTAAGTACACAAATAAACAAATGGATAACAAACATATATATGGTGTTAAAAGTGTGTAAATTTACTGTTATGCATGTAAATATGTTTGTGTATTGGAAGTAATGGAAGCGGCTATTTCTTCGGATATTATAATATATTTAAACATTACAGATTTGATAGCGTAGAAATATCTACTTCAATTTATTTACTTAAAAATCAAATAATACTTAAATACAAATGCAAATAACCTAAATATATGACAACAGTGAAATTGATGTCCTTAGGCCTTCAATAAGAATCTAAACAAATACAATATGTAGTAATCAATTTGGGTACATAAAAAAGGTATATAAAAAGTTATTAATCCTACTATAACGTCAAAAATACGAAAGAAATTACAAACTTGTAAGGTTCATTATGTATGCATACTATTACAGCCACCTAATCCTACAACAACAACAAATGTAGACTGAGCAACAAACGCTGAACAACAAAACAAAATGTTCAAAGTTGGAGTAAACATTAAACGATTTTACCGCGTATGCATGTATGGGTGTAAAACTTTTTCGCTTGGTGTAAATATCAACAATGACTTTGCATTCTGTTGCCGCCGCCTGAAATGAAGTGTAAAATATGCTGCCAAATATAACAATAGAAAGGAGTGAAAAAAAGCCACATCAAAAAGTGGAGTTTGAAGGTCTATTATATGTTTTCTAAACAAGCAGAAATCCGCGCATAACAAGTTTCACAGCCAAGTTAAGCGTTGTAAGCGAAACTGGGCTTAGAAAAAAATAAATAACTAAATTTCGTATATAACAAGGAAACTTTTACGCAGGCAACTCAATCTTGTATTTCACTGGGGCTTTATTGAGTTACAAAATTTTTGGAAAAAGTTTAGAAGCGTAAGTTCAATGAGTGGTAGTGTAGTTTTTCACTTAAGAATCTGATTAAGAATTTGATTCTGCATTGAATTAATTGGCGTTTTAGTTATAGTGCATACTTATGAGAATGTTACATGCAAAATACCAATATATTAGGTGTTTATTTAGCTATTTTTATACATGTGAGTACACATAGCAAAACTATAGCATATCTACAGGCGCCTTATGTCACTTTATTTATATGTATTTATGATATCTATACTACTATTATAAAGAGGAAAGATTTGTATGTATGTTTGTAATGAATAAACTCGAAAACTACTGTGCCGATTGTCAAAAACGCTTTCACCATTAGAGTAAGATAGGCAATATTTTTTGCAAGAATCTCAACTTTCTGGAAATACATAGTTCCCAGGTGAGGGTATCAAAAAACTCCGTGATGGCAAGTTATTCTCTTCGCATCGCAATCGCGTGCAAGAGAGTCGAGTTAAGAGCGCTCGCAGCTGCATACTGATCAAAATTTCAAAACCTCCCAAGTACGAGCTTGAGAGTCGAATACGGAGCGTATGCAGCGGCTTGAAGAACAAAATATTAGAAATATATAAGCAGTACAAGTACATACTTATGTATATACGTATGTAAAAACTTATAACGAAGCCGGAGCGATCTGCTAGTATGATATATTTATATGAGATATAATGCTCACTACATATACAATTTTAGTAGTAAAACTTCATCACGTTTGATAGCAATTTCTTTTCAACTGCAACGAAAATGTGTTACGAAATGAAATTACGTCACGTTCGCAAAATACAAACACTACAATATTAAAAACTGCACCGATTTGAATAATATTGTTTTAAGTTAAATTTTTTTTTAACACTTTTACTTGCTTGACTAAATACAGTACTGTGCATCTTTCCGGAAATTTGTATCGGTACATACCTAAAAAGATAAAGATAAACAGAAATTATTAGATAATCATTATTAAAAGCAGAGCATAAATGCATTTATAAATAGAATAACTTAAATTTTAAACATTAATATAAACTATTTAGTTTAACACATATAAAATATGTAAATACTACATTCTTTATTTGATCTATATATTAAAGAGTAATTTCAAATCTTTTTAATCAAATTTAATTTGTAAATTTTAGCATGAATTCGGCCAACACTTGACACTCAAATATTTGCTTTGCAATAAATAATAACAGTTGATATTAATTAATTTTCGAATGCTTTTCAACACCTTCAACACAATAGTGTTATCCATTTAAATACGCAAATAATTAATAACTGTAATAATCAGTTATAATATTTCGTGAACATTAATTACAGCACAAAGTGTCACGTTTCATTACGATTCTAATTAATTATACTTATGCATGGCGAATGGCGCAACGTCGAGGTTAATTCTGTTCGAACTTGCCTACTAGAGTTGTTGTTGGCGTGCGAGTTTTCAATAGATATGGCAGCAAGCTATTTACTGTGTGCTTAGAGAAATAGAGTAAATAAGTAGCTTAATTTTAGGATTTATGAAATTCTCGACATTTTATATTGAATATACAAAGTTCTAGAAATGATTCCTTTGAATGACAAAACTTACGCAACAGAAGACCTGCAAAATGCTTTCAAACATTGTTGGAAAAGTAACCACAGATTACCATTAAAAAGTGTATCATCTAGTAGTTCTTTATATTATATAACTTAAGGTATGTTTATTATAGGTCAACTTGGCTGAACCGACTTTATAGCAATCCGCCGAAATGTAGGCAATAACAATGTGTAATAATATAACAAACAGGAAATTTTGTAAAGCAGTTTTAGTACAAAACTGAAATTGTTGCTGGGAGTCGAATGAGGTTATAAACAGGTTCAGTTCAAATTTGACGAGATTTATGCATCAAAACGCAATTCACAACCAAATTGGTGCTGTTGTAATGTAAGTTTTGACATTTCCTGTTTAAGCGATGTTTGTGAAATATTCTTTTGCACACCAAACTTCCGTTTGTAAAACTTGTATAAGGGTCACATCCGCTAACCACCAGTTTGTTGGTCCGGCGCTTTTGAGCCGGTTCTCAATCTATTTACATGTTGACGCATTTTTACGAAAATAAGAAGCGGACAACTTTGATAATTACACAATCTGGAAAGTGGCAAGAAGACCGGATATGGCGAAAGCTAGAAAAACTTGTGGACAACAGGAAATTAAATTATATATTAATACACCACATTTCCCAAAAAATAGCACAAAAACAAATCGAAGCCTAAGTGTTTTTTTATGTACATTCCAAAAATTATTTTTTCCCCTTGCCATCATGTAACTGCCTTAAATCGCATATTTAACACCATTTCACTAACTTTTCCACAGCGCTGCCGTAAAAGCATTAATGCGATTAAATCATATAATAATTTTTGTAGAAAGCGTCATACGACACCATTTGATGTGTACTCTCTGCCAATCTGTCACTTACGTATTCAACAACGCCATCATTTGGCGGCTCTGGCATTTTACAACTTTACAAGATGCAGCGCCATTTGCATATATATTATTTGGGTACATTTCCAGTAGCGTGCGCGCTCGCAGTCCACCATAGTCAGAGTGTTTTTTGCACTTGTCAGACCTCCTTTTCACAACTGTCAACACCGGCGAAAAAATGCCTGTCATGCCGGGTAGTAAGTGCTAACAATAACAATGCGTGTCTCTACAAAAGCAGCGCTCTCTCCATACTTTAGTAATTCTTCCTTTGTTTACTTTTGCAACTGACACTATTTTGCAACTTCACACCAAATTGCCTGCAGCCACTTCATAATTACGGTGACGCGCTTTAAATGCTTTTATTTTATTTTTGAAATATTTTTAAGTGCATTAGGCGCTTTTGCATTTGGGCTTTTACAAAATTCATTCATTATGAATGTATATATTAATATTTTTTACTTTGTCGTAGTATATGCTTCAATCAATTTGTGTCGTGTTTGAAAATATTGTTAAATACTTTGGAGCGTTTAAAAAATCGCGCTTTAATAAGGAATAAAGCAATAAAAAAAATATGTTGCCTACATTTAGGCGCATTAACATTAAAAGTCGTTTCTATTGCAGTCGTACACCACACTTCAGTTAGATCGTTACCCACAGAGAGGTTTTTTCTTTAATTTTCACATATAATGTTCTCTTTTTCAAAGTTTAGCAAAAGAAGCTTTGCACAAGCTGATGAGTTTTTCGATAAATAAAAACATGTTGCTCGAATCTTATATATAATATTTACCCAGTGAACCCTCTGAACTGAATTATACGTTTTCATTCCTACCAAATACAGTAAAAAGCTCTTGCTGAAAACTTTAGTTGGTTTGCTAAGTACCTTTTGCATTCGAGTTGCCATGCTCGACCCAGGTATTAATTGTGAATTCAGCCGTAGCGCTTAGGTGTACTTAACTCTGCCCTAGGCAAATACCATATAAAAAGGTGGACGACAACTTGTTAATTAATCAGCGGAAAAACACATAAAAGGATATATACATACAGACAGATAGTGAGACAATAAGTAATATAATAAAAATGTTTGTAAATAATTTAAAATCATAGTCTCCTTTCGTCTGCGCTTTCAACATTTTCCACGCTAAGTGCTTGATATTATTTCAAGAGTCCCTAATTAAGCTAACAGTGGACTATTGTTAATAAAACTTTGCCAAACAATAGCAAAAGCTACATCAACATCGAGGTAAACATTTAACGAGAGCAAACATTTAAGGAATTACAATGATGACTACACTCGGGCAAATCGCGCTAATTATTCCATTCACATACACAATGAACACAGTAAGGCTGGTAAGCTTTATAAATGTTATTAGATCACACAGCCGAGCGATACAAAACGCAACAAACAAATAATGTATGCTTGTAGGGTATGTAGTAGGCTAATGCCGTTAACTGGGATTTTTCCATGTCGTTGGCGACTGAAAAATGTGTCCTTTTCAATCCGCTGAGCAACGCAAATCCCGAACAAATCCATTGTTCAGTCCACATTTGCATACGTATATAGTGTTCACATAACGCTCTCCCTCGCCTACTCTCCTCCCGCACCATTTTCGCTGTTGCCGCCTACTACTACAGCTGGCTTATCCCTCATGGTGCCGATGTGGTCCTCGCTTTGTTCGGCTCGTGAGCTCATTATCATTGCTGTTGACTTTTAGACTTATGCTTTACACACTGCTATATAATTTAATTTGTGGTCAACCATGACGAAATGTACATTCTGCCAGCACACTAAGTACACACAACGTACCAACATCACATACATATACATATATAAAGCAGTATTTACAAATGTATATATGGTAAGATTTTGAGATATGTTCACAGAATTTTAATATTACTTTGAAGGATGGAGGATTTATAGCGTGTCGGTGCAAAGGATGCCTTAAGAAGCTTCACTCAATTTAACTTATGACTGCGTTGGAAAGAGTGTATATATATTAAGATGTTAGATGATATATGTACACATTTTATTTAGCCGGAGAAGACCTGAATTTCCGTCATAGATATACGAAAGTAATATGCTGATTGTTAGACAAAGCAAGTTTTCTATTCCCTTTCCTTCTCTGATTCTTTCTTTCTCTTTCTCTCTATGAAATACGAATGCTTTCGAGAGAGAAATAAAGGTTTTCAGCAATCACTTCTAAGAATAGTGGTTGAAGACATCAAAATTTTGTTTTAGTATATCTTCCATATATTTAAAACTTCTTTCATTCTCGCATAGCTCTTCCATGCCTAAAACACTTATGCGAAATTGTGTACAGTACTTCTATGAATTCTATTGACAAACATTCGTTGTTATTGTTTATATTAAATTATTGTTAATTCAACAACTTCATGTCGCGGCACATGTCAAGCACATTTGAATTGCTTGTCAATACATAATTGGCTTTTAGCATTGCACCGCGCACAACTTCAAGTGTCAAATCTTCCGCGCCAAATGCCAACAGCAATTTCTATGGCCGACAGCCATTGCTACTGAGCAACAGCGCCGGCACTATTTTTGTTTGTACGCCTTCGGGGGCCTCGCCACATCACATCAATACACTTCACGAAGCCGCAATTCAACGCACAAATGGAAGCCAAATGTCAAGTCGAATGCCTCTCAAAAGTAATTCAATGCAACTTGGAAATGGAACTAAGCGCTGAGCCATTGACGGCTTGTCAAATGCGCCTGACTAATGCTGCGTGCAAAAGTTTAACGCTTTCACACGTTGTGTGGCATAAATTATACGACACTGTCACAAACTTAGGCCGCGCGCCAAACGGGGCGGCAGTGCGCACAATGATTGTCATTTGTTGCAGTCGCTCAGACCATTCAAGCAAACGGGAAGTGTACATGGATTGTGGGTAAATAAATGCAATGCGTTAAATTGCATAAATTTATCGTGTTTGCAACAATTATTGCATTTAAATTGCAACAGCACACATACACGCACTACTATGACGGCATTTATTATACTTAAATAATAGAAAATGCACCGTAAAACCATCATTGTCGTCATTATGCAATGGTGTTGCGCATTTGTCCGCATTTAAGGCGGGCATTGCCCTGCGACCATTAAATCTAATTCTAGCGACGAACGTTGTGACTCCTCAGTTTATATATGAACAGATATTCAGTGGGACCCATTATATTTTAAACGAATGACAAGGAAACTCACTAAATTAACAAAATGCATGTAAATATCATACAAACTCGATTATCATTTCGGGAGTGCTGCTGTGAGGTTGCTACAATATGAGTGAGTATTGATTTTTGTAAAAAGTTTTAGAAAAATATTCCTACAAACCTATTTTCTTGAGATTTTTATACTCTCGCAACAAAAGTTGCTAAGAGAGTATTATAGTTTTGTTCACATAACTGTTATTTGTAAGTCATAAAACTAAACGAGTTAGAAATAGGGTTATATATATTAAAATGATCAGGATGACGAGACGAGTCAAAATCCGAATGTCTGTCTGTCCGTCCGTCCGTGCAACGGATAACTTGAGTAAAAATTGAGATATCTTGATGAAGCTTGGAACACATGTTCCATGGGACCGTGAGAGGGCTGCTTTCGAAAATGGGCAAAATCGGACCACTGCCACGCCCACAAAATGGCGAAAACCAAAAACATATAAAGTGTCATAACTAAGCCATAAATTATTAAATAAAGTTATGAAAATAAAATTTGGAATAAAGGATCGCACTAGGAAGGGGCATATTTGAATGTAATTTTTTTTCGGGGAAAGTCGGCGTGGCCCCGCCCCCAAATCGGTTATTTGTATATATCTCGCAAACCAATGAAGCTATATAAACCAAACTTTCTGCAGTCAATACTCATACGTACCCCACCACACACCATGAAAATAGTTGAAATCGGATAATAACCATGCCCACCTCCCATACAAAGGTTAGATTGAAAATTACTAAAAGTGCGTTAACTCACTAACGAAAAACGTCAGAAACACTAAATTTTACAAAAGAAATAGCAGAAATATAGATAAGGAGCCAATGAAGAAAGCGAAAAACAAGTAAGGAAGGGTTAAGTTCGGGTGTAACCGAACATTTTATACTCTCGGAATTTATTTATTTAACTTTATTGATATTATATAATATACAATTTGACCCACATATTCGTCATATATGTATATTGTATAAAGTCCATTGAAAGTTGGAAACCATAATATTAGGTTAGAAGCACCGAGGCCCTCGTGTTCGATATATGGGGACTTAAAAACCCATGGTCCGATTTCGGCGATTTTTAGAATGGGGCTGACTATAAACATAGTATTTGTGCAAAGTTCTGATCCAATATCTTCACTAGTGCTTACTTTATATATTGTAAAGTAAACGATTCGGATCGACTTTAAAGTTCTGGTATATAGGAAGTAGGCGTGGTTGTGAAGCGATTTGGCCTATTTTCACAACATATCATTGTGATGTAAGGAAACTATTACAAACGAAGTTTCATTGAAATCGGTCGAGTAGTTCCTGAGATATGGTTTTTGACCCATAAGTGGGCGACGCCACGCCCACTTCCCCAAAAAAATTACATCCATAGTGCGATCCTTCATACCAAATTTTATTTCCATAGCTTTATTTATGGCTTAGTTATGGCACTTTATGTGTTTTAGGTTTTCGCCATTTTGTGGGCGTGGCAGTGGTCCGATTTTGCTCATTTTCGAAAGCAACCGGACGGACAGACAGACATTCGGATTTGAACTCCACTCTTCATCCTGATCACTTTGGTATATATAACCCTATATCTAACTCGTTTAGTTTTGGGTGTTACAAACAACCGTTATGTGAACAAAACTATAATACTCTCTTAGCAACTTTTGTTGCGAGAGTATAAAAACTTTGCACAAATACTGTATATGATCTGTGGCATCACTTGTGAAAAATTTGTCGAAATCGGACTATAACTTTTCAATGCCCCCTAATCGAATATGAAGAACTCAGTGCCCCATGGTAACTTTTCACCTCTAGATCTAAATCTCTCAGGTATCTTAATTTAAGTCAGAGGAAATATTTTTCTTCTAATAGTGTGTCTCTGTACCAGAAAGTTTTAAAATCGGGTCATAACTTCCCTTATATATGAATATATGACAATACCTAATTATAGAATTTTCAAAAATACGATGAGCTTAATAGCTTATAAATCGGTTAATATGTGAAATATATTTATGCCGAATATATGGGTCAAATTGTGTGTCTTCTTAATAAAAATATAGCAAGAAATTGCGAGAGTATAAAATTTTCGGTTGCACCCGAACTTAGTCTTTCCTTACTTGTTGTATATAAAATTTGAAAAAGCTGAATTTTTATCGGTTTTAAAAACAAATTAGGAAGGACTAAGTTCGGGTGTAACCGCAACCCTAATATTAGGTTATGACCCGATTTTAATCATGGAGACATATTATTAAAAGAAAAATGTTTCTTCAAAATATCTGAGAGGCTTACCTATATTTTCGGTAAAAAAAAATATTCGAAGTTCTGAGGCCTTACTTCTTGTACACTACTTATGGTCCTATTTCGGCGATTTTTAGAAGGACGAAGCCACACTATAACTGCAGTATTTGTGCAAAGTTCTGTACCGATATTTTCACTAGTGCTTACTTTATATATTGTAAAGTAGGCGTGGTTGTGAACCGATTTGGACTATTTTCATAACATATCATTGGGAAGCCGGGAAGATATTGTGAACCGCATTTTATTAATATTGCCTGAAGGAGATGACTCCTAACAGTTTTGTTGATGAAGCTTTATTAGTTAACGTGATATGTACAAAAAACTGAGTAGGGGCGGGGCCACGCCCACTTTCCCAAAAAATTACATCCAAATATGCCCCATCCATGAACGATCATGTGTACCTTTCATTTTAATAAGTTAATTTATGGCTTAGTTATAGCTCTTTACATGTTTTCGAGTAACACCATTTAGTGGGCGTGGCAGTAGTCCGATTTCGCCCACTTTTGAACTTAGCCTTCTAATGGTGCCAAAATATACGCGTACCAAGTGTCATCAAGACATCTCAAGTTTTACTCAAGATATAGCTTGCTTGCCCAGACGGATGGACAGACTGATCACTTTGGTATATATGTATAACCCTATGTCTGACTCTTTTAGTTTTAGGACTTACAACAGCCGTTAGGTGAACAAAACTATTATACTCTCTCTGTAGCAACTTTGTTGCGAGACTATAATTACCAACGCTTTGGTACTACATCAACATTTCAACTAGAACAGGAAATTTTACCTCAGTTGCGCGTTCTTTTGCAACTCGCTTACTAACAATTAGCTATAATTTAGTACCTAGAGAGTTCAAGAGTCTCTTCAACAAATTTGATAAATTTCAATGACAATAAATTAAATAATAAATTTTTCATACTAATTTGCAATTTCAATATTCATTGCAAACAACTTCGTAAACAAATTTTATTATTGAATACTTGACAATATGCCCGCCAAATAAATTAATAACCAATTTTGATTTACTTAATTGACCCACGTTACAAAATTTATTAAAATTATTATTATTATTATTCAACAACAACGACTTACATACAAGCAGCCATTTCACTTATACAATTTACATTCAATTTCCATCACTAGAAAGCTTAAATATATTGCCGAGTAATGCCAAATAATACCAAATTAATCAATCAACTTTGCATTAAGAATTCATCAGTTTGCAAATTAATTTAATTGAAAATTTGCTAAAAAGAAAATGTTGGTTACAAACGCAAAAGAGTGTTTGCCAATGGCGCGACACAGCTTATTAGGTCATGGACAGAATAAGTATTTACGTAAATATAAACCATCTTCGATTGGCCACTACTCTGTTCACTCAGCTCTCCTGACAAAACCTTTAGAAGAGAAGCAAGAGCAAAACTACCCAATTACTTTCATTACACCAGTCAATTTGATTTATACCAGTTGTATTTTTGATTCGCTACACATAAATTTGATTTCCACGATTCAAGATAAATGCTCAGAAATACACTTATCAAATTTTAGAAAACATTTTTTATTTAAATAACTTTAGAGCAATATTTCAAGCTTCGCTAAACTGCCAGCACTAATATGATTTACAGATAATTCTCCATATATGCGCATGTAATCCGCTAAGCTGTTGAATTTTATTCAGCTGAAATATAAAATTCATGGTAAATAGAAAATGCACTCAAACGCGAGAGTTTAAAAAAATACAATACTGCTCATAATACAAAAGTTTAGACATCGTCCATAAATCTGGTATTTTTATGTGCAACATTAAAAAGCTAAAAATATAATAAATACACTCGTGTGTGTACTACATGGTTGCATATATATACATACATTAGCGTATGAAAGACTTCATACACATGAAATACAAACAAAATTGGGATGAATTTACGCCATGTATATTAAATTTTGTTCACTAAGCCATAATGAGAAACGGAGCAGAGGCAAAAACAAAACTCGTTCAATAAAGCGATTAGCAAAGCGTATTTAATTGAATAAATTAAATACGGTATTTATTATCTCCGTTATATGTAAATTTCTATAATGACGTATAAACTGACAGTTGTTGAGATTTTCTTTTTAATATTTATTAATATTTAACATGCAGACAGACAGTATATTATATAGCAGAGCAAAGAGGTATAATTAACAGACTTTGAATGAGTTTGCTGAAATTAACAAACTGATTTTGTTGTTCTTTGTTTTTTTTGCAATAGCAAATTTCCATCGTAATATCGTTTTTCTTGGTGTGTGTCTTCGCTAAGATAAGTTGCCTACATTCAGGATGATGTTGCGTAAATTTCGCATGGATAAACTATAGATAGCTAAAAAGGATTCGAAAATACATTAAATTTTCTGTACAAATGGACTTTAACGTCTCTGTTCGGAAAATAATTTTGAGATATCATCCATTATACACCAAATGTCGATAGATTTATTAACGAAATTGGTAGGATAAACTTTCTAAGAACCAGCATATGAGTATATTTTTACAGAAAATATACTTCCTTTAGTTAATAAAATTTCTCTTCCCCTGGATTCTTATGGAACTTTTTAATATTTCTTCAATATAAAAATCAATTTTTTGAAATTGAAAGACATTGAAAACACCTGTATTATTTAATAACAAACCTCAAGCTCAGCTCACTGCGAACATTTATTACTATGTACAAATCAGCTATCAAATATACAAAGCGTGTTTTAGAATTACGTACTACCAAACACAAACAAGTAAATGTGGACACCGAAAGAAAGGAGCAACAAAAGTCACAAGCGCAATAAAACTAAGCTATTTTCACAATAAAAATATTTTCTTCTCCTTTTCTATACTGCTTATATTTCTTTGTTTGCAACATAAAAATTACAACAACGTTAACAAAAGCATTCTAAAGTCAAGACACTGTGGAGCAAATGCATAAGGCAAAGCCAGCTGGCTTGAAGACCTTTGTGACGCTGCTGGAAGGACAAATCAGATGAAGTGCTTCGTGAAAGCATCAAAGACAAAGCAGCAGTTGGCAGTTAGACAAAATGTCGTCGAAACAAACGTATGAGTATATTGTGGGCGATGGAACAAATTTGCTGAATGCCTGCCGTTAGGTATTGTATTTGCTAGTGAAGTTCGACAGAATGAGAAATGTCAAGAGAGCAAAAGCAATATCTTGTAAAAAGTTGCATACTTTTGCAACTTACAAAAGCTCGTGAACACGAAGAGTTCACATAGGGCATGAATGCAAGTTTGAATATATATATTTTCAAATATCTGTATATAGTATATATAATCAGCAGATCCTGTAATATTTCAACTGCTACAGACTTCAAGTTCCATACTTCCTGCACACATAACTCAAAGACACTTTCTTTCTCGCATTTCTATATTCACCTTTCTTTGACAGACTGCTCATACGCACACTTGTATTTGGCTCCACGCACGGAAGTTGAGCGTAAACTTTTCGTCTTGTCTGCCACAATTTGTGTTGGAAGTAAGTATGCGTGTGCTGTTACACATTCAATATGTCACACATCCGCTAACAGTACAAGGCAGTCAAGACAAGAGCAAAGTTGGTTATGAAGCTTTGTTCTCTAAAATAAAATTTCTGACACTACATTCGAGTGTTATGTTGGTATGCGTGTGAATACGACGGTCTTACTATCTCTACAAGAGAGCTTGTATTGAATATTATTGGGATAAAGTATGCTTTTGGATGGAGCATGCTTGATATAGGTACTTTAGCTTTCGAGTGTATTGGCTTTGTATTGGTGTACTCAAAAACAGAAGAAAATTTATGAATAAGGGAATTGTAAAATATGAATAAAAATCTGATGTTATTATAAGATTTTTTAAGGACTTTAACTGAATTAAAGATAATGCTTAAATATGATTAAAGCATAATAAAAGAAATATCATTAAATGAAAAGAAACATACAATTTTTTAGTAATTAAAAAAATATATATAACAAATGAAAGAAACTCTAACCATTCTTTCAAAATGTAATAACAATGCTTCAAAGTTAATAATCAAATACTTATTTAGAATGCTAAAATTTAGTCACAATTCTGATTAAAATAAATTATAAATTTAAAGCGAATATCAGCGTACACTGTGATTGCTTATGCTATAAAATGTTGCCTACTTTTGGGATGATATTGCATTAATTTCTTACGTCATTAAGTTCTAATAATTATGTTTTTTTAACACATTGCCACATATAGAATTATATATAAATAATGAAGTGACATGAAAAAATTATCACTTGTGACACATAAAAAGCATACAAACATCTCAAATAACTCGGCTCAACACTTTCAGGGATGTTATGGCAATAAATAACAGTTTAACCTTTTGCTTCACTTCTACTTAACCAATATAATATTACACAGAATCAATTCTGAAATCAATGAAATGCATGCAACTTGACATAAATACACAAAAGAGCAAATAAATTACGCAGATTGCTACAGCAGAAAAAAGACACTGAATTCAATACAGCTGACAAAAAAATTTTATCGAAGAATATTTAAGTGGTAATTTATGTTTTATACATACACAAATTCATGCGAATATCTCGCGCCGCACTTTTTATTTAATGAAACATGTGTTTATTACTGTGAACCGCAGAACCGCCATAGCGTATGAGTAACCTTGTTAACCAGCAATTTCCACAAGTGCTGACCGATAAAATAGTAATTAACGCGATTTTTTAAACATTACACAATGCATTTTAAAATAATTATTTATTAAAATATCAAATAACGCAAATATATGTGAGTATATGAGTCATATATAAGCCTCATAACGAGCGACAAGTAAAAACTCTCAGCAAAATGAATTACACTAATGGACGGCGTGGCAATAATATAACGGTAAAGCTGCAGGAAAATGCAAAATATTTCAATATGTGTATTCATATATGTATACATACATAATGGAATCAGCATTATGTTGACCGTTTCCCGGTTTAGTACAGAGTGCTAGCAGTAATATCAACCATAGCCGCAACATATCCAACCAGCTGCAGCGCACTAAGCACTTCCCCTAAAGTGTTTGCTTACCACAAATATACCACAACACTTTGCTGCCAACACCAGTGGCATCGGCCGGTAGTAGTCGAGGCAATAGCCGCGCATTTGAGCAGCAAGCGTTATTGCTATATGGCCGCAGCATTAGTCTAGTGCTAGGCACAAAGCAAACGCTATAGATTTACTTGAATGCAAGCGTCAAAATGTGTGCGCAAATATGCAGTAAAAACAACAACAACAGCGCATAAATCATGTTTAAGTGTTCGTGTGTGTTCATATAATGAGCGACAAACCATTTTTACTACCCTCATTTTGCACAATATGATACAATATGTTTTTTCTTTAATGAATGCCTCTGAATTTTTGTTGCCATTTGAAATTACTGTTATTTTCGGTTTTAATTTTATTTGCTCTTTCCGACGTTGCCACAAACATGTCAAGCTCAACACTTCTTAATTAACAGCATTTCCATTCCAAATGCATTTTTTTCTTCAATTTTTTTGTAAGATTTCTAAATTAAAACACATGTATGATGTGCTTCAAATACATATCTACATATATACACACACATATACTGTTTCAATCCCGACGGGACTGTTTCAATAGAAGCAATCCATTCAGCTAGGCTCTAAGCTACCGGGGGGGTCGGCAGGTCGCGGATAGCCGGACGGCCTGTAGCAGCAGGTTGGTTGCGAAATAAGTCTAAACGAATAAGCAACCCCCGACGATGAGCGGCAGGGACGGAGGATGCGGTATAAAAGCTAGCAGATCCGGTGAAGTTCCTGTGACTGTGGCGAATCGACACCGCCTCATTGAAATATGTGTCCCCCTCACTATGCACAGGCATACTGAGTAATAAAAAAATCCAGGCGCGACGGACTCACAATGAGCGGCTTCCTGGTCAGCGACTGTTCACCATGTTAGGTGCGGCTGATAAAAATACTTGACTGGTAAACATCGTGGCGCACTGGGAGTCCCTCGAAATCTTAACAACGACTTCTCCGTTGTCAAGATTGATAGGGTGATGTGAGCAAGCTCTGCCGAGGTGGCAGCCGCGATGTTTATCAGAAACCAGTCACTTCGGGCTCTGGTCGAGAAGTGTGCATTGGGCGTAGGATTAGTAGCCTGCGTTGCCCCGGGCGAGCGCTGGTCCGTCCGTGTACTCCGGGATCAGCAAAGCGAAGGACAGGCCTCAGGGAACTGGGGTAGGAGCATAGTCTCCGAGGGTATACCCGTTCCTGTTTATTTCGGCCCGCCCCCCTGCACACGATGCACTGGCACAACAAAACAAGAAAGAATGGAACCAATACTGAGAAAAACCATAAATAATAACAACGACGCAAGTTGCGGCACTGGAATACCTAGTGGTGGAATAAGTAGAGCACAGGAGACATGCTCCCCTCAAAGAACACCAACCGTGGACATAGACCCCTTCAAGCGTGCCTCGAGACTAGGTAGATCGCCCATAAAGGTATTAAGCGTGGAAAAACCAATCCGAGCAAGGTCGTCGCCACCAGCACTGCAAGAAAGCACTCCACAGGCTAAAGTGGTACAATCATGTGGGGACTATATGATGGATTTGGGAGAAGAAATAAAGAGGCTGATGGAAATGATGCGTCAACCACAGCGATCCATCAACAACAATCATAGGGATCTGCTCAACCATATATCGAAGCTATATGAAAAGGCGAAAGAGGAACACCAAAAAATCAAAGAAAGAAGAAACATCCTAAATATTCCAGCGAATACGGAAACCACACCAAAGAGACCGCGAGACGAAAAACTGGCCAAACGTCAAACGCCACCACAAAGAAACAAAGTTAGCCACGTAAAGGATACACAGCATATAAACACTAAGGAGAGCAAAGTCGATAAGCCCATCACTGCTAAAAAAGGTCTAACGAAGGAAACAGAGACCGATTGGATGGAGGTAAAAAGAAAAAAGAAGGCAGCGTACAAACGTCCACCAAGGCCTGATGCCATTGTAATCGCGCGAACCGGTGATATGTCTTATAGCGATATCCTTCGCGCGGTCAGGAAAGAAGATGCTCTCCAGAAACTCGGAGAAGACGTAAACAGGATCAGGAAAACGGCCAAAGGAGAAATGTTACTGGAATTGAAGGGTGCTCAAATGGAAAAGACTGGTGACTACACACATGAGATTGGTAAGATTCTAGGGAATCAAGCAGCTATCAAAACTCTCACCCATGAAATGATAGTGGAAATTAAAGACCTAGACCAAATAACTTCCGAAGAGGACATCACGAATGCCATACGAAACCAAATAAAAGAACTTGGTGGTTTTAATAGAACTTCTATCAAAAGTATCAGGGCGGCATATGCGGGCACGCAAACAGCTGTCATAAGCCTCCCTGCTTTACAAGCTAGGCTACTTCTCGATGCAAAGAGAATAAAAATCGGATGGGTGGTATGCCGTATACGGGAGAAGCCGAATCTAATAAAGTGTTTTAGATGCTTTGAATATGGTCATCTAGCAAGAGTGTGCAACAATCCAGATGATAGGAGCCAGTGCTGCCTCAAATGTGGAGAGAAGGGGCATTTCGCGAAGACCTGTGAAAAGAAACCGTCCTGCGGTGCATGCAAAAAACAAGGAAAGGAGAATTCGGAACACCAGATAGGTAGCAAAAAATGCTCTCTCTATCAAGACGCGTGTAAAAGAGCCAAAATATGAGAGTCCTGCAGTTAAACCTCAATCACTGCGAGGCAGCACAAGAACTACTCACACATACAGTGTTTGAACAAAAGGTAGATGTGGCAATAATCAGCGAGCAATACAAAAACTTAGACAATGCATCATGGGTATCTGACCTGACTAATAAAGCTGCCGTTTGGGCCTGTGGAGACAAAACTCTTCAAAATAATCCGCTGACTGGTCAGTCCTATTATACACATACACAAACAGACGAGGAGATGCCCTCCTAAAAGCGTTTTCCTTGCTGGATACTGTATTGCTGAATACCGGTAATACGAACAGGCCAGAAAACGGAAGCAGTGTTGATAACAAGTCGGAAAAAGTTAGAAGCTGCCACGATAAACATTGATGGATATAACATATCCACCCAGAAGTCCCTAAAATATCTGGGTATGATGATAGATGTGAGGCTAAGTTACAAGACCCACATTGACAAAGCCTGTGAGAAAGCGGCAAGGGTTACGGCGGCCCTATCGAGGATAATGGCCAACATTGGTGGTCCAAGCCAGAGCAGACGAGCACTTTTGGCCAAAGTGAGTCAGTCTGTACTAATGTACGCGGCACCTATATGGGGAACAGCTCTGCAGCGAAAGACATATTTGGAAAAGACGAGGATAATAGTCCGGTTAAGTGCAATTAGAGTTGCCTGCGCCTACAGGACTGTTTCACACGAGGCAGTTGGGGTTATAGCGGGCTTCATGCCTCCCGACATTCTGGCAATGGAATTAAAGAGAATATATGATAAAACCAAAACTATGGGTAGACGCCTGACGACCGAAGAGAGGAAGGCAGAAAGAGAAAAGAGCCTCCATGAGTGGCAGAAACGCTGGGATGAGACAACGAAAGGGAGGTGGACACATACGCTTATTAGAAACGTCAAGGAGTGGATAGAGAGGAAGCATGGTGAAATGGACTTTTATTTGACTCAGTTCCTAACAGGACACGGCTGTTTTAGGGAATATTTACAAAAATGGATCAGACTGTCCATACTGTGGAAATGGATGTGAAAACGCGTTACACATATTTTTTGAATGTCCGCGTTATGAAATTGAGAGATCCCAACTAGAGGAATTCCTAAAAGTGCGCCTGACTCCAGGAAATATCGTACCACATATGCTACAATCGCAACTCGTATGGAACCGAGTGAGCGAGTGGACAGCTAAAGCTGTAATAGAGTTAAGAAGGAATGAGTGGCAACGCAATCGAGAGAGACGGATGGAGAGCGAGGAATAGTAGAGCCAACTGGATAAAGCTTACCCTTGCGATGAAATGCCTAGCGGTGGTACCGTAAGGGAAAAAACGAAAGCGATAGGAGACGGAGTTTAGGGTTTAGTACGTAGGCGTCCTACTTCATAGCGAATAGGATGAATCGTGCATGCCGTTTCCGATATAACGGTATCTTTTGAAGATTCCCCCTCCGAAAACAAAAAAAAAAAAAAAAAAAAAAACACACATATATGTACTTTCGTATGCATATGCAAAATTGGAAATCATTCGTCGCCACCACATTTGACACTTTTGCTGCAGCTCTACGCTTCCTCATCACTTCGTTTGAATAACTAAGTATGTGACATTGGCCATCGGTTAACGGTACGTAGTACTTCTGGCACGCATTGTGGTAATGTTATCTACGATTTCATTTTCTGTAAACTCTGTGTCATTATGTTGTCCATGATAGCTGACATGTGTGCGACGTGACAACTTGTGTAGTGACATGCAGAGCAACTGTGAAAATGGTTGAACAATTTCCCGGAATCGAGACAGTTGTTTGAGAAAAACTTCTTATTTCGATGTGAATCGATAGCTGTATCTTTAGAATGTGAAAAAGGCTCACATATATTGCAATTTGTACACCATAATACATCAAAGCTTTAAAACTGAATGCTTTGTGAGTTTTTTTTTAAGAAATACTTCAGAAACTCACTGAATACATGATACTGATGAAAATTTTTATTATTTTTTAACGATTTTCGATTTATCGAATTGAATCTGCAAGTTGCACATTCACTCTTACTCTCACACTCTTAAATATTATATAACACAACTTAGGCTGATAGCATTGTGGTGCGAGAAACACAGAATAATAAAAAAAATGAATAATGAAAATAAATAGGAAAATTTGGAAGAAGGCTACACAAAGTCTAATTCTGCAAAAATTCTTTTGATGAAATTTTTATGTAAAACATATTTTCAAACAACTTTCTCATTATTTTAACTTTTAATAAGGGTGGCAACACTGCTCCAATATCTATATATTATAACAAGTAAGGAAGGGCTAAGTACGGGTGTAACCGAACATTTTATACTATCGCAATTTATTTATTTAAATTTATTTATATTATATAATACACAATTTGACCCACACATGCGTCATATATATTGTATAAAGTCCATTGAAAGTTGGAAACCCTAATATTAGGTTAGAAGCACCGAGGTCCTCGTGTTCGATATATGGGGCCTTAAAAACCGATGGTCCAATTTCGGCGATTTTTATAATGGGGCTGCCACACTATAAACATAGTATTTGTGCAAAGTTCTGCACCGATATCTTCACTAGTGCTTGCTTTATATATTTTAAAGTAAACGATTCGGATCGTCTTCAAAGTTCTGGTATATAGGAAGTAGGCGTGGTTGTGAAGCGATTTGACCTATTTTCACAACATATCATTGGGATGTAAGGAAACTATTACAAACCAAGTTTCATTGAAATCGGTCAAGTAGTTCCTGAGATATGGTGTTTGACCCATAAGTGGGCGATGTCAGGCCTATTTTTCATTTTGAAAAAAAAATCTGAGAGCTGCTTCTATCTGCCATTTCTAATATGGAATTTAGCGTTTCTGGTGTTTCTCGTTACTGATTTAACTCACTTTTAGTAATTTTCAACCTAACCTTTGTATGGGAGGTGGGTGTGGTTATTATCCGATTTGAACTAATTTCATGGTGTGTGGTGGGCTACGTAAGATAACCAACTGCAGAAAGTTTGGTTTATATAGCTTTATTGGTTTGCGAGATATATACAAATAACCGATTTGGGGACGGGGCCACGCCCACTTTCCCAAAAATATTACATCCAAATATGCCCCTTCATAGTGCGATTCTTTGTTCCAAATTTTTTTTTTCTAATTTTATAACTTTGTTTATGGCTTAGTTATGACACTTTATGTGTTTTCGGTTTTCGCCATTTTGTGGGCGTGGCAGTGGTCCGATTTTGCCAACCCTCTCATGGGCCCAAGGAACATGTGTTCCAAGTTTCATCAAGATATCTCAATATTTACTCAAGTTATCCGTTGCACGGACGGACGGACGGACGGACAGACAGACATTCGGATTTTGACTCGTCTCGTCACCCTGATCATTTTGATATGTATAACCCTATATCTAACTCGTTTAGTTTTATGACTTACAAACAACCGTTATGTGAACAAAACTATAATACTCTCTTACCAACTTTTGTTGCGAGAGTATAAAAAGATTTAAATTGAATACCGTGGCATAATTAATGAATCATATAACGTTAAATTGTCATGCACACAAACAGTTTCCTCCACCAACTTCAAGAAACTTTGCATCTTGCCTCATATTGCATCTCAAACTTCCTCGGTACGACAGTGTGCATGACAGGGCAGAAAATAATTTGCTTACAAAACGGCAAGTCATAACTTAACACGAAATTATAAAACCTTGAAACTAGAGAACAAAGAAAATTTAAAAGTATAATGTTAGATTTACTGTTGGCGTTTTAATGTAGCTATTAAGCAAATATTATCACTTAGATATTATAAAAGAATTATAATTAAAAATCATTAGCATAAGGATGGGGGATGGGGTCATATGTAGAAGTTCACGCAAGTGAGGAAAGTTTCTGATTGTCATTCACTTGGGAGTGGCCAGGAACGATTCTTTTGCATATGACTCAAGCAGCTCACGACTTCCGGTTTTAGACCAAGTATCCCCTGGGTAGCTAACAGACATCCGTTTGGAGGCGAGCTAAAGTGAGAAGGCGAAGCCCGCTTGTGCGGTTGTGCGTAGGGCTTGGGACCCACCACATAAAAAAAAATCTCCCCAATGAAAACAAACACCGAGCCTCGGATGAGAAACCCCCCTTTTGATGACGACCACTGCAAACGTACTAAGGATCATGATTTGAGGGCATGCACCTGGAATGTACGGACTCTTAATTGGGAAGGTGCCTCTGCCCAGCTGGTTGATATCCTCATACAACTAAAGGCTGACATCACCGCCATCCAAGAAGTGCGATGGACGGGACAAGGACGGAAGAAGGTGGGTCCTTGTGACATCTACTACAGCGGCCATATAAAGGAGCGCAAATTCGGTGTTGGATTTGTGGTGGGAGAGAGACTACGTCGCCGAGACCTGGCATTCACCCCGGTGGATGAACGTCTTGTCACAATCCGCATCAAAGCGAGGCTCTTCAACATATCGCTGATTTGCGCCCACGCCCCAACGGAAGAGAAGGACGATGTGACCAAAGATGCTCTCTATGAGCGCCTAGAACGCACCTATGAGCGCTGCCCCCGCCACGATGTCAAAATCGTGCTTGGCGATTTTAACGCCAGGGTTGGTAAAGAAAGTGTCTTTGGCACAACAGTCGGAAAATTCAGCCTCCATGACGAAACATCGCCAAACGGCCTGAGGCTGATCGACTTCGCTGGGGCCCGAAATATAGTACCAGATTCCAGCATAAAAAAATTCATCAAGCAACGTGGCTGTCCTCTGATCGAAACACGCGCAATCAAATCGATCACGTTGTGATAGACGGAAGACATGTCTCCAGTGTTTTAGACGTGCGTACGCTCCGAGGACCAAACATTGACTCGGACCATTATCTAGTAACAGCAAAGATACGCACTCGCCTCTGTGCAGCAAAGAACGCCCGTCAACAAACACAAGGAAAGTTCGACGTCGAAAAGCTGCAATCACAACCGACAGCCGAACGATTTTCTACTCGACTTGCACTCCTGCTCTCTGAGAGCACTCATCAGCATCTCGATATAAGGCAGCTGTGGAACGGCATCTCAAACTCATTGCATACCGCTGCAGCCGAAACAATTGGTCTCCGGCAACGCCAAAAAACCAGTTGGTACGATGAGAATTGTCGTTCCGCAGTGGAGAGAAAACAGACTGCCTACCTCGCAACGTTGCGATCGACCACAACACGTTCGGGGTGGGATAGATATCGAGAACTGAAGAGGGAAGCGAGACGCATTTGCAGACGTAAAAAGAAAGAGGCCGAAATGCGTGAGTATGAAAAGCTTGAAAAGCTGGCCGACATGGGTAATGCCCGAAAATTTTATGAAAAGATGAGGCGATTAACAGAAGGTTTCAAGTCCGGAGCATTATCATGTAGGGACCGAGAAGGTAATCTGGTAACGGATGTCCAGAGCACACTGGGATTATGGAGGGAACACTTCTCCGACCTGCTCAATGGCAGTGAAAGTACAACACCAGGAGATGGCGAACCCGATTCCCCAATCGATGACGATGGAATAGATGTTCCATTACCCGACCATGAAGAAATTCGAATAGCAATTACCCGCTTGAAGAACAACAAAGCGGCGGGGGCCGATGGATTACCGGCCGAGCTATTCAAATACGGCGGCGAAGAACTGATAAGGTGCATGCATCAGCTTTTTTGTAGAATATGGTCGGAAGAAAGCATGCCTGACGATTGGAATCTTAGTGTGCTCTGCCCAATCCATAAGAAGGGAGACCCCACAATCTGCGCCAACTACCGTGGTATAAGTCTCCTCAATATCGCATATAAGGTTTTGTCGAGCGTATTGTGTGAAAGACTAAAGCCCACCGTCAACGAACTGATTGGACCTTATCAGTGTGGCTTTAGACCTGGAAAATCCACAATGGACCAGATATTCACCATGCGCCAAATCTTGGAAAAGACCCGAGAGAGAAGAATCGATCACCATCTTTTTATCGATTTTAAAGCTGCCTTCGATAGCACGAAAAGGAGCTGCCTTTATGCCGCGATGTCTGAATTTGGTATCCCTGATATCCCTAATACGGCTATGTAAGCTGACGTTGAGCAACACCAAAAGCTCCGTCAGGATCGGGAAGGACCTCTCCGAGCCGTTCGATACCAAACGAGGCTTCAGACAGGGTGACTCACTATCGTGCGACTTCTTCAATCTATTGCTGGAAAAAATAATACGAGCTGCAGAACTAAATAGAGAGGGTACAATCTTCTACAAGAGTGTACAGCTCCTGGCGTATGCCGATGATATTGATATCATCGGAAGCAACAACCGCGCCGTTTGCTCTGCGTTTTCCAGACTAGATAAAGAAGCGAAGCGTATGGGTCTGGTGGTGAATGAGGACAAGACGAAATATCTCCTGTCATCAAACAAACAGTCAGCGCACTCGCGTCTTGGCTCCCACGTCACTGTTGACAGTCATAACTTTGAAGTTGTAGATAATTTCGTTTATCTGGGAACCAGCATTAACAACACCAACAATGTCAGCCTTGAAATCCAACGCAGAATCACTCTTGCCAACAGGTGCTACTTTGGACTGAGTAGGCAATTGAAAAGTAAAATCCTCTCTCGACGAACCAAAATCAAACTCTATAAGTCGCTCATTATTCCCGTCCTGATGTATGGCGCTGAAGCGTGGACGATGACAACATCCGATGAGACGACTCTTGGGGTTTTCGAGAGAAAGGTTTTGCGCAAGATTTATGGTCCTCTAAACATTGGCAACGGCGAATACCGCAGACGATGGAACGATGAGCTGTACGATTTATACGACGACATTGACATAGTTCAGCGAATAAAAAGACAGCGGCTACGCTGGCTAGGTCATGTTGTACGGATGGAAGAAAACACTCCAGCTCTGAAAGTATTCGATGCAGTACCCGCTGGAGGAAGCCGCGGAAGAGGACGACCTCCACTCCGGTGGAAAGACCAAGTGCAAAGTGACCTGGCTTCACTTGGTGTTTCCAGTTGGCGCCAAAAAGCAAAAAGGAGGAATGAGTGGCGCGCTCTGGTGGATTCGGCTATAATCGCTTAAAGCGGTTCCTACGCCAAATAGGAAAAATAATACGTACAAATACTTATGTCATACTGGTGGTACGTGTAGTATACGTAACATTGTAGTACCAGTGACGATCTATTACACGACTCTACAAAAAAATTTGTTTTCTTTGTCCTAAAGTTTATTTTATGATTTTCTGATTAATTATGAACAAAAACGACAAGAAAGTACCTTATTTTCGTATGAAGTTTGCTTTTGTAAAAGTTATAGTAATAATACTATATTTAGAGTTTATTAAGAGATAGTACCTATGAACATAAAAAAATAGTAAAAGTGTGCACTTTTAAGTTACTTCTTAATTTTTTGTAAGTTATTTTGATAGTAAAACTTAATTGAAATGTTTCTTTAAGTGATTTCATTTTCAATAAAAATTAAAACCACATATTTTAAAAAATATCGTTAAAACGGCGTCCTAAATAAAAAAGCAAACTTTTTCATGGCATATATTTTTTTCGTCTAATTAAGACGCATTTTTGAGTCACACTAATCAGTATAAGAAAAGTGTTAATATCTAATTCTAATAAACTTGATTAAACAAATTCCCTGCTTTGCTAACTGTTGTCACTGCAACTACAAATACAAATACCAAACATTGTGAGCAGTAACTATGCACCAAATAGGAATAATTGCTGCATTTCCGTGACAAAACGTCAATGCGCGCTCACTCGTACACAAACCAAAATACAGTTGTATTTGTATGTGAGTGTATATAAAGTGACTGCAGTGCCACTGGCATTTCGATTCCAGGAATCAAGGCAGCATAGCAGCATTGCAGCTATTAAGCACCAATATCCTTTCACGCTTGCAGCAACATTGTTTACAGTTCACGAAATGCCGTTTCTGTCGTTTTTGCTGTTGACATTTCCCGTTGCTACATTTAACAACTGAAACACAAAATTCAACTTTGTGAATTGCTTGGGAAAATGCTGCAATGAAACCGGAAAAGCTTGAATGCTGTTCTCACCACTCTTCCCACGGTGCGTGAAACAATGCGTGACTGTAAGTAAGCCCTAGTAGTTGAGACTGATTTTCTCCCTTAAGGCGTGGTTGGTAAATGCTGAGACGTGGTGGCGTGAAATGATATTAGAAAGGCAGTCATTATGGAAACTGAAACTAATTTGCGCAAAATAATTAAAAGTTTCGTATCCCCATAATGCTTGTAAGCATATTTTACATTACTCTAGTTACGTAATTAACGCTATAATAACAAAAAAAGATTGGAATGGCAAACGCAACACAAAGTGCATATAGTAAGCAAGGATTTTGAAGAACATTTTACAGCAGGGATATAGCGAATATCTTCGAAAAGATTAATATTACAGGTATTAAAAGACATACTTAATTTTTTTTTGATTTCTGTGCGAGTTTTAAAAATTGTATAAGCTTTGTCCAAAGATCTTTTAGTTTTCTAAATTTCGTTGACTTATCAAGATACCCGCTTACGATTTTCAGCAGAAAACAATAATGTCAAGGAAATATCAACTATCAATCTAGCAGCCATTCAGCACCAATTCAGCTATAGCACTCAAAAGCTTACATTGCCCGGCTATAATTGCAATACGATAAATGCAACGCAAATCCAAATGCCACTTGAATACAAATCAATTGAAATATATTTCGTATAAACATGTAACATTATATGTAAGTTATCAGTACGACAACTACGGTGTGCCTAGAGCGTGAACTATCAGTGCTCGACTGCACTAAGCGCGGCCATGCGTTGTATGGCATAAATTATGGCGCGTTGAATGACTACCAAGCGTTAGCACCACAAGCCAAACAATGGGCGATAATTGTGTAGCTGCCTTACACGTACATATCTGAATGGATGCATGCGTACGATTACAACAACACTAACTAGTAAAGCAAACGGGAAGTATTTGCGAATGCTGTGTCAACTAATTAGATGCGTTTAGTTGCATCTGCTTATTGCAGTGACAGAGTAAATACAAATAAATATATATAAACATTGCACGCACGAGGCCACATATGCAAACACCAACAAGAGCAACAACACGCGTTGCTTACTCTTTTGCAAAACCTACGAATCGTTCAATGACCTCATGACCATTAGTTCTAATTTTAATAGCGTCGAGCAGTTCACACTGAAAGGCGCGACAAAAGTCGAGGTGAACATTTTATTGTCACCCGTCCACAAGCGTTGTGTGTGATCATACGTCATCTAGTCAGCTGAAGATACCGTTACAAGTTGCGACATAAAGCGTTTGTTACACATTTTATTAGTGTGTGTTGTTGCTGTTTTTTGCATTTTTCCGCATTTACTATTGCTCAATTGCCAGCTACATTGTCGTGTGGGCATTCTTCGGGGGGCATTGCGTAAAACGCTGAGTCAGTGAACTTAGCGATCAATTAGTTTACTAATTTAGCTGTCAATTCGCACACATTTACGCATTTACACAGAGCTATTCAAGCACATTTTCATTACGCTATTTCTAGCTTAGCGGAGTTATTGCCTCAATATTTCATTGCGAATTCATAGCGCCGCAGCATCAGACTTTATCATGCACGCAGCTTCTGCACTCGTAAATCAATTAATGCCTATAAGATACATCATTTAGACGAGTTATGCAATAGTTAAACCGTTGGACATAAAAACTTATTTATTTGCGGCAATAAAGCCTATCATTTGTATCTGTGCTTTTCAAATTAACAGCATAAATAGCTCGAATGTGTAGGCTGTTGCTATGTGAAGTGGAAATTTCCATTGTTTTCATTGCAGCTTTTTTATAGCTTTCTTACTTAGCTCATTTAATGACAGCTTTGTAATTTTCAATAAATAATGATGAAAGCGGAAAAAGAATCGAATGACTTCCGTCAAATTTCATTGTTTAAGCGCGTTAGCAAAGCTTCCAATCTTATGTATCGTGTTCAATTATGTCATATTTACTGACCGTTTTTGTCAAACTTAATAAATAATTTTATAGCAACATACATATATTTATAGCAACACCTCTGGACCCAAATTGCCAGTCGAGTGCAAACTGTTACATTTGTTCATGGAATTGGCGTGAATTGTCAACAGAATTTTAAATAACAGCTTGTCATTGATAATAATTGATTGATAATTTATACCAAGCGAGGCCAGGTCCCTCTCCACCTGGTCCTTCCATCGGAGTGGAGGTCTCCCTCTTCCTCGGCTTCCACCAGCGGGTACTGCATCGAATACTTTCAGAGCTGGAGCACTTTCATCCATTCGAACAACATGTCCTAGCCAGCGTAGCCGCTGTTTTTTTATTCGCTGGACTATGTCTATGTCGTCGAATAACACATACAGCTCATCGTTCCATCGTCTGCGGTATTCGCCGTTGCCAATGTTTAAGGGACCATAAATATTCCGCAAAACCTTTCTCTCGAAAACTCCTAGTGCCGTCTCATCGGATGTTGACATCGTCCACGCTTCTGCACCGTAAAGTAGGACGGGAATGATGAGAGACCTGTAGAGTTTGGTTTTTGTTCGTCGAGAGAGGACTTTACTCTTCAATTACTACTTAGTCCATAGTAGCACCTGTTGGCAAGAGTGATTCTGTGTGGGATTTCCAGGCTGACATTGTTATTGCTGTTAATGCTGGTTCCCAGGTAGACGAAATTATCTACAACTTCAAAGTTATGACTGTCAAGTGACGTGGGAGCCAAGACGCGAATGCGCTGACTGTTTGTTTGACGACAGGAGATATTTCGTCTTGTCCTCGTTCACCACCAGACCCATACGCTTCGCTTCCTTATCCAGTCTGGAAAAAGCAGAACTAACGTCGCGGGTGTTGTTTCCAATGATATCGATATCATCGGCGTACTCTTATAGAAGATTGTACCTTCTCTATTTAGCTCTGCAGCTCGTATTATTTTCTCCAGCATCAGGTTAAAGAAATCGCACGAGAGTGAGTCACCTTGTCTGAAACCTCGTCTGGTATCGAACGGCTCGGAGAGGTCCTTCCCGATCCTGACGGAGCTTTTGGTGTTGCTCAACGTCAGCTTACACAGCTGTATTAGTTTTGCGGGGATACCAAATTCAGACATCGCGGCATAAAGGCAGCTCCTTTTCGTGCTGTCGAAAGCAGCTTTAAAGTCGACAAAGAGATTGTGTGTGTCGATCCTATTTTCACGGGTCTTCTCCAAAATTTGGCGCATGGTAAATATCTGGTCTGTTGTTGATTTTCCAGGTCTAAAGCCACACTGATAAGGTCCAATCAGTTTGTTGACTGTGGGCTTTAGTCTTTCACACAATACGCTCGACAGAACCTTATACGCGATGTTGAGGAGGCTTATCCCACCATAATTGGCGCAAATTGTGGGGTCTCCCTTTTTGTGTATTGGGCAGAGTACACTCTGATCGAAGTATCTACCGGATTGCAAAACCGCAAAGGTCATGTGCAAAGCGGTAGAACAGAAATATACAAGTTACCTACTAGCACTCGATAGAAGGGGTTGTAGGACTATGGTTGGCATACTTACTGATCACAGCCTAGTAGCGGTACACGCCTATAAGATGGGACTATCAGATCGGGAGGAATGCAGGAAGTGTCAATAGCAGGGCACCAAGAAAACAGTGGGGCATCTCTTGTGCCTTTGTCCTACGGTAACAAGTTTCACCTATCTAGGGGCCCTACAGTACGCTAAGTTATAGTGAGGCCTCATAATCTACTAAAATTCGCATCAAGCGCTGGCCTCTTAACCGATGACTACTACTTAGGGAAAAAAGTACTACATCTGTTATCGCCAAGGACAGGCAACCTAACCTAATGTAATGTGGATTTATTGCACATAAATTGCCATAAAATACTTTCGATAATAAAATTTATAATTTCAAAAGCAAACTAATTGCACAAATGCATATTATTCCAACAAAGTGAACAAAATAAATATATTTTCTTTACCTCAAAAATACAAAAAATTAAATAACTAAATTAAGATAAACTTAATTAACTATCCAACCGAGCAATTTGCCACGTTTATGTGTACGAACTTCACTTTTATTGCTTCAATACGAAGAGCACTTCTTTTGTTTTGTTAATACTCGAGCGTACACCGACTGGTGCTCTTTGAGCAGAGTCTGCTACAGTGTTTGGCTATCGTACAATTTAATTAACTGCAGCAACAATAAGCGAGCAACTTAGTAAGGCAAATATAAACGAGTCCATTAGAAACTTCCAACTAATGCACGCAGTTACGGTCACTTGTGTGGAAAGCTGTCGACCAGAAATTGCTGGCAGCCGCATCCGCATCAATTTTAACAGATGGGCTCAATATACTGACCTTTCACATATGCACGTGCAAAAACGTGGCGGTGAGCATGTGCTTGAATAAAACAATAATAAATTCCATTTACTACACGAGCAGTATAATAGTTTGCAAAGTGTTTGCGTGTTTTAAGTGGATTTTTCCGTCTGCCTTTTCGACGACATGGTAAAACATTTGCAAGCAACTATTTTATTTATTTATTTATTTTTTTGCTAACTAAGAGATCGCTTGCTATTATTAGTGTAAATACTTCTAGAGAAGTAGTATCATAGTCTTTTCTATCAAATTAATTGATCAATAAAAATTTTTATTGAGAAACCAGTTTTTGCTCTTCGCACTGCCGGTTACTCGAAAATCGATCAGCTGTTATGCATTTTTGTTTTTGATTTTCATAAGAAGTTGGTAAGTTTCAACAGCTGATTGCTATATTTTCAATAAATACAGCCATTATTTCCAGCAGCAAGATCTACCATCGAGTAGTATTAATGATTTTTTTTAATCAGAAATACAGCCAATGGCAGACAAATAACATAAGCGTAATTACAAATACGTTCTTAGTCGCAGAGTTGCATTTCATTTTCAACTCCATTAAAATTCGATTAAATATTAATGTAGAAAAATGAGATTGTTTTATTTTGTATGGTAAATTGATCTAAATTAGCACTTTAATCGAGCAAATGCCGTTTAATTGATCAGTTAGCTCCTGTGTGCTATTAGATCAATTAAGGAAATATATCCAATTATATTATATAAATTTATATATCTATTCCAAATATATTTTTATACTTCTTTTGTTTTTGTACATGAAACCTCTACACTAGTTCACTGTATTTTCTTCTTTTTTGAACACACGTGAAAGTGCATTCACTTGTCCTATTTAGACCTCTGTTATGTGCTGTAGAAAACTACGAGAATAGCGACACTTCAGCAGCTCATTAGCATAATGAAGCTTGTAAAACGAGGAATGTGCGCAAACTTTTGTAGTTGCAGGTCACAGGAGAATAAAAAACGCAAATCGTAAAGCAGTAAAGGATGAGAATATTGGAGTATGAACTTACACTCATATATACATATATAAAAGTATATATTAAATTTAAAAACCAGTTACTGTGTTATGAAGTATATATTAAATATTTTTTAAAACAAAGCGAATCTAAATATTTATTATAAATATCAAACAACTAAAAAAAATGCATATTAATGTTTCATAAATTATTTTATTTTAAACCGGTGTCATTAATTTTTTTTTTGTTTTACGAATAATACTTAACCGGTGTTTCAGCTGCGTTTTAGTTTTTTTTTTTTACAAAATTTTAATTTTTAAATAAACAAACAAAAAGTAAGTCTCATATCTTGCATGAAAAAAAACCACAACAGACATAAACAACATTTATATGCAAATTAATGGCGTCAAAATATTTGTCATGCTATGCTCATGAACAATAAACCGGCATTTCTCGAGAATTATGGAAATAAGAAGTTTGGAAAAAGTTACAAAAAACGGAAAAAATCCACAACACAATTAATGCGTAGTTATTTAGCTAAAAACAATCACAAAAATCAATTACTCAATGTCAACGAAATCGAGTTAATAAGTTATTAGAGCTTAAAAACCAGATTTTAAATGCCAATTCGTTTATTCAATTAAATTTTTCAACTTTACCAGCTACCAGATAGTAGCCGAATATAAACTCAGTTTACGAATTTGAACTTACCCACACATCTTACTAAACAATATTCTCCTTAAATTCACAAATAAAATGGAATTTGGACTTATTCACTTATCTTGATAATGCGAAATTTTATTTTGTATTTAAAATTCTTAAATAAATTTGAGTATTATTACTTACACATTATACATTTCATAATTGACGTTGTAATATATAGTTTATATGGTATGTACATACCTGTAAATAGAAGAAAAAATTAATTTTAAAATACCTCTTCAATAACTAATTTATTAATTTGTAACATATATTGCTTCAAAAATACACATATGTGAGAAATATGAAAATGGAATGTATTTGAGTGAAAAAATTAAATTCCAGTGAACACATACCATAAATGCCACCTACTCCGGTGTATAGTATATACATAATTTACATACATAAATACATGAATTAATTGTTATTGCTTTGGGGAAAGCTTTAATTGCATACTTGTGCAATTACAGTCTCTCTCTCACAAAATTAATGCCGCAAATTAATTAAGTGTATTTGTGTAGCCACAGAACGATTCAGTGCAATAAAATTGAAATGAAACGATGAAATCAACGTCTCCATATACATTTGCTTGATTCATTCATAGGCATTTACGAATGAATATGAGGTGTGGGAATTAATATTGATGTACATATTAATGTCTTAACACTGATTTTGACTATGTGAGTACGAGTGTATATTGAGTCAATATTACTAATAAAGTTGTGAGAGAATTATATATATATAATATATTTCTTATTACAGACTAATACAAGAAAAGATATACAGATCTCTAAAGGACGTACATTTCAACGATTGTATGAGTTTTCAGTATGGTTAAATGTTGTGCGCCGTAAATATGGCGCAGCTATCACTCAATTAAACAAGTTAGGTGTAAATAAGAGAATCTAAATCTGGTAGGCTGGTATAAAAAATTGGTATAAATTTCATATACTGGTATAATAAAAACTGGTATAAAACACATTGACTGCTATTACAAAAAACTGGCACAAATTTTACATAAGACTCATAAAATTATATGATATAAGTCATATAAGCTGATAAAATAATATAATTAAAAAAATAAGCGCTTATACAGTATACTCTCGAAAAGTAAATCGATTGGTATTTTGGGTAATTTACTTTTTCGAATAATTTACTTTTCCAAATATATACATAAATTATCTGTTTTTATAATATTAAATGCATTTTTAAACTTAAACAAGTAAGGAAGGGCTAAGTTCGGGTGCAACCGAACATTTTATACTCTCGCAATTTATTTATTTAACTTTATTAATATTATATAATACACAATTTGACCCACATATTCGTCATATATATGTATTGTATAAAGTCCATTGAAAGTTGGAAACCCTAATATTAGGTTAGATGTACCGAGGTCCTCATGTTCGATATATGGGGCCTTGACAATCTATGGTCCGATTTCAGTGATTTTTAGAATGGGGCTGCCACACCATAAAAGTAGTATTTGTGCAAAATTCTGCATCGATATCTTTACTAGTGCTTACTTTAAATATTGTAAAGTAAACGATTCAGATCTTCTTCTAGTTCTGGTATATAGGAAGTAGGCGTGGTTGTGAAGCGATTTGGCCTATTTTCACAACATATCATTGGGAAGCTAGGAAGATATTACAAACCAAGTTTCATTGAAATCGGTCGAGTAGTTCCTGAGATATGGTTTTTGACCCATAAGTGGGCAACGCCACGCCCATTTTCCATTTTGTAAAAAAATCTGAGTGCAGCTTCCATCTGCCATTTCTTATGTGAAATTTAGTGTTTCTGGAGTTTTTCGTTATTGAGTTAACCCACTTTTAGTAGTTTTCAACATAACCTTTATATGGGAAGTAGGCGTGGTTATAATCCGATTTTCTCCATTTTTGGACTGTATAAGGTAGTACCTAAAAAAAACGACTGCAGAAAGTTTGGTTTATATAGCTCTATTGGTTTGCGAGATATGTACAAAAAACTTAGTAGGAGGCGGGGCCATGCCCACTTCCCCAAAAAAATTACATCCACATATGCCCCTTCCTAGTGCGATCCTTCATACCAAATTTTATTTCCATAGCTTTATTTATGGCTTAGTTATGGCACTTTATGTGTTTTCGGTTTTCGCCATTTTGTGGGCGTGGCAGTGGACCGATTACGCCCATTTTCGAACTTAACCTTCTTATGGTGCCAAGGAACACGTGTTCCAAGTTTCATTAAGATATCTCAATTTTTACTCAAGTTACAGCTTGCACGGACGGACGGACAGACGGACAGACGGACAGACGGACGGACAGACAGACATCCGGATTTGAACTTTTCTCGTCACCCTGATCATTTTGATATATATAACCCTATATCTAACTCGTTTAGTTTTAGGACTTACAACCAACCGTTATGTGGACAAAACTATAATACTCTCGTAGCAACTTTGTTGCGAGAGTATAAAAATTAATTCATTTATTTGCTTCAATAAATCATATGGATTTACATGAAAAACATATTTACATTTACATACATACATATGTATTTACTATGAAGAGAAAAAAATCTTGAATATTCTTTTGTTTTTTTTTCTTTTGCAATATATTTTCTGACCATTTTTGTACGACAATTCAAAAAGTCTGACACCTGATTTGCATCGTTTTCATTTTTAAACTAGTGGATCAAGTAGGAGAGTTTATTTACTAAAAAGACGCGATAAACAAGAGAGTAAGTGTTTTTGCAACATCGTAAAAAACGCTGCTTGCTGCGTTTCGAATTTTTTATCACACTCTCTGAAAAGTAAATTAAAAAATTTACTTTTTCGAGGTGCATGTGTAATCTTAAAGGTGATTAACTTTTCCGCGATTATTTACATTCTGAGAATTTACTTTTCGAGAGTATACTGTACCACTTTAATGTGTATACAATATAATTTCCGGTATCGAATTCAACTAAAACCTTTAGTATTCAAACATTCAATATTTTTGTACAGTGGGGGACAAATTAATGATAGAAATTCACCATAGAAAACACAACATTTCGAAACAAGCACATTTTCCTACAAGGCTCTTCGGAATAAACAGACAATGCTTGTCAATTGTTGTCGACCCTTGGGATGAACGGGAAGTGTGCGCTGCCATTCAGTAAATAAATTAAGTGCGTACTTGCATATGTTTATTGCATTTGCAAGCAATTATTGCTCGCGCAACACAACGCGTTTGGGGTAATAACAATATGAATTAAATACAAGAGCACCATAACAACAGCAACGTTAGTTGTGGGGAACGAACATTGACAACATTAGAATACGTAATTATTACGGTGTACAACAACCATTTGTACGTGTTGATTCGCATAAAAAGTATTCAGTGGATTTTTGTTGTCGATAATAATTATTTATAATTAGAGTATGTACAACGAAAGGTGCATTAACATGCTACGCAGCACCTCCTTTTCATTAAATTACATGCACTTAAATGGTTATCAATTACTGTGTGTTAACATATGTGAAAATTTAAAATCTTTTTTGAAAAACGCTTCCAAAAGAACTCCAGTATTGCTTTACAAACACGGTTGAATAACTTATAAAACTTATGAATATTTACATAATTAATTGTATTACTATTAGTAAAAATAGTTTCAAACCATCAAAACCTTCATCTCAGCAATCACTGCACCAAACAAAAATTTTCTTGTTGAGATTAAGGAATTATCTTGATCCAATAGAACAAAGTCTATAGATACAGTTCTTAACTTAGCATAAACTTTCCACCAAAAAAATCATCACATCTTCGTTATAGATCTGATCTTTCTAAGTCGCGAAACGGTTAATTTTCATTGAATTTAAACATTCAACACAAATGATTTTTTACGAGCGCAAACACGTGTTGTCCGACATCCCATAGTCGTCACTAAATATAACAATTAATTTTACGCTTAAACAAACGCATAATTAATTCAATAAATTCAGATAATTTCGGCTTCTGAAAAAAAACTAAATGAAACGAAAAACTGCTGTCAATCTTAATTTACTGTTTACAAACAAACAAACTGGCAGCTTAAAGTTTTAAACCACACAAATGCAAATAAATGTTTTCGGGCTTCGCATTAGAAGCGCTTGCGGAATGCAAAGGAAGCCAACAAAAAAACATCCAATTACAAGCGTAAATGGGAAGGTTAAAAGTTCCCGCACTACATTATGCTAATGAGACCATCAACCGCCACTCTTTTCCGCTAAAGTGCGTCTGCACCGCCAGCAGCAGCGGTGAAATGTCAACGCAATAAAATGAGGTACAAATGAGAATGCACAAGAAAGGAAAGAAAATTGGTTGTAACCGAATTAGAAACGCATCCTTCGCAACGAAATTGGAATCTCGTGAAGCGCTTAAAGGTGGAAGAGCAAAGCTCGAACTCATGTTGTGGCGCACAGCAGCAGGCAGACATCATATATAATTGGCGACCAAGGTGTCATTTAAAGCTAACGATGTCCAACTTTAGTATACGTGTTTTAAAAAGTCTTCATAAAGCTTCTTAACACAACGGTAGACCGCTGCGCACAAGTTTAAAAACATTATTTGCATTATTTAGTTGAAGTTGAGGAAATTTCAAGTTTTATGACAACTTTTATTATATGTCTGTATTTGCATATTGTTTTCAAGTGTTTCACTTGTTCATAAAATTTTCAAGGTTTGGAACCTGATGGAGTCCGAGAATTATATGTCTGACATAAACATGACTCAAGAACACGACTTTGACTATTTTAGATACAGTTTTGAGAGATAGACTTTTTTCTTTTTAAAGTATTTTTATTTAAAATATCACTACATAAGCTACTACTTTCGAACTTTATTTAAGAAGAAAGTAAAATTACAATAAATTTGTTGTGAGAAAAAGCTAACGCAAGATAATGAATATACATCCACTTTGGCGGATCAAAGCGATTGCCTGAATATGCCGATCCATACACATTATAACGTATATCATGTAGTCACGACGTAAACGCCTCTAAATTTTGTGTGAGTTTAAGTTAAACGCTTTAATGTGGGATTTTTTTCTGCTTAGTCTGTCGTTTTAACTTTTTGAACTCATTTTTCATGATTATAGCGCCGGCCTCTTTCTTGTTGGAGTAACATAAAATTTTTAATGCGATCACCGAATGGTCAGGAATAGATACATACATTTTTGTATGTGAAAACAGCAGACAGATGTTTATATGAGAAGGTATGTATGTACATTATGCTACATTGTGGTAAACACTTGAGTAAAGGAAGCCAAATGCGGCACAACTGGCTGACGATGTGCCGACTTATGCTCTAGCTAGCAGGTAACAAAAGTTTAAGGTATTTATTGAAGGCACGTGCCTGAAACCAGTCTCGAATAAGTTTGTTCTATATGTTGTCATGTGTATACATTAGGGTGGTTATTAATTTCGTAAATTTTGAAAATTTTAACAAAGAGAATTACTCCATTATAAGGTGCATATGAACTATTTAAGATCATTTGAAGGCTTATGGAATTTAATATTTAATTGTAAGATTAGTGAAGTATAAAACAAATTTAATGAAATGAAAATTATGCCAGTTGCTATAATTAAAAAATAATAATTATATCTCTCTTAACATACATACATAATTTTCAGTCCTCTTTATGATTTAATTTTAAAATTAATTCAACAGTGAATTTGACTTTCCCACAAAATAACGGACATTATGTGACTAGCACTCTGCACCACAACTGCAACCACCTGCTATTAAAATGTCTGTCACGCTCGATTTTCCCATTGTTGTGCTTGCTTAAACAATTTTCGGGAAATGCATGCCACACATACATATACACGTGCATACATATGTTTATGCAGTGAACAAAAACCATTTCATTCGATTAACGTTCATTCTCTATGCACCCATTGATCGTACACATTCAGCTTAATAATTGTATTGTCTATGGATAATTCAACGGCATAAACTCTATTGTTCTGCTTTGATTGCTCTTTCGTTTTATTGTGATAGCCATATCACATGTGGCCTGTTATTTTAACTGCATAATTTAGCTATTATTAATTTTTGTGATTTTTAACTGTGATTTCTTCGTTTATGTGTCGATGTTTCATTGTTTAGTGTCATGCATTTTGAATTAATTTTCTTCGCACGTACGCTTAAGACACATACAGGAAACTGTTATTGTGCAGGAAGTGCATTTTCTTTAAAAATTAGCCATTAAAATTTTCTGGCAATAACGTAATATATTTTATTGGTTTTCACTGGAATACATATAATAATGAGATGAAGGGGAAATTTTAATTAAAACACCTTTTCAGTACATTTTTTGAATGAAAATGGTTATTTCTTTCTTAAAGCTTGATTGATTTTTTTGATTTTCTTCTTCATTGACCGATTGTTCATTTGAAAATATGTAAATAAAATAACAATAATAAATAAAATTAAACTTTGAAAAAATACAAATAATAGCAAAAAAGGAAACGGACAAATCTAAAATATATCTTTGAAACATATGGCAATATATGTTATGTTATCTTTGCACATAAAAACTAAATGTTAATGTTAAATATTAACTATAAATTACAAATTTTAAATTAATTAAACTGTATTGAAAAAAAATGGAATTAGTTTTACTGCATTTCACATATAAATCTTTAAAAGCCCCAAAATATATCTGTAAATGTCGCCCATTGAGTAACTAAAACGAGCGGAGAGCAATGCGCCTTCAAACACGCTCTTCTTCTGAGAAAATTTCTCCTCACTCACTACGCTCTCACATTTGAAATATAATCCAAAATATATATTTTCATTAATTATACTCTCGCAACAAATGTTGCTAAAGAGAGTATTATAGTTTTGTTCACATAACGGTTGTTTGTAACACCCAAAACTAAACGAGTTAGATATAGGGTTATATATACCAAAGTGATCAGGGTGAAGAGTGGAGTTCAAATCCGAATGTCTATCTGTCCGTCCGTCCGTCCGTCCGTCCGTCCGTCTGTGCAAGCTGTAACTTGAGTAAAAATTAAGATATCTTGATGAAACTTGGCACACTTATTTCTCGGCACCATAGGAAGGTTGCTTTCGAAAATGAGCAAAATCGGACCACTGCCACGCCCACAAAATGGCGAAAACCGAAAACACATAAAGTGCCATAACTAAGCCATAAATAAAGCTATGGAAATAAAATTTGGTATGAAGGATCGTACTATGGGCATATTTGGATGTAATTTTTTTGGGGAAGTGGGCGTGACTCCGCCCCCTACTAAGTTTTTTGTACATATCTCGCAAACCAATAGAGCTATATAAACCAAACTTTCTGCAGTCGTTTTTTTTAGCCACTTCCTAATACAGTCCAAAAATGAAAGAAATGGGATAATAACCACGCCCACCTCCCATACAAAAGTTAGGTTGAAAATTACTAAAAGTGGGTTAACTCATTAACGAAAAACGTCAGAAACACTAAATTTCACATAAGAAATGTCAGATGAAAGCTGCACTCAGATTTTTTTACAAAATGGAAAATGGGCGTGGCGTCGCCCACTTATGGGTCAAAAACCATATCTCAGGAACTACTCGACCGATTTCAATGAAACTTGGTTTGTAATAGTTTCCTTACATCCCAATTATATGTTGTGAAAATTGGCCAAATCGCTTCACAACCACGCCTACTTCCTATATACCAGAACTTTGAAGACGATCTGAATCGTTTACTTTACAATATATAAGTAAGCACTAGTGAAGATATCGATGCAGAACTTTGCACAAATACCACGTTTATAGTGTGGCAGCCCCATTCTAAAAATCACCGAAATCGGACCATAGGTTGTCAAGACCCCATATATCGAACACGAGGACCTCGGTGCTTCTAACCTAATATTATGGTTTCCAACTTTCAATGGACTTTATACAATATATATGACGAATATGTGGGTCAAATTGTGTATTATATAATATAAATAAAGTTAAATAAATAAATTGCGAGAGTATAAAATGTTCGGTTACACCCGAACTTAGCCCTTCCTTACTTGTTTTCAACATCGGTTTGGTTCATCTAACATACATACATTTTACGGGGAAAGTTTTTACGCAATGCATAAACGCTCTCACACTGCGTCTAACATCCTAACCTCCCAACCACCAAATTAACTATTTCTCTCACAAAGTGTACACAAAAGAGATTACCACAATTCGTTGGCACCGCAAATGTTGTGGTGAGCATACAGCCGGAAAGCTCTATGGGTCATTACAAGCACTACAGTGCAACGATGCAGTTAGTGTTTCCATACGACAAATGCGGAATAGCGCTGCATGTTAGTGGGTAGAGTAATCATCTCTCACTTATAGATATACTTAAATACATACATAGATATATAGATGTATATGTATAAGGGATATACTAGCATTTAACAGACCAGTTTATATGCGACATATTTTAGGTCACTTCATAATACTATGATAAATAATCATAACGCTTTTAAACGAATTGTTATTTGAAAAAAGAACAAATTTACAATGGTCCATAAATTAATTGTTATAGATTTTGATTTCACCAGTAATCAACCGGGCCAACTTATTAAGTGCTCGTAGTTTCAAAAAGCAATTCGGTTTACCAAGCCTTGGTGAGTAGCAAACAGAACAAACAACTGGTATAAATCATATAGACTGGTATAATACGAGTATAAAATGGAATGCCTTGATGTTATATGTATATAGAATTAAGAATATTTAAGCCCTGCTATCTCTGGTTCAGCTTAAGGGGCTATACCAGTGCGACATTTTCAAACAATCGATTTTTTTTTATTTTTTACTTATTCGATAGTTTATACTTTCAAAAAATATCTCGAAACGACATTTCTAAAAATGTATATCATAACTCAACGATACATTGACCGATCCACTTAAAATTTTGTCAATTTTTGATATTTTTCAAAAATCGTAGGTCATTGTATAGGAAATATATTTAACTTTAATAACCTTTTTGAATTTTTCGTTTAAGCAACTCATTCGGCCGGAATCATGTCAGCAGTTAGTTGTCTTTTGGCACCTCCGAAGACAGCATATAATTCCGTTATTTTTCAATAATTTTGTAAAGAAAAAATTTTTAAATGTAATTAATTGAACCTTATTATGTGCAAAAAAACTCTAAACAATCGACCGCGTACTTTCTTTAAAAAAAAATCACGAAAATCATTACACTTGTTTAATGAGTTACACTGGTATAGCCCCTTAAGAGTAATTATTGGATTAAAGAGATTCGAAAGAGTTTAATCTTCGGACATATTTCAGACCAATCCGAAGGCAAGTCATCTCAAGTATGTGATCCAAAAGTCACAAAAAATGTAAAGTCTACAGATACCCAGTTATAAGTAAACAATTTTAACCCAGTTAAATTGCGCTGGATTAAAAAAATCCCACGGTATCACGCTAAAATTAAGAGAGTGGAAAAATTATGAAAAATTGTGCCAACAATCACTTGAGTGAGACGTTTGTAGGAATAAACTTTCGTCATTTTCGTTTATTCTACATGTGGTACATGCAGTTAGAAATCCACGCCAACAAGAACAAACGCCATTATTAAACGCTAGGTGCATATGTGTAGTCATCACTAGCCAACATTGTCGAGTTGGGCCAACAACTAATTTGCATGCGTCGTCGATTTCACAAATACCAAGCTCAAGCGGCATATGAATTGTGTTAGTTCATGCATATGCACGAACACCAACATTTATCCGCATATCTGGTTCTAGTTCTAGATATACATAAATGTATGTACGTACAGTATTGTGTGAAATAATCGCTTTGAAATGATGGCAAATTAATATTTTTAAAATATAAAAAACTATTAGAATAAAAGGGTATTTATTGGGCGAATATATAAGTATTATAAAAGCTGGTTGCGAAACATACAAAAAGTTATATAAAAGTGGTATTTTTATCAAAAGTATGATACACAAACTTGTTGCTCATATTCCGCACAGCACTGTATAGTAATACCAGCAATGCACTCCGAGTGGACTGCCATGCACGTGAATGCCGCAATCAGCACACGGTGTTGCATACTTGCAGGCGTTTATACGAAAATGTATGCAATTCTGAGCGCAAAACTTGTTTCTACGTGACGCAAGCGAACTAGATTTTTTATTACTGTATTTTTTTATGTTCAAGGACACATTTTAAATGGGAGCAAAGGCGGCATAGAAAATGTATGTGTTTCTGCAAGCTATTCTCTCCGTTACCATAGAATTTCTAAAACACGTTAATTTTTTACAATACTCAGTGTCGCCTGAGCATATTTATATTGTTTTGTTCAAAATAATAAAAATAAAAAAAAACGCTCAAATAAATAAAAATAACCAACAGTGGTAACATGCATGCCATAAATTACCCCAATCGTTAATGAAATATTAAGCTGCTGCGTAACAGCTGTGTGACATGCAAACTTGTAAACTCATAAAGAAAAATTTCGAAAGTAAAAATTGTTTGTTTGTATTGTTGCAGGAGCTCACTTCTCACAAAACAAATGACGCTGTAAACTTAGCCAGCTAATGAAAAGGAGCGCTGGTGGTGAGCTGCTGAATTGTCATAGCAAAATTAAAAAAAGTATACAATGAAAGACAATGAAAAGTGTAACGTGAGCGCTTCTGGTAAATTTCTTCTTCTTCATTGTTTGGTTATGAATTAATTTCGCCTCACAAATGAAGTGGAAAGCTGAAGGACACGATTCAAGGTCATTGAACAAATTAAAATCACATTTATGTACCTCCAAATGAGATGTCATGCAAAGCGGCATGAAAGCTTATTTGCATATAACGGTGCGATGGATACACAGTATATACATATGTGTATGTACTGTGTATTTTTATATACAAAATTAATATTTTAAATATTTTGATAAAAAGCAAATTTCAAAATAGTTTATAAATCATAAAACTTGAGCTATCATAGCATTATAATAACTTTCCCAAAGCCTACAACGCAGCAGACATAATTCAGTCAGTCGTGGCGTATAAGCAACCGATTGCAGCAGCATTTCTGCGTGCATCGCATATGTAGCGTTTATATACGCATGAATAAGCAGCTTGTGTGGCTTTTAATGCCCGGCGTCTGCGGTTTCATATCCGCCCACTACTGTCTGTTATAGAGATGATAGGATGACAATCAGATCGAATGCGGTTTAGCGTAATTTCCCGTTAAACCCAGGCAATTAACGCCTATATGTAGGTGTGTTCCCGCAAATGTTTATTGTTCATTACACTATACATCACTGACTCAATGATGTATGTAAACTGATATGTAGTGCTTGAAATCAACGGTGATTTTTGTCTTTAATATTAATTCAATATCGACGAAGCTTATACACTACTAATCATAAATAATAATTTTAAACAAAGATCAAAGTCATGAATATTGAGAGAATGACACCAAAATCTAAAGCTGGCTTTCGAAAGCTCTAAAGCTGGCTAGATCTTCAACTCTATTCGTCTCAAATTTTATAAAATTAATTTTAATATTGAAAGCATTACACAGCTTTAAAATATAGATTATACATATGTTTTTATAGAATTTTACATTTATATTCTATATTATATTTTTATAATTTGCTTTCCAAAAGCTGCTGAAATCAGCGCAAAACATTTAAATATATATTGTTATTGTTTACGAATAGCAGTGCTGCAATATTTCAGCATTTAAATTGAAATAACTAATTTTTGCATTTTAAATATAAATAAATAAGGCTAACCAAAAGGAGTAGATTTTATTTTCAATATAATGCAAATAATCTACAATAGCAGTTAATGCAACGCAAATTATCAATTTGACGGCGACACAAGAAAGCAGAAACAAAGAGCTTTTGATTAGTGTAATTGCATTGATTATTTGGATTTATCAGCGCTGTGATTCCCCAGAATTTATTAATTTTCTATATTTGAAGAGAACACATTTTGTAATAATATTAATTAAATATTAATTAGCACATATGTACAATTTAATTTGGAATTGAGAACAAAACGCCTCAAGCATCGAACACTTGTGCAACTTATTATAACATATGATAACATTTTCTTCATTAGAGCCAATTAGTCCGCGTCAGCATATAAAGCGAGAATTATGTCTTCCAATAAAGGCATTGTATTTATTATGCAATTGTAATTATTTGCGTAAATTAGCAAACTATTAGCGACATTTTATGGAAATGGAAAGCGAATCAGTGAATTCGTGTGGAAATGATTTCAGCGATGTACTCACACCAACTTGCGTTGCTATGAGTTAATATGCGTTCGCTCGGTTAATGAAAGACATATAGTTTCATATTTTTAATGGTCAATTAAAATTCTTTATTACATTACAGTTCGAGCACTGACAAAACTGACCACCGCTTGAAAATGGGTGATTGCACAATACAACTACAACAACAAAGTGCTGTTAACGGTATATGCGAAAGAATAGTCTTTTGGTTACTCGTTATACGTCCAGATTTTGACATTTTATTGTCAGCATATAATATTAATTATGCAAAATATTAATCATGTCATTAATTATGTCGTTTGTTTGACTCATGTTGGAGATATACAGTCATGTGAAAAATAATAGGGACACATGACACATGTCCCTATTATTTCGCACACTCAAAAACGATCTTCTTCTTCTTGACTGTCGTAGACACCGCTTACGCGGTTATAGCCGAGTGCAAAACAGCGCGCCACGTATCCCTCCTTCTGGCAGTTTGGCGCCAATTGGTTATACCAAGCGAAGCCAGGTCCCTCTCCACCTGGTCCTTCCATCGGAGTGGAGGTCTCCCTCTTCCTCGGCTTCCTTCCCCCAGCGGGTACTGCATCGAATACTTTCAGAGCTGGAGCACTTTCATCCATTCGAACAACATGACCTAGCCAGCGTAGCCGCTGTCTTTTTATTCGCTGGACTATGTCTATGTCGTCGAATAACACATACAGCTCATCGTTCCATCGACGGGAATGATGAGAGACTTGTAGAGTTTGGTTTTTGTTTGTCGAGAGAGGACTTTACTTTTCAATTGCCTACTATGCACTAAATAGTAGCACCTGTTGGCAAGAGTGATTCTGCCTTGGATTTCCAGGCTGACATTGTTATTGCTGTTAATGCTGGTTCCCAGGTAGACGAAATTATCTAAAACTTCAATGTTATGACTGTCAACAGTGACGTGGGAGCCAAGACGCGAATACTTTGACTGTTTGTTTGATGACAGGAGATATTTCGTCTTGTCCTCGTTCACCACCAGACCCATACGCTTCGCTTCCTTATCCAGTCTGGAAAAAGCAGAACTAACGGCTCGGGTGTTGTTTCCAATGATATCGATATCATCGGCGTACGCCAGTAGCTGTACACTCTTATAGAAGATTGTACCTTCTCTATTTAGCTCTGCAGCTCGTATTATTTTCTCCAGCATCAGGTTAAAGAAATCACACGAGAGTGAGTCACCTTGTCTGAAACCTCGTCTGGTATCGAACGGCTCGGAGAGGTCCTTCCCGATCCTGACGGAGCTTTTGGTGTTGCTCAACGTCAGCTTACACAGCCTTATTAGTTTTGCGGGGATACCAAATTCAGATATCGCGGCATAAAGGCAGCTCCTTTTCGTGCTGTCGAAAGCAGCTTTAAAGTCGACAAAGAGATGGTGTGTGTCGATCCTATTTAACGATCTTACTTCACAAAATGATCAACATTTTTTCTGTGATAACGGTTCTTTACTTCACTGACATCCCAGCAAACAATTGCATGTTACATTTTTGATAATTTTTTTATTTTATTTTTACTTTTATTTTTTACCTATTTTCAAGCTAGTGTCCCTATTAATTTTCACATGACGGTATGTATATATACATTTCTATATTTTGTTTATTTGCTCGATACCTTTCAATTTTTCGCAATTTACCAGGCGGTTAGTTTTTCGAAAACACATACATACGCACACGATACACGACCACGTAGCGTGCACCACGTCCCACAATGCAACATGCCAATGGAGCGCAAGAAATTACGGTCGCATCCTTTACTGTTGCCAAAATCAACACAAAAACGCTGCCAAGTGATGCAGTTGCAAATTTAAATTTTTATCAAATTTCCAAAATGTTGGGTAAATAATGACAGACATACGGCAAATCGATATTAACTTTCCATTTTAGGGGTGGGGTGGTGCTGAGAGTGTTCATAGGAGAAAAAGTTTGGATGAAATATTTCAAAGTAAGTTTACATATACGAGTATATTGCAACATGAAAGCATGTTTGGGTGGTATGCTATTTTTGTTGGCATGTCGGCTCGTTGTTTTGCAGTCCGTCAGCGCTGCCACATTGTTATGCAAACATATAAAACAAAAATAAAACGAGGAATTTCAAATAAATAAGTAAATAAATTATTTAACGATATAGCTGGTAGCTGGTATACATATACAGTAGAGGACAAAAAACGGGGCACTTTCTGTTTGAGACTTTAATTTACATCGACGTGAATACAAGTGAATATTAATTATACTAAGTGTATTGTTCAGCTAAATAAAACTTTTTTATTATATGTCGTTATGTTGGTTGCTTTTAAATAAAAGCAAAAAATCCCTCATTTCTAGAGTCTCCTTTTATGTCCGCCACTGTATGTGCGTATTAGGGTGGCACTTAAGTATAAGGATTTTAATTTTTCCTAAAACTCACTTCCTGCCTTACTTACTTAATACTTAAGGGATTGGTGATTAAAGCGTGTCTCATAACCCAAAAGATTTAAATGTGTCTAAATGGTCTTAAAGAAAAAACAGTATTTTTCCACAATCGAGCTACTATAGTTAAATATTATGATTTTCATAATAGCCGTTTCGCACAGTTAAATTAATTGATAAATTAAAATTTTAATAGAGAAACCAGTTTATGCGCTTCACACTGCCGGCTACTCGATAATCGATTGGCTGTTACACCTTTTTCTCTTTTCTTTTCATAAGAAGTTGGTAAGTTTCATCAGCTAATTGCTATTTTATTATTTATTTCCAGCAGCGACATCTAAAGTCGAGTCGCGTCAACAACAACGCGCAGACAAAGAACGTATATGTAATTACAAAATACGTTTTTTGTCGCAGAGTTGCATTGCATTTTCAACTCGATTATAATCCGACAAAAAATTAATGTAGAAAAATTTAATTTTTATTTTGTATGGTAAATCGATCTAAATCAGCGATTTAATCGAGCAAAGACCGGTTTGTTGATCAATTAGCTCCTGTGTGATACGGCTATAATTTAATTGCAAACTTCGCTTATACATCTGTGAGTTGTAATTGCTGTAAAATCTAAAATCGAATCAAAGCAATGTTTGTCTTTTAGCAGACTAGGTTTGTGAATACCTCCACTAACATGAAGTGAAAGAAAAACACCCAAAAATGGTAAAAGAATTAAATTTATAACGGATTCAATGCCAACTGAATATGTTATAAAGACGATTGGTCACTTGGTAATTCATTTGCCATTTTCGGTTTGAACAATATTTGTCCGCGTGTCAAGTGACAATATCTGATTAAAAAAAACATATATTTTTGCTATTTTACGGTTATAAGCTATATATGTATATACAAACTTATGTTCTTTTGTAATATAAAAGCAAAAACATTTCCGTATAGTTTACAATGCGAGTTCAATGCCATTACCGTGCTCGCCACACATACAGTTATCTTCCTGTCCAACATAAATGGCACTCTTTGGCAATTAACACACAAATTAATATGTTTGCCGATATATATATGTAGGTATATATTTATGGAATTGTTTGTATGAATATTCGCATGAATGAATATGTATGTATGAATGTCTATTCAGAATTAGCTTACAGTTATTGAACATTGGCACTCGCATTTCTATGTTTATTCTGTTTTGACTCAATGCTTCAGGTAGGCCAGGCAAGGCGAGTGGACGGATTTTCCAGTTCATTTCGTGTGATTTAAGAATTTTTGTCACGCGTTGGTTTCCTGTCGTTTGCTGCATTAGCATTTTTATCAATACAAGCACGTGCTGGCAGACACGGACACACACACGTCTATACATTCACATATGCATGTGTGTACCCTGCCAGCCAGGCCTAACCACTTTCCCCTCATGCTTCTTCAATTACTAACACCAACGCACACGTTTGGGTTGTTTTGTTTTTGTATTCGTACGTGCGAGGGGAATAGTGGTTAAAAAACTCACAAGCAGCTTTGGCTGGCAGGGTATTTATAATATGTATGCGTGTAAGTGGACTCATGTGATAATTTTCACCTAACACTTGTATGCGATTACGAGTGTTCTTATATTTATTTACATACACACAAACATACTTGTGTATGTAGGCTTAACACATACAGTCAATATGTATGTAGGCGCATAGGAATCATTTGTATTTGCATTACGCTCGCCGGCGCTCGATAAGATCTCTATCGCAATGCCGTGTTCAAAAGGTAAGGTGAGAAAATGCTTATGTTCTATTGTTAAATAGTGTGTGGTTGTTGTTTCTAGTTACACGCCACTTTTGGCAGTTGAAAACCTTTTCTACACGACAAACACACACACACACAGGTATGAATAGAGACCAAACGAAGCAGCATAGTGTTGGCAGGATTAGCCAGGTTATCGGCACACTTTCAATTTCTTCTTGTTCCTCCCTCTCTGCTCTCTGTTGTTACACATTGGGTACTTATGTACACTGTTGTTGTTGATTTTGTACATTATTTGTACAATTCACAGTCTTCGTGTTTATTTACATGACCATTAAATAACATCCCTGTATTGTGCTGTTGATTGCGGTGAGGGATTTGGTTTGCAGCTCACGCATGCAGCGGCAATTGTTTGACGGCACAACGACAATACTTTGTCCAGGAATTGAGTTGTGTGTTTGGAAAGCGTAATGACTGTATATGGAGGCGTGGGTATGTATGTTATGTGCGTGTGGGAAGGACAATTAGAAATTCTTTCGTTTTGCCATATAAATTTCTACAGGAAATGTATGGCAATAAAATCTTGAATCACATTTATTTATTTTGTGTTGTAAGTGAGCGTGCTAAAAATATTTCTTGAGTTTAATTACTAGAATTCTTATCTTATTTGCACATTTTAGTTTTCATAGAACACATAAAATATTGTAGGAAAAGGCTGAAGTGTAAATTAAGAAAAAAATATGAAGACATATAAAATTTGTCTAAAAACTTAAAAAGTTTGTTATCTTTTAACCACATATTCAAATTCAACTAGTTCAAACGCATCAATTAAGTTAAGCCATACCCATAATAGTGATATATAATTCTGTCTCAGCGAATTTCATAACCATGTGTGCACATCGGCATGTTATGTGAAGGCCGTCTTACAAGAGATTTGAGAGATTGAAAGGTTTGTTTTAGATTTCTCAAGGATAAAATGTTCTATTCTGAAAAGGGTTGAAATAATAATCCTAAAATTTACATATGTTTGACATGAACGACATATGTTCGAACATAGCTCGAGAGCTAAGTAGTTTAATTTATTTGTACAGTGATTTTTAAAGAAGGCAGATTGCTCGAAAACTTGAAATTGCTACTTAATTTTGGATTAATTTTGATTAAATATATTGTATGAATATTCAGCGTTCTTTCCGTACTCGCTTATATGCGTTAGGCTTTGTGTCTCTGTATCTGGTTACTGTCATATTCTTCTTCAAATATCTGCTTCATCATACCAACATAAAAGCGACTGTTTTTAAAATGTGTTTCAAGTCAACAACATGAAATCATCATCAGAAGATTTCTTCAATGCTCGCAACAAATGACATATATGTATCTCATCCAGATACCAGCTACTGATTGCTTGATTGGGCGTTTTCTCAAATCTCTCCCAGTTACAGTGGAACTTCTCTAACACGAATCACCATAATCCACAAAAAAACTTCGAGTTAGAGAGACTTCGAGTTATAAAATATTCATTAAAACATTAAATTTTTGAAAAAACTGTAAAATGTAGGTATATATATTATACCCAGCCTTATTTATTTACTTCGCATAAAGTTTTATGTTCATATGTTGAAACATGTATTCTGTAATTTTGTTTGTTGCAGTTTGCTTTTGATTGGCTCTTCACGTCTGTATCCCATGCCTTTGTTACATGATTTATGCAATTCATAAGTGTAATATGATATTTTTTGGTCGCCTCCATACGATATAGAGAAACTCTTTTAAAATACTGCCTCGATAGTAAAATATTTTATTATCCCTTGGTCGAAAAGTTCGACTTATGGAATGAATTTTGTACGAAAATTTACGTCTATTTCCATTTCAAGAGTTCGAGTTATGGAGAACTTCGAGTTAGGGAAGGAAATTTGTATGAAATTTTGCTTCTAAACGCCAATTCAAGTGTTCGAGTTATGGAAGTTCCACTGTATTTTAATTTACTAAATTGCCTAATTAAAAAATCGTGGCGTATAATTCTAACTACATGTGCATTTTAAAAGCTGTCTACAATTTTATGAGTACTCATTGAGTAGGCAGTCAATTTAAAACCGACAGAATTAGCACTCAGGAATGAATTGTCATTCGACGTTGTCTCCAACCAAATATAATAAATTGCAATAGAAAATAACGGTAATAAATAACCAGTAATTAAAAAGTGGATAATTTATTTTTAAAATAATTACTTACAATAAAATAAGTGTTTTTTGATCAAGTATTTTGTTTTTATTAACATCAATTTTGAATTTTCTTTTATTTTTACTAATATTATATTTGATTCTTTTTTAATATTATGGGCTTCTTACTTTTTAAAACTTATAATTTTTAATTAAAAATAAATTCAGTTGAGTTATTTTAATTTTGAATGGTTACCTTTTACTTTTATTGAATATTTATTGAATCTTTATCTTTATTGTTCATGTTTCATTTCATAAGCTATCAAAAAGAAACCTAAAACTCTCATCTCTAATGACCCGAACAAACAATTCTATTTATTTTTTCAATTGCTTACGAAGCTTAAAACAAAATAGAATCCAAATCTGAATATGCAGTTGATGGACATAAATTAAATACTTGTTTTACATGCATACACACATACACTACATAAATATATAATATATGTATATACCTGAAAGGTTCCACGCAATGAGCAGCGCATCAACAACAACTACGACGGTCATAAAATATACAAAATTAAATGAATTAAAAATAGACAATACAAATATTTTACTTTATGTTTCTCCCCACTCTTCTCTTCCACACTCTTTCGCTTTCTACATGATATTTAAATTGAAAAACACCGACCACACGGAAGATGGTGCAAACGGTGTGCGGCGACGCGGCGCGATGACATAATTCGACCAGCGAGACAAACTGCCGCGCGTTTTCACGGCGACGGCAACAATTTGAGGGCGTACACGTTGCATGGAGAAGATAAAATAGAACAGCGTGCGCGTCTCTATTGTCACTGAACAACTCAATTAACATTTATAAAGCATGTTATAGTACAAAAGTATGTATATTTATGGTCATATTTACCCTGCCAGCCAAAGGTGGTGAAAAAGCTGGTTAAACCGAAGTTTTTTAAACCCACAAAAGTGGTAAAAAAAGTGGTGAGTTTGCCATAGGCCAGCATAGCTGCTTGTGAGTTTTTTAACCACTATTCCCCTCACACGTACGAATACAAAAACAAAACAACCCAAAAATGTGCGTTGGTGTTAGTAATTGAAGAAACATGAGGGGAAAGTGGTTAGGCCTGGCTGGCAGGGTAGGAGGATGATGACGGTGCGCTTTTTGCGACACACACACACATATACATATATACACAAGTAAGCGCGTGCACACCATAATTCAAATTGGATTATGTTATTTAATTGTAACATTTCAAATGTAATAAATCAAATTGCAAATTAGCGAAAAGAGTTGGCAGAAGCGTCTACCTATTCACAAATGAATTCACGCGCATGTTGGCATGCGCGCTTATGAGAACATTGGCAAAAAAACAAAAGCAAAATTCATGTCATTCAATTTACAACAACAATATTTTTTTTATTTATACATGAACACATATTTTTTCGGTCCAATTTGTATTTTTATTCTGGCACGCGGCGATGCGCTGCGTGACGCACATTTTAATTTGACGACTTCGCATATTCTTCACATCCAAACGCTACATTGTACTTTGTCCACTGTCTTGGCAATTAATTTTATGATCTACGCGACAATCAAATTTACAAATTTAGTAAAACCATTAGCAATTGTCCGTAACAAAGCCAAACGCTCGAGGACTGCACACAGAACGTGGCATGAAAGTCCATGCAAAGGCTTCATAGAGCGCAACATTGTTTCTGGCTAGGGAGGGACCTTGAAAAGGCAACGAAAGAATTTTAAATAAAAATTCCGACAATCTTTGAGGAAATGTGTTTTCTTTTTTTTTATGTTGACTACTGTGCGTTGAATGAAAACTTCGGAACGCCAAACAGTCTCAGCGATTTTGCTAAAAATATTTATTGGCGGTGCAGATAGCAAAAATAAAAAAATAAAATTCAATTATAAAATTAGCTACAACAAAAAATACTTAGGATTGCACTTATGAACGTAGAAGGCATGCAAGTTTTGTGTACGCGGAACGATACAATAGAATCGCTTATTTCTTTAGAGTTTTTTCTAAGACGAGGGCTAAAAATGCGAATGATGAATACAAATTAGATTGTCAAGTGCACAAGGCAATGTAAAATATCTGTGGGTGATATTTACGACACACGATATATATATTTTAAGAATGTAAAGAATGCCGAGAAAATTTGATTTAATCATACATACATGTGTCTGGCTCTTTCGCCGACCGTAGACTTCATAGAACAAGTAATATGTTCATATCTTAATGAGATAAGTACAGAAGTTGCTCTCTACATGAGAAAAAATGTAATACTGAAGGCACTTTGTTTGTAAAATAATGAAAAAAAGTTTAGAGAATAAAGAAAGTAAGTAGTATATTTTTAGGTAAATAGACGATGGAATAGATATTCCATTACCCGACCAAGAAGAAATTCGATTAGCAATTACCCGCTTGAAGAACAACAAAGCGGCGGGGGCCGATTGACTACCGAGCTATTCAAATAAAGCGGCGAAGAACTGATAAGGTGCATGCATCAGCTTCTTTGTAGAATATGGTCGGAAGAAAGCCTGCCCGACGATTGGAATCTCAGTGTGCTCTGCCCAATCCATAAAAAGGGAGACCCCACAATCTGCGCCAATTACCGTGGTATAAGTCGCCTCAATATCGCATATAAGGTTTTGTCGAGCGTATTGTGTGAAAGACTAAAGCCCACCGTCACTGAACTGATTGGACCTTATCAGTGTGGCTTTAGACCTGGAAAATCGACAATGGACCAAACGAGGCTTCAGACAAGGTGACTCATTCTCGTGTGATTTCTTTAACCTGATGCTGGAGAAAATAATACGAGCTGCTGAGCTAAATAGAGAAGGTACAATCTTCTACAACAGTGTACAGCTGCTGGCGTATGCCGATGATATTGATGTCATCGAGAGCAACAACCGCGCCGTTTGTTATGCTTTTTCCAGACTAGATACGGCGTATGGATCTGGTGGTGAATGAGGAGAAGACGAAATATCTCATGTCATCAAACAAGCAGTCGGCGCACTCGCATCTTGGCTCCCACGTCACTGTTGAGTCATACCTTTGATGTAGCAGATAGTTTCGTCTATTTGAGAACCAGCGTTAATAACAACAACAATGTCAGTCTTGAAATCCAACGCAGAATCACTCTTGCCAACAGGTGCTACTTTGGACTGAGTAGGCAATTGAGAAGTAAAGCCCTCTCTCGACGAACAAAAATCAAAATCTACAAGTCGCTCATTATACCCGCCCTGATGTATGGCGTCGAAGCGTGGACGATGACAACATCCGTTGAGACGACTCTTGGGGTTTTGGAGAAAAAGGTTTTACGTAAGATTTATGGTCGTCTGAACATTGGCAACGGCGAATACCGGAGACGATGGAACGATGAGCTGTACGATTTATACGACGACATTGACATAGTTCACTCCGGCTCTGAAAGTGTTCGATGCAGTACCCGCTGGAGGAAGCCGCGGAAGAGGACGACCTCCACTCCAGTTGGCGCCAAAAAGCAAAAAGGAGGAACGTGTGGCGCGATCTGGTGGATTCGGTTATAATCGCTTAAAGCGGTTACTACGCCAAATATATATATATAAACTAGCTGACCCGGCAAACTTCGTTCTGCCCAAAATAGATTTTTTTTTTCATTTCAAAAATTACACCGGTATTGGTTTTAATAGAATATGAACGATTTTTCTAAATTTTACTCGGAAGTGAATTGCCAGAACCTGCCTGATAAACATTTTTCTCGAGGGTACATTAATGCTTTTTGAATTTAATTGCTTGAAAAATGCTACTCTTTTCAATAATGCTGACACATCACGTCCAGGATTTGTTGGCCATTTAATAAAATTAAGTTTGTACTATTCTCATTCAATTTTATTAGTTTTAATCGAGTCTCGAAAATATATAATTTTAGTACATATTTAGTTTAGGGCTGCACGGTACACGATATTTTTGGTTTTCTGTTCCGTGGCGTAAATAAACAGTGAGGAAGGTTTTCCAACACAGGAACACGCCACATAGAGCTGGCCATGTGAAAAGCAAGACATTTCTAAATTTATGCCGCATACTTCCAGCGACTGCCCTTGTGACTTGTTTATTGTCATCGCAAATGCAAGTTTCACTGGGAACTGCAAACGTCTGAATTGGAATGGCAAATCTGTTGAAGTTAATGGAATTCGGGGAAGTAAGCATTCCTCTCCCTTGAACGGGTCTTTCAAAATGCTTGCCACTATTAAATTCTCCATTAGCTTGGTCACAATCAGTCGAGTACCATTGCACAGTTTGGGAGCATGAAGATTCCGTAGCATAATAACCACAGACCCAACTTTGAGACGCAAATTATTAGGCGGCATACCAGGCGGCATCAAAGAGTTTAAGAACTCCACTGGGTAATTTACTACCTCGTTTTCATTTTCAACGCGATCGATTGATTTATATGACCGCAGATCTCCCGGAATTTGATTTTGAATCGTCCAATTCAAGTCGTTGACATCCATATTTTTTGCTACTAAAATTGCGCGCGTGCTTAACCAATCGCAGTTACCATAATTTTGAGCAATATTTGGATATACACTACTGATTAGTTCATATTTAATAGATGTGAATTGGATTTCATATTTATTAGTTGGAATCGATATTAATCCACTGCAAGGATCTATCGGAACTTGTCCATTTCCGATTCGCAGCAGCTCTTTTGAAAACACCTCCGCAGTTCTATCGTTTTGCAGCAAAACTCGCATATTCATGGTAAATGAAATGGTTTTAACAAACCTCCACAAATGCGATGACTTCAGACATGGGTTTAGCTCATCCGCTGCTGTTGATTTTGGAATCACGGGAAGTGTTTGTCTAAAGTCGCCCGACAGCAATATCATCACTCCTCCAAAGCAACGATTATTGTTGCGCAAATCTCTCAGTGTTCGGTCGAGTGCTTCTAATGATCGTTTGTGGGCCATTGTGCATTCATCCCATATGATTAACTTACATTTTTTTAAAACTTGTGCCATTGCTTTGAAACATTGCAAACAGGACTTTCGTGTATTTGCAAGTTTAATGGAAGCTTTAATGCTGAATGTGCCGTTCTTCCACCTTCTAACATTGTTGCAGCAATCCCGGTAGATGCAAGAGCTAATGCAATACCACCTTGACCACGTATTGCTGCTAGTATTAAAGACAATAGGAACGTTTTGCCAGTCCCGCCGGGCGCATCGAGGAAAAATATGCCACCGTTTCCACTATCTACAGCATTTATTAGCTGATTGTACGCACTGCTTTGCTGTTCATTCAACAGTGGAACATTTGTTTGTACTTGTTGTTGCAAGTGAGTTATATCGTAAGCACGCTCGCGTTCCAATTCGCGACTCACTAAATCCCTTGTTTGACGACTTGGTGCCGGCATATGAACTTCAATCAATAGTTTTCCACTCATAAGTAAACATAAATCTTCAATAAGGACTAATGCCTCATTGTAGATGTCAGCGTTCATTTGTAAGTCGACATTTCTCGTCGCTAATCGCAGGCGATGCAAAATATCTTCTGCCATGTCATCTTTGTAAAAGAAAAATAGCACGTAACACAACCAAAATTACGATATAACCGCTACTGTCACCGATAAATAAACAAAAATAGCAAGAAACAACCAAAATGTCGTGCTAGGTGGAAAATGAGATAAATATATGGTGGATTAACAACCAAAATAATTAAAGATTGTATGGGTGGCTCCACGCCCCCTTTTTCGATAACGCCAAGTTTTATGTGTGAGAATGGTGTTATTTCCTATAGCTCTATACCAATTTTCATGTTCCAACTTTAAACACTTTTGAAGATATTCACCTTGAAAAATTCAGTTTGTATGGGAGGTGCCACGCCCCCTTTTCCGATTACCCCTTCTTTTATGTGTAAGAAGGTTTTTGATACCATATAGGTCTATACCAATTTTCAGGTCCCTACCTTGAACCCTTTCACAGATATTCTGCTTAAAAAATTCAGTTTGTATGGGAGGTGCCAGGCCCCCTTTTCCGATTACCCCTTCTTTTATGTGTAAGAAGGCTTTTGATACCATATAGGTCTATACCAATTTTCAGGTCCCTACCTTGAACCCTTTCACAGATATTCTGCTTAAAAAATTTAGTTTGTATGGGAGGTACCACGCCCCCTTATTCGATAGCCCCCGGTTTTATAGGTGAGAGTGGTGTTGTTATCCTGTAGCTCTGTACCAATATTCATGTTCCTACCTTAAACACTTTTGAAGATATTCGGCTTGAAAAATTCAATTTGTATGGGAGGTGCCACGCCCCCTTGATATTTTGTTTTTATTTTTAGATGTTGGCCGATTCTCATAGATACCGGATAAGCACAAAAAATTTCATCAAAATCGGTCAAGCCGTTTCGGAGGAGTATGGCAACGAAAACTGTGACACGAGAATTTTATATATTAGATAGATCTTACATATATATATATATATACACTTACAAATTCGACAAAGACGAAAAGGAAGTTTGGAGTTATTGCTCTAAAAGAGCTTGGGTAAAAAGCGAGTAAAAACAAGACATCCCCACATTTTCAGAAATAATACAAAATTATACACTTTTCATTTTTATACGACCTAGAAACACTCAAACAATTCAACGGTAAAAATATATATATCCATATAATTATCGCTTACCTGATCTTGGCAGAAGTAACCGAATCCAATAATACCGGCAATTGCCAAAAAGAGGCAAAATAGAATGATTGTTCGTATTTTGGAGCGTGGTTCCATTTTCTTAATCTCGTAAACACCGCTAGGCAGAAGTAAAGCAAAATCACTATCAACTTGTACAGAGACGTTCTTTTGCATATCCACTGGCATGTTCCGACATAGGCAACACGAACTACACGTACAATTTTTTACTACCACACCAACGGTATAAGCCGACTGCCAGCCGCTGTCTGCATCGCCAACAACTCCTCACTCAGTCTTTCACCGCATGAAGGAACGAACGAACGAACACTTTAGTTTGAACAATGCGGTTGTAACGTTCTTGTGGCTGACTGAGTTTAAGTGAAGGCTTTACCTATAGCTATTTTAACAAATCCCCTTAAGAAAAACTGTAAATGCGAATGCGAATGATGGCGCTTAAGTCGAGACGAACGGTACAGTAAATTCTAATAAAAAAGAGGTTAAATTGGTATAATGGAAAACTGAATTGTGCTTATAGCGTCAATAACAGTGGGGCGGATTTGTATGTTTTTCTTTCGTTGTAGGAATGGGAACAATGCGGGCACGCAGGTTGGTTTTTCGTTGTTTGTTGGGGTAAATGGATTAAGTCCTCAGCACGCTTTCCGAAATACGATGCTAACGAAGCATTCACGCCGTCACGTCGCCACTTGTATTGCGAAAATTCCACTCTTTCAAATGCGATTTAAGCTTATTCCAGCCGCACAGCTGCTGACGAGGCCGTCGTCGTCGTCGCCGCCGTCGTTGTAATCGATGTTGGCACCGTTGATGGCGATGTTAAATTCTGTATGCGAAATGCTCAGCATGATAAACATTCACCGGCTTCTGAACACTTTGGCTTTGGGAGCCTACCTATGCGTTGATATTTGCGTGGGTGTGCGAAATTTCGTGAATGACTGTGATTGTGGAGGTTGCGTGCTTATTGATGTTTTGGTATTTTCGACCATCAGCTTGGCAGAGTTCAAGCATTGCTAATTTGCGCCATCGAACGTGTTGCACTTATTTGCCCATTCACGTTTACTGTTCGCGACAATTTCTCGGTTCACCTCAACAATGCATCACAGCACTAATTCGGTAGTAAAGAACCATTTATTTTATGGGAAAACAACAAATCCTGCAAATAAAATATAGTAAAAGTTAGTAATTGAACTCTCGATTTAAAAAAAAACATACAAAAGTACAGGGTATATACATGAAAATAATACAAAAAAATAATTCAATTTTTTAGCGAATGTTGCGTTTGTATTGATATTATATTTTATAAAACATTTTTTTAAATTTCTTAAATTTGCTCAAAAATTTGGAATAACTTGATGCAGGCGATGTTTGATTTAATTTTAGAGATAAGTGGATGGCTTTCGGATCTAATTAAACATTAAATCGGTCTCTTGATTTAAATGTGCTACACCAGGTTATTTTTGCTAGTTTAATAGAAAAACTCTCCCAGTGGATATACAAAAAACATGCAGTCATCGAGGATAATAATTTTTATAATTTTTCGAAGAAATTTGGTGTAGGAGGATTCGACGTTCTAATAAACCCCATATGTACTCAATTGGGTTTAGGTGTGGTGATTGGGGGAAGGGCGTATGTAATTGTTTAGAAACATAAAAGTAGCATAACGCCAGAACTATATCGGCTTAGATTGGTATTCAAAAGCAGACTGTAATCGATTGCGTTTATTGATAAATAGCTTGTAACTAGCAGTTCTTCTATGAACATTGTTTTTAGGATGCACTCTTCCAACTATCACTGACTTTCCTTTCCAAGTCAATTTTAAGCTCGTTATTGAATTTTGGGGCTGATATTTTGGAGATTTTTCTATACTTGACGTAGAATTCATTTTCCGTCATTAGATGTCAGTTTCTTATTCGACCGGGTCTAGACTTTATTAAATATTCTATTACTTTCATTACTCTTTTTCATAATATACTGACTAATGCTGCGAGGTCTTTTCATCATTTCTGCATAATTTGTCCTCTTTTTTTATAGTGTATTATAAATACGCGTTTATCGGGAGAAGTTTGCTAAATTTGGGTCGGCTTTAGTATACTATCCCAGTCATTAGCCGCTGCCGATTTTATTTAGGGAAGACAGTAATGCAAATCTTTCCCTTTCTATTACCCTTTCTTTGATAACCCCCGGTGATGGCCCGACCAGGGTTATTTTTTTAACCCTGGACGGTCATCCTTTTTTTTGTACATTAACGTCATCCTTCGTCAATATGACGACGACTTATTTCAAATCCATTTTGAGTAGGGTGTGAGTCGAAATAATGAACGCGTTTTATTTTTATCATTATTAATAAATACAAGTCAAAAATAAAAAGGAAAACTTATATTCTTTTAACTTAAAACACGATCAACACGAACAATTAAAAACATATTTACAGTGAAAATAAAATAGTTCGTAGTCATTTTGACGAAGGATGACCGTCTAGGGTTAAAGCTCGGCCGAAGGCCCCCAATGCAGAAAAAAGTTCTAACCCAAAAATAAATAATGTCAAAGAGGGTATATCAGTCTCCTCAACACTTCATTTTCTATAACGGATTTTATTACAACTACTATTGAATCAAAGTACCGTTTCTTTTTCTGTCCGTTTTACTCTTTTTTACTTTTCAATTCAAATTGTGTTTTTGCAAGTGATCATACGTGAGTTTTTCTAAGCGAATATTCGTGAATATTTCAAAGTGATTTCCGAATTGTTTTATATAAATTTCTTAAAGCTATCTTTTTTTAAAATGAGTGGAAGTTCAGCAGGTATGTTATTATAGAATTTAATTTGTTTAAAATGTTACAAAAGTATTTTAAATAGATTGTAACGAGCCATCGACAAGCCGAGGCGTAGTTAGAAATAGTAACGTTTTGACTGCGTCGGAGGTCAAAGGGATGTGGAATATCGGAAAGATATGCCGGAAGGGTACTTGCCGTACGCGAGCAGCGTCCTGAGCGAAGGGTACATGGTTTGAGAATGCTAAGATTCCATTACCTCAGGTGTTCTACTTAATGTACGCCTATGCCCCGCATTGGTCAGAAGCCGAAGTTCAGAAAAACAGCATGATCAGGGAGCCAGTTTTATCAAGCTCTACCATATGCGACTGGTACAATTACTGCGCGAGGCGAGGTAGCGGTGGGAAAAATTGGCGCCCTGGCAAAAGAGTGCAAATCGATGAAAGTAAATTCGGTAAACGAAAATACAACAAAGGTAATAAATAATAAATATATTATTGATTGCGTTAAATAAGTACTTATTTTTGAATTCTTTTTTAGGAAGAAGAGTTGAAGGCCACTGGGTGTTGGGAATGGTAAACAACGGTAGCGATGATTTACGGTTGGAAGTATGTCCGGACAACGTACGGTCTTCGGAGGGGTTCATACCCTTAATTCAAAAGCATGTCGCAGAAGGTACAATAATATGTACCGACTGCTGGAAGGTGTACAACTGCTTGATAAGTCACGGGTATGATCACCGTCGTGTAAATCACAGCGATCCGGACAATCCATTTGTAGCCGATGATGGAACCCATACGCAGCGCATTGAGTTCCAGTGGCGGGTCATCAAACGTTTCTTTATAAAAGATAACTATAACAATCCTGAAGATTTTGCAAATTTGATAATAGAGTATATGTGGAGGAAAACCATAGCTAATAAACACGAAGATCCGTTTGTAAAACTGATTGATGCAATAAAATATACTTATAGTATATAGAGTGAATATCATAAACATTCTTTATATTATCTTGATACAATCTTTTTAGAGGGCATTTGTTTTCTGCATTTGGGGTATTTATTTATTTTGGTTCTTCTGATTCCTTTGCAAAATATCTGTTATGGCAACACTTATTACTTGTCAAGCTTCAACCCATTTTGTTATTGTTGAAATGAAGAGACTTGTGTAAAATGTTAAATATTTATTTACAGCTATTTTCGTGATAATTTTTATAAAATAAGTATATGCAGAAACAATGTGGTGAAGTGTAAGTGTAAAATTAATTAAAAATATTAATAAAATATTCAGTACATATTGTGAAAATGCAGGATAAAAGTTGCACTTTTTTCAACTTTAAGTGCGAATATCTCGAAAACTATAAGTCAGCTGTAGCTATATATATATATATATATATATATATTCTTAATATGGAGAACCTCCTCTTTCCAACCATACCCACTTTATCCCCAAAAGCATGGGATATACGAAAGTTTCCCCACTTTCATTTTTTATTTTTTTTTTCCCCCAAAAACTATTTGAAATAATCAGCTGTACGATTTTAAGTGATGCCACACAGTTTTGCTGCAATTAAACAACAAAGAGATATTTAATTTTTTTAGAACATTTTAAATTAATTTTTCCAAAATTTTTGTTTGTTGTCATATTATGTGTACAAAATTTACAACAAAAACACCAAATTTGGATAATTTAAGTATTTTGTAATTAGTAAATGCGTAGGTTTATATTTATACTCTCGCAACAAATGTTGCTAAAGAGAGTATTATAGTTTTGTTCACATAACGGTTGTTTGTAACACCCAAAACTAAACGAGTTAGATATATGGTTATATATACCAAAGTGATCAGGGTGAAGAGTGGAGTTCAAATCCGAATGTCTGTCTGTCCGTCCGTCCGTCCGTCCGTCCGTCCGTCTGTGCGAGCTGTAACTTGAGTAAAAATTAAGATATCTTGATGAAACTTGGCACACTTATTTCTTGGCACCATAGGAAGGTTGCTTTCGAAAATGAGCAAAATCGGACCACTGCCACGCCCACAAAATGGCGAAAACCGAAAACACATAAAGTGCCATAACTAAGCCATAAATAAAGCTATGGAAATAAAATTTGGTATGAAGGATCGCACTATGAAGGGGCATATGTGGATGTAATTTTTTTGGGGAAGTGGGCGTGGCCCCGCCCCCTACTCAGTTTTTTGTACATATCTCGCAAACCAATAGAGCTATATAAACCAAACTTTCTGCAGTCGTTTTTTTTAGTCACTTCCTAATACAGTCCAAAAATGAAAGAAATCGGATCATAACCACGCCCACCTCCCATACAAAAGTTAGGTTGAAAATTACTAAAAGTGGGTTAACTTACTAACGAAAAACGTCAGAAACACTAAATTTCACATAAGAAATGGCAGAAGGAAGCTGCACTGAGACTTTTTCACAAAATGGAAAATGGGCGTGGCGTCGCCCACTTATGGGTCAAAAACCATATCTCAGGAACTACTCGACCGATTTCAATGAAACTTGGTTTGTAATAGTTTCTTTACATCCCAATGATATGTTGTGAAAATATCTGAATCGCTTACTTTACAATATATAAAGTAAGTACTAGTGAAGATATCGGTGCAGAACTTTGCATAAATACTATGTTAATAGTGTGGCAGCCCCATTCTAAAAATCGCCGAAATCGGACCATAGGTTTTTAAGGCCCCATATATCGAACACGAGGACCTCGGTGCTTCTAACCTAATATTATGGTTTCCAACTTTCAATGGACTTTATACAATATATATGACGAATATGTGGGTCAAATTGTGTATTATATAATATTAAATAAATAAATTGCGAGAGTATAAAATGTTCGGTTACACCCGAACTTAGCCCTTCCTTACTTGTTTTATAATGAAAATACATCCAAGTTCATATAAAATATCATAAATAAATGAAACACCGTATTGTTCAACCTATATCCACATATCTAAATGTATGATTTGCCGGCAAAACTACATTTTTTGTAACAGACGCCCAATACGACTTTGAGAAGAAAATAATGGAATGGGGCAGACAGGAGTCATAATGTTTAAACTCTTATATTCTTTATGGAATATCTGCTATACCAGGCAGATCAACTTTGCCCACACAACTTCACACCTTTTGTTCAAATGCAAAACACAATGTAGTCTCGAAATCGCAGCATCCCAGCCGACAACCTATGCGTTTTAACCTCCACGGTTTCTATTATGTATTTACCAGTACATATGCAACTTGCTTGTCTACACTTTTTGTACGAAGCAGCTGATTTCGTATCACAAGGCAGAGCATATAATAATCGTACTTTGTATTTGTTTTGCTAAATATATTATATTATTTACCTAATAAATAGAATAGCGCCGCAGACACTATTGTGTTTCCATCTTTATTTACACTCTTCGTTATTGCACAATACACTTTTAAGCTATTTATCAGCTACTTTCCCGATTTCCACTTTACCAAAAAATTTGTAAACATACGATTTAGCGATTACTTATACCATATTATTTAGCACTGATGAATTTTAAAACACTTGCTCTTTATTATTTTTTACACTTAAATTTTTAAAATAATTATTATTCACTCCAGCAGCAAGCTGTTTTTCATTATTTATATTTTTAATGATTTTCACACAACGCGTAAATTATCCGCTACAAAATAATTTTGTAGTTTATTCCACACCATGTTTCCAGCAACTGTCAAGTGCGAATAGCCACCACTGAAGTAAACGTCAACTTTCGTCGTTTTGCTTTGTGCCTATTCGTACGAAGCAGCGAGTACGAACTCACCAGCAGTGTTGGTGAAAATGCGCTGCAGTGTTGCCATATCTTATACTAGTTGAGTTTACGGTAATGTACTCAATTATTTTCTTTCAGTTTCCTTATTTTCCTTTTTTATTTGTTTTGGTGTTAATATTTATGTACAAATACAAAAACGCCTAAGTAGATATGTATGTAAATCTAAATTTTATAAATGGTATTGAAAAATAACGGTATTACTAATTAGGAAGTTATTAAAAAACTTAGTTTTTATTAGTAATAAAAATAAAATAATACTATTGGATATAATTGAAGTAATTATAAAAAAATTATATAAATTTCAAAGTAAAGTAAAGTAATTCTTTCTTCATTAATTTTCGGCACGAAGCTATTAGATATCAAAGATTATGTCCTCGCTAAATTTCAGTAATATATTTCCCATATTAACCTATATAAACGTATTTTTGAACATCCTAATATTAGTTAAATGGGAACTATTTGATGTTATAACACGATTTGACCCATTTTTAGAGGCTCCGATTTTAATCAAGTTCAAGATATTCGTATTTCAACCCTCCTCTTCGCCCTAATTTTGGTTTCCATCTACAGTGATTACTGTGTATCTTACTTATTTAGTTTTAGGTGTTTTGAACAGTCGTTATGTCTACAAAACTATTATACTCTGTGCAACATGTTGCGAGAGTATAAAACTTAATTTGACCCTATGTGGTTATTAAAACAAACAAGTAGTAACTCTGCCGAAAAATGAGTTACTACAGTTATTATTTTAGATTATGTATATAGTTAATAAAAAATATAATTTTTAAAATAAAATCTGCCATTTAACTTGGAAGAAATATCATATGTTGTTTAATTTGTGATATCACTAATACTAAAATTTATTAACCATCACTATTGTACAGTCAAATATTTAATGCAAAATTTGTTTCGGTTCGCCACGAATTTCAAAATTAGTTGCGTTAATAAATACATTTATGAAAATTGTTTTTGCTTTAATATAAGTGTATAAAAAGTGTTTGCAAGCCAATGTTAGTTAAAAAATTGTCTCAGTCATTATACGATCAATAAGTATGCTGTCTACATTTGTAATACCTTTAACTTTACTATTTGGACTCATAGGAATGCTGTTAGCACAACCATACCCTGATGGAGTGAGTATATTTTAAGTACTTGGAATTATATTTTTAATCACAATTGCTACTATTTGACATAAGGATTTGTGCGATTTCAAAAATGATCCAGGATGCGTCTAATATAGACTTATTGCTAACAGCTTTTCATATAAGAGAAATCCACAAGAATTTAATTTGTGCAAATATGTCAGCTTTACTAAAATAAATGTTTAAATCAACGAAAATATAACGTTTGTATTATAATATTTTTTATGGAAACGGTCAAAATGTACAAAAAAAGGTTAAGAATACAAATAATCAAAGTTTAATTCATTGATATATTCACAGTTGGGAATTCTACTTCGAAAGCATTGATGTTGATTCCACGTTCTATTTCATGAATTCATGTTCGATTTTAATCAACCTTCAACGGCTGATGAATTGCTTTTAGGAAATTTTTGTTTCGGACCACCGCACGATAGCATATAGTGAACGTATAATCTTCGATATAATGAATAGTTCAAATTGATTCAGACCCGTCCATGTACAATACACAATATACTACATACGATGATTTTTATTATTCTAATGGATAAAGTCCGAATATTTGGAACCAATTGAGTGTTATTTTAATACAATTTCAGGGAAATAGGTTTATCAAGCTGTATCTTCTTTTATCCCCAATTATATGTTCACTCTTTGAGTCTTGGAAATAGCGAGAGTATAAAATGAGCGGTTAAACCCAAATTTAAGCTTTGCTCACTTGTTTTCCATATTAGTATTCTAAGCAACAGTAATCATTTAACTCTTTAAAATCGGAAAAAATCTTAACTAAAATAATTTGGCACGCACCTGGCGAGTTGAAATGCCCCAAATTCCGCTGAATGCAAAACAATGCTAACTTTTTAATTGTTTTTATATTAGCGGATTATAAGTACACAAAACAGTCATAAATCCGAATTGAAATCAAAATTGTTTTACGCATTCAACTGCAACCTGATTGCACTGGCTTGGAAAATTCATTTTCATAATTTCCTTTATCCGTTACAATTCGCAACATTCCTTCTGCAACACACACACAAACAACTGGCGAAATAGCGAAATATGCGGTAAATTTTAATGACGAAATATTTTTCATTTTCTTCTACTTACAAAATAAAACCTACAATTGTCCGAAAATCGCTGACAAGTGAAAATGAGATGAGTTTAATAAATATATATGTGTGTATGTGTGTTTTAATGCACTTATTTCAATTCTTTTTTTGTACATATTTATAAAAAATAAGATCTTTTTATGTGTATATCTCATTTTTTTCTAAAAAAAAGCTTGAAAAAGCGACAAATAAAGGAAAGTAATTTACTTTCAGTTGTTCTCGAGGAGTGGAAGTACGAGTAAAATTTCCGAGTTAATCAAAAGTTTCTGGAATACACAAAGGCAAAATGAACAAATGTTAAATCAAAGCATTGAATATTTAGATAAAGCTTTGATCTGCATTTTTATTAATCACAACATATGCATTTGATTGGGTATACCTTGGTAAAGGTCTGGTCTTTTTCAAACTAGTTCAATTACAGCCCGAAAAATATAGTTTTGAAAATAGTTATTTTTTATTACAAATTAAAATTGCTGCTTGCAAACTATTATTTCTTCTCGTGTGAAGATTTACTGAATATATAGAAGGGTATTGTTATTTGTAAACTAAATGTTATCTAACTACTATACGCACGTACCTCGATTGACGCCTGTCTCATGTTCTTACAAAGAGCCGTAAACCAAAAAAAATGAAGACCTAAATATTGTGTGTGGTTCAAGTGTAAAAGTTACCAGTACAATAACAAGATAGGGATAAAATACTTTTAAGTTGGAATGCGTAATTTGCACTGTTATAGAAGTAACTGTGGCCCAATAAATAAATATGTATTTCACACAAAATTCTTAACGAGGGCCAACTCAGCAGTGATGTTTCAAACACTTTGATTTTCCGCATGTTTACCGTGATTTATGGCCTTGCCGAAATCCTCCTGTTGGCATAAATTATTCAAATTCAATCGTTTAATGGGTGCAATCTCTCACTTGGTTCGATGTGGCATAGGTACTTACTAACTTATAGTTTCCGATGTCGGTATGTACGTAAGTAAAGCACTAAATTTAGTTGGCAAAACCCAAAGATTCAGCTAAATATGTGTAGAAGGTGGTTAACGTATGCCTTCGGTTTTATTTGAGGAAAAGGGATATGTAAAACACTATCTTCAAACCATGCTTATACTCATATTTATTTAAGATATACTCGCGTATGCGTATGAGTACTTTGGTAATTTGTTTTTATAATCAGTTTTGCGCGTTTATTGGATAGATGCATCATTTGCTCACTCTTGAAAAGGGTTTGAATGCTTTGCCTTTTAACATGTGTTACAGCTCAAACGTAATTTTTTTTTATTTTCTATTTCAAGTAAGAAATAATAAAGTAAGTATTATTAAAGCCAGTTAACTGTTGTTATTTCACCATTTTTCGAAAGAAAAACTTAACACAATTGTTCATAAATACATATATGAACATGAATGATTTATTACATTAAGAATGAATTAGATTCTCACTCAATGCAAGTCTTTCATTACCCCCCACCAGCGGTAAGGTTTGTTAGAAACTACATTGTTTAAACATTTTGGTCCTTCGAGCCGGATTTAGCGCTCAGCCAAAGAAAAAGTCCTGCTATTAGAAAATACAGGCAACTATTAAGAATTTGGGAGTACTATAAGCCTCTAAGAAGAAAAAGAGCATTACTTTGCAAAATAAAGATACATGTAAGCCGGAATAATAAAGGTTATCCGCATTATAGTAGTACATATATATATACAATATATATGTACATACTTTTCGTAAAAGTAAAAGCGAAAAAGTATGTAAATAATTAACAAATGAACCAAAAACCATATAAAAGAAGCAAATATGGACAATATGGTAAGACAACAACAGGAGTTTGGAGATCTTGCTGTACTACAGGCCATCAATACATATGAAGATACTTCTGTCATTGAAAGAAGATATCAACGTCGAGCAAAAAAGCTCAAAAATACATTGGAAGAAATTCATGAAAATGCATTGGATTCTCTCGAGCAAATGAGAGAATTTAAAATCAAGCTTCAAATACAATTTGAATATGTAGAAGAAGCTTTCTATGAAATCCAAGATATCCATTTCAACGGCTTGGCAAAATACCTGCTAGAAGAAAAAATGGAGGATTTTCGAGAAAAATATAAAATTACACAGAAAAGAATAACGGAGAAATTGGAAAAATACGTTACAACCAGTTTCGACCCTAAAACTGCTTTTAATGTAATATCTACAGAAAAAACAGATTTTACAAAGTTCTCTCTGAGGAAAACTAGCAGAGAATTATTCAATTCAACACAAGCTAAACCTGCAAGTTCACGGGTTGTTACATATGATTTACCTACTCGTATATCATCGGCACCATTGAATTTTAACACTGATGGAACTTCATTGTTTGGCAATGCTGCCGCTAAGTCCGTAGGGCTTTTTGGATCCACGCTCGGTCAAGGTGCAGCTAACAGAACTAGTGGAAATTTTCGCGATGGTGATGCAACTACTCTTGGCACCGGTACCACTTTACATTGTGAACTTTTTGATAATGGTAAAAGTACTTTTGGCACCGCTACCACAGTTGGACCCAATGCATTTGACGATGGAAATATGCCACCGGAGAGATTTTCCGAAAGTGACGTGAATCATGAACTCTGTTTAACTGAAGAAAAACCAACTAAATTGATTGAAGACGAAGAAAAAGATACAAAAGGAGTTTTTACTAAGAAAACCGAAACCGAGGATCGCAAAATCGAACAACAAATTGACAACGAAATTAACCAACTCGAAGACAACATTAAAACCAAACCATTTTATATGAACGAAGGAAGGAAGGCAGATAAAAATTTCCAGCAATACAGGAGAAAATCGGGCATGAGCAGGGGAATAACCATAACACAGATTCCGGCAACGATGATTGGTGAAGACGTTCATGTTAAGACGATATCAGACAAAGTGCACTATAACTTTCGCCGGCCGGCAGATTCTCACTTCGGAGAAATTTGGAAGGCAGGAAACAAAACAATTAAAGCAATTAATGCTAATAATTCAACTAAACCAGAAGCATCAATAAAGGTGAGAAATAATACAAAAATATATTTAGATCCGATTGGCAAAATAGCTAAAATAAATTCAAAGCGGAATATAATCGTTTATTACGAGTATGGTAAATAACACAGAATATATATAAACCATAATATACAAGTAAAATTAAGATACAACTTTAGGCCCTGGCAAAATGTTCATAAATACATATATGAACATGAATGATTTATTACATTAAGAATGAATTAGATTCTCACTCAATGCAAGTCTTTCATTACCCCCCACCAGCGGTAAGGTTTGTTAGAAACTACATTGTTTATACACAATATTATAGAGTTTTGAATTATATCAATTAGAATAATAATTAAAATGAAGCATATTGAACTTCTTGTTAAACTTTTTTCTCATAATTTACAATTTTGTCTTTAATTCCACTGCCAAAGGATAAACTCTTCATTGCGATAAAATAAGATGTTGTAATACAAACTTTTAAGTTTATGACATAAGCAGTTTAGAAATGTTTACGGCAGAGCAAAAAAATAAAAATGAAATAAAAAATTATATATGCCACTGAGAGCCTTCATGCATATAAATCTACACATGCCGACGCTTGAGGTCATAAAAGTGTTTCCATAAATTTCTAAATGTTTAACTACATATTTAATTTTTATTTTTTTTTTTTAATATTTTATTTAACGGAAGGAAATTGCATATGCTTCAAGTTACCGCAATTTTAGTTAAACAAATATTTATTTACTATTTAATAGTCACTAGATAAGTCTCAATATTTCACTAACTATTATAGTTTCTTTAATTAAGCTGTAAATATCCTGCTGCCCCCACAAAATGAAAACTTATACGTCAGCCATATTATACCTATTTATATGACCTTTGGTGTATAGTACATTTTCATATAATTTTTACAAGTACCAGAAGAGAAGCACATTATTCTCCGTTGTATGCTGCACGTAAGTGCAGTTTCCGTTTTCTTGTGACTTGCACACCGCTTTATAAGGGGCACTAGAATACAATTTTAAAATGCATCGGAGCAAATACCTTTACTCACAAATACTTACATATTTAGTATATGTACATACATAGTACAAAGTGTGTAAAAATACCTCGTGATGCTATTACGGTACAATGACACGTAGGAAGTTATTTATTCACATATTTACAAGTTGTTTCCCCAATGCTGTCAGATTAAGGGATCATATAATTTTCCTTGCATATTACTACAATAATAAATTCAACGAGAATATTACGTTAGTACGTTTTCTTTTTTGGACGAAGATTATTCCAATGATTTTAATATGCAACTTCATATTCTAAGAGATGAGTTGGTAATTGTAAAAGAGAAGGACATTCTTGTTCCATTGACATCAGACTGGATGTCTAAGCCTCGCTTGAGCTCGGAGAACGTCGATATATTCTTATATTTTTAATATTTCCTCCCAGCTTAAAGCTTATTTCTGGCACTTCATCCAGTATTTTCTACATGCAGAGCTGAAGTACTAGTGTGCAACTTTAGCAGTGCTCAACTTTATCGATTCGCAAAGTACTCCACTTTAATTAAAGTAAACTTTTTAATAACATTATGTGGAAATACATGTAAGCCGTTATGCTAGCACATGCATACATACCAGCTTACTGCAAAAATTTCACAATTCCTCATTAGTATGCACCATATTAAAATGTATAAGTACATATTTTACACACAGTCATAGAAATTACACCGACGATGTGTTGGCAGATTTTATAGCGAACAACTTCAGTTTATAGCTCATTTTGTAGATAATCATAAAATTAAAGTGTTTCTGCAATGTGCTGCGCCACATACTTTGAGTTTATTGGAATTTATGCGTTTCGACGTGAGTGCAAAAGAACAGGCCACCCAAATGTGGGTCTGGTATATGCGTATACATAGATACAGTGTGCGCCATCATTAGGTAAACATTTTTAGATTGTTAGTCGACGGAGTTGGTCGAAACAATGCAAAGCCTAAGAAATCACATTTAGACGAGCGATTTTAAGCGGATAATTCATTAGCGGTTCAGCGTTTTAAGCTTAAAATCGAACAAGAATTCATGAACTAGAACGTTTTCGACAAAAATGCTTCGAAAACGTGATTTGTTGCTGTGAATGTAATCAAGACTGTCCTTTCAAATAAACGATGAATGATTTTTACATTTTAACCGTCTGTATAAGAAACAAAATATTATAAAATCAAATCTAAATCTTCGCTGCTTTAAATATTTATTCAAGTAGAAATGACACAATTTAATTTATTTTGGATTAACATTGCATATTTCTGACTGTTGTTGCGAGCGATTAAAATATTAAGTCCTGCACGTCTTGTCTTCTTTGGAGTCACAGTCCAAACCCTTTTGCCAAATAGTAGCAAATGTAATGAAAAAATATAATTAATAGTACTTGCAATATATCCACTTACCATTGATAACTGAATTAACAGCATTCCAACGAGACCAAGTAGTAAAGTTAAAGGTGTTGCAAAGGTGAACGACATATTTTTGGTACAATGAATGCGACGTTTTGTTAACTAATATGGACTCTCCAATCCCTTTTATACACTTACATATATCAAAGTAAAAATATGCAAATTAATTTTAATTTACCGAAACTAATGTTGTATTAAATATATAAAAATTTATACCAGTGTTCCGTATTATCTACGGTTGTCAGAGTTGTAGAGTGTTTTTTTTTTTCAATGCCTAATGAATCCGAATTTTAGTTTTGTTTAACAACTTTAAACTGTTAAAGTTTAAAGGGTTGTCGGGTCTATCTTACGAACGACTGTCTCGTCATTCACCGAAATGGACTAAAGCTACTCTGTTTCGATTACTTATTACAGCTCACCGAATTTGGAGCGTGAATTATGAATGATGGATGGTTTCAACAGCTTGCTGAAGCCGAAAATCGTCGAAACCATTACCAATTATGACTGAAATTACCGATTCTATGCTAATAATTCATTGGCGGTTCAGAATGTTCTGATTGAAATCGAACAAGACGATAGAAAAGGGTATCGAAATGGTATAGAAGAAAGGGTATACGCATCAAACTATTCAATCTTAGCAACAAAAAATGTGTAAACGTCTGATATCAAACTTGCAACCACATGACTGGATTTGACTTGGTTTGTGGAGTTACACATTTGTACCACTTTAATTCTTAAGGTATTGACTGGTACAAGGCAAACGCTAGTGGCGAAAGCGTCCCTAAACCGCTTGAGATATTGTAAATATGCAATGGAAAAGGTGACAAACCGAGCTCATTTCACTTTTACCGTTAAAAGTGGACACTTGATTGTTGTTGTATTCAAAGAAGATACCAAATTATAATAATTCATTAATCTTTCATTTTAGTGGTTTCATTTTTACATTCTGACAATGAATATGGCGCACACTTTTCTTTTGCAAATAGGTTTGATTTTATTTGGTTTTATTTCGAAAATTCATTTATATAGAATTAGTACTTCAATAAAATTGGAATTCGATATGGAAAATGTAAAATATATATAGAGATATAGAACAACAAGAAAATTAATAATTATTGTCTAACTCATATCAGTAGCTAGTAGTTCTTGACCTATTAAAGAATCCAATATTATTCCACGCATGTCTTCGGGTCCTGTTCCATTTTGCAGGATAATCCCTATTGTTAAATAGAATAAAATGTGTTGAAAAATAGCATCATAAGTACATACTTCAAAAATATCTACTTACCAGTGATAGCTCAATTAATAGCATTGTTATGAATCCAAGGAATACAAGCGAAGTTTTTGCATTGGTAACCGACATATTGTTCGTGTACTGAAACGAGTTAACTAACATAGACTTTCTTACTTGATAATACTAGTATATATACCAAAAATAATTACATGACTAATTATTGTTATTGCCGCAACTTATTTTAATAAGGTGTGGAATACCGAAACTAATGTTGCATTAATTATATGTAACGGAGTGTTAAATAATTTCCGTTGAAGCAATAACGCTATATATGCTATTTATCTACACTTTCATGCAGAGAAGATTCTTTTATTGATTAATTTTTTCATAGTTTTGTTTAACAACTACATACAAACTAATTATTATATTTTTAGGAAAATTATCTAAAGTTAAATTTTAAAAATTCAAAATATTTTACAAAACTTGTTTATTATTCATGAAACGATGAAACGATTTCATTTATAATAAACCCATGTTAACTCAACCCATATCAATTTTCTATAACGCTGATAACGGTTTCTGGCTCCATAATAACTCCATATTCTCCAAACTTTAGTCTAGTCCGACTTCAACAAGATTACCGATTATAGATTACTTAAACTGTTACGCAAAATATTTATAGTGAATTGTTTCAATAGATCAACCGAAGATCATCCGACCTTAACTAAACTGAGCTTTAAATAAGTATTTTGAAAAAAATAAATATATTTTCATCGCCATTTGCGTCAGAAAAGCTCATATGCTGAACATTTTTAGATCCGTGGAGATCCGTATAATATAAGAAACCACATTATGAAATAATGGTGAATCTGTTTGTTGGATTCACCATTCAATTGTTAGTGTCTACATCAAAATACACTAAAAAGATATGTGTTGAATTCAATTGGTAAACCTTGTTATAAACTGGTAAACCTTTGTTACATATACAATTGATTTGAATTAGGTTTAAATGAAGATTAGTTCGGAGACATTACTCCACTGTAATAAGATTAGTAAAACTTTACTGTCTTAGTTGAAAGTTAACCGCAAAGTTAATAAAATGCTCAAATAGTAGAATAATCTATGTTTTTGATCGCTTGTCCTCAACATCTTCAAAGTTGAAAGAGAAAATTTAACAAAAGCTGCCTAATTACAAATACAATGAATCCCCACAAACTGTACTCTGATTAACACTGTGTTAGTAAAATAAACAGAATTGTACACTTAAGCGTGACCAGTTAAATTGCAAATATTCTTAACTTATCAAATCCTTCGACCGAAGTCCCAGCTAATTATTGTTGTGTGATTTGGTGAATTAAAATGTGGGTAACAAAGTTAGAATACCATTTGGCATCAAGTGACATTTTCATGTCACTGACAACCACAGTTCCCACAATTCAAGCAAGTACTTAAGTATATGTATGTACATATATAAGCATTAACAACCATAGAACAACCTTTGCATACAATGAAACCACAACTGTGCAATTAAATTTGTTGTTGACATATTTGATCCTAAAAATCAAATATGAAGTAAATATATATAATCTATATTTTATAAATATCTATATAAAAATTTATTATTTCTGTAGAGATACTCATCTTTTATCCGATAATTGGAGAGCAATAATACATAGTTTTATAAAAGATCTAACTTTGAACTCTTTAAGTCTAGTTCATTGTGAGGCCATAAATTGTACTGTAAATTTTTGCACTACTTGGATGTCTCACCACAAATTGCTCACACACTCGTAGGTATGTATTTTCTACTATATATTTGTATCTATAATAAAAATACTAGCAAAAAGTTAATAGAGAAAGCATATGGAAACATATGTTTATTTCATTAGCTGAGGAAAAACTATAACTTTAAATATGACAGCAATTTTTTTGTGAAATTGTTGGAAAAAATTTGATTTATAAAACATAACTGTGATATGAAAATATAATAAATAGCGTTTAAAATCTACACACATACCTATGCGTAAAATGTGGAAAAGCATAGCGTACATTTAGGCGATTAAAGGAGTTAATTAATTTTTCTCGTTGATATTTTTTGTTGAAATTTAATTGCTTAACTTGATGTGCGTATGACACCATTAGTAATATTTTAATTATCCAATTAATTAACCCACATTCGTGGAATTTAAATCACACATTTCAAACATCAAATTATAATGACGTATAAAATGCCCTTTTTGCAGCAGTGAAATATAGTTGTATTATATATATCATATTTCAATAAAAAATAAGGGCAAGCAATTTATTGGAGAAATTAATTAAGTAAATTTACTAAATTCAAACAGTAATATAAATTCAAAGTATTATTAGTAGTATATTCTATGTTGCTCATAAAGGTGGGAAGTTCGAGTTCGGAAATATGGAAATGTTTCAAAAGACGCAGAGCTAACTCCATAGCTTTATCTCTGCAAAGAATAGAATATTACAATATTTACAGACAATATTTTCATCACAATTCATTCAAATTTACTTATTTACATATATAAAGGAATCTTCATTTTAGACAAACTTTTCGAAGCAAATGTGTTTAACACTCTCAAATGAGCACTTATCACTTCACAGTCGCCTGAATTCTAGGAAAATCGCCTTACAGTCTTTTCAAATGGCATGAAATGCTTGAAAAACTGATAGCATTCACACCAATCTTGGGTTAAATAAGCCAAATCCGTAACCAAGTAATAAATTTTATGAGAAAAACGTGATGTGGCTACCGACTGCTGCTGCGCCATCAACCGATAAAAAAGAAAACACACATAAAACACAATTAGATTACTCCATGCCACATTTGTTCCAGTTCAATGCGTATGGAATGGGCATAAAATATAACGGTAAATGCCAAATGCTTTAAATCGAGGAATGTAAACTGGTAGAATTAATTGAATATGTATATCCACTATACAGCCCTATTTTTGAAAGCAAGTCAAACAGGCGACACATTATGGAAGATACTGTATTGTATTTAATTTAACTCTAATTATCAGAGAATTCTCCGAGTTTCTTCTCCTTTCAGTTCGGTAGTTACTGTTCTGGGCCCAGAAATGTAAATTTTAAGTTCAAAATCCGAACACACTGCTTTCAAGCGCATATTATCCGATTGAGTATCTGACAAAAAGCTTTATAAAATCTTAAAACTTTCGACAAAACTTAGGAGAGTGGTGAAATGAAGAATCAACTGACATAAACTACCTTGTCGAGTAGACACAACAAAGAAAGAGCTTTAAAGGAGCTTTCGAATTTAACTGTGGAACTTTATTGTAACTTTCACTTCTAGATTTTTTGTCAAGAAACAAGAGCTTTAACAATGCGAGAGAACAAGAGAGTAGAAGCGATTTGGTAATATTAACAATTCGAATCTAAATCTTCATATATGTATGTATTATGAAGAATTAACCGATGCCATGTATATTGCACAGATATGTTTAACTGGAAGTAATACTGCTCCGAAGCTTGCATATAATTTCAGACTGCATAAATACAGACAGACATACATACATATGTATGTAAAGTATTTAAATTTTGCCAGACGACATAAAATTGAATACGCAAATAATGCAAGTCATTAAAATGGCGTCAAGAGCCAACATTCCGTCTGCATTCAAATATTTTTTTGCTATTCCATTCACCTAAATGCATACACATGTACATATGGACAACATCTTATTTTTAGCAAACACAGTACCCAGCCTCGCAACACCACTGGTGGACCGCGCAAATATTGAGGTTAGCTCTACACAAAAACATACTCCTGTATGTGTGTAGAAGCAGTCGCACATCTGCGCGCAAGTTTTAATGAACCTTGAACGTGACATTGTCTGTTCCGGTGGGTGACGTCTCTAATGAAATTAAACGTGCTGCAGCAATAAAAGCCCCCACATAAACACGCGTTAAAGTTTTCTGTACCGAAAAATTTCGGAAGCAAGAGAATTGAATGCTTGCACTCTTCATCACTTCGGCTGTGGTGCAAATGCCCAGCAGAATATTGTTGAGTGGAGTTGACTTAAATGGTCGTGACGATAAATGAATTTGCGAAGTGTCAGAAAGTCGTTGAATCGAAAAGTTTGTATATATGTACATATATATATATGATTAATGGCATTCACAAGTTTATGCGAATAAAGACAAGTACTGGGGATTGTTATGTTATTCATGGTTTAAATGTCTGCGGCGCTGTCTCACCACACATGCTATATACCGAGGTCAGTATTCTTTTATAATTGGTATATTCGGTATTAGCTGCTTTTAATTCGAGAATAATTTTAAAATTATGAATCTAACACTGACTGGTATAATGAAATATACTGGCATAATCAAATAGGGACAGAATAGAAGTATGTTATACTAGTTTATGAGGTAACCACATACCGCATTGTCTCGATTAAATAACTTTATTGTCGTCTTTCGATCATTAATAGACTAAATAGTGATGAATCGAACAAGCTTCTGATATATATAATTTAGACTGGTATAATCGAATTAATTAAATAGCGGTTAAATTATATATGTATATCACATATTCCCATGTTTGACCAGAGAGTAGAGCTCAAAACACCAAAGAAGTGGCGAAAACCGAAAACCTTAATATGCACTTAATTAGACATTCACTACCTCTTAACGTAATTCATTACGAATTTTATTTGTGCAAGTCAAACATTTTCGAATAAGTTTACCATTCAATTAAATCTTGGCAGCAAATCTATTTCACTTATGCAATTGTTTATTCGCAACCACGAAGCGCCAATTGATTTAATTAGCAGCCGTCAATGGCAAAACTTTGAATCGATTGCATTACTTGAGCAACTTGATTGCATTATTGAATGATAGACCATTATGTATAATTACGCTGAACAGAGTGGAGTGGAAGGTCATTTTGAAAAGTTGAGTTGTTATGACTTGTAAATACTAATGGTTATTCAATTAATTCGTACGTGTTGCCAGGTTATGTCCTACTATAGCAATAGTAATATGATTTTAATTAAAACATAATTAAGAAAATATAAAAAAGTTAATTGGCCTTGGAACTAATCCCACATATCCTTAAATGCTTTTCAATTGAGCTTATCATATTTCATATTTTTTGCCTGTTACTTTGGTATTCGTAAAGCTCAAATTTTACTTCCATATTTGAATACAACGAACAGGCGCAAAGGTGAAATAACAATAAAAGTCAACATTCAAATATTTGCCCAGCTCCTGTGTAAATACGGAAGTTCTTACCAGCACTCGAAGTTCAGTGAATTTTCAAAAACTTACGTCAAAGTAAGTGTATTGTGCTTGCAAATATTTGTGCGGATTTTCAATATCCCTTTATTTACCCCAAACACACTTGTGCGAAATCTTCAGTTGTTCAAATCTATTCGAGTCTTACATTTTGCCTTGTAGGTGTGTCACAATGTTTCAACTCGTTATCCTTACGTACATGGCTGTGGTTATGTGAGTTTATTCTATTTTATTGTTTGCAGTGGTGCATTGTTGGACGTAAACTTCTGCTACATTTCCTCTTCCAGAGTTGTGTGTCTTTAACCACTTTAAACTTACGATATTGTATTTGTCTTCGTGCGGCTGATCGTGATTCGTCTTTCTTCTTTCTACAATAATGACTTTTGAGGTATTGTAACACTGAAGATAAACAATGCACAGTGGTTCGGCTTGTATGTAGGCGCGGTCATAAATACTTCCCGTTGAGATTTCGCTATGAAATTTTAACCAAAAATCTAGAAAAATATTTTAAATATATAGTAAAACAAGTAAGGAAGGGCTAAGTTCGGGTGTAACCGAACCTTTTATACTCTCGCAATTTATTTATTTAACTTTATTTATATTATATAATACACAATTTGAATCATATATTCGTCATATATATTGTATAAATTCCATTGAAAGTTGGAAACCATAATATTAGGTTAGAAGCACCGAGGTCCTCGTGTTCGATATATGGGGCCTTAAAAACCTATGGTCCGATTTCGGCGATTTTTAGAATGGATCTATATATATATATATATTTGGCGTAGGAACCGCTTTAAGCGATTATAGCCGAATCCACCAGGGAGCGCCACTCATTCCTCCTTTTTGCTTTTTGGCGCCAACTGGAAACACCAAGTGAAGCCAGGTCACTTTGCACTTGGTCTTTCCACCGGAGTGGAGGTCGTCCTCTTCCGCGGCTTCCTCCAGCGGGTACTGCATCGAATACTTTCAGAGCTGGAGTGTTTTCTTCCATCCGTACAACATGACCTAACCAGCGTAGCCGCTGTCTTTTTATTCGCTGAACTATGTCAATGTCGTCGTATAAATCGTACAGCTCATCGTTCCATCGTCTGCGGTATTCGCCGTTGCCAATGTTTAGAGGACCATAAATCTTGCGCCAAACCTTTCTCTCGAAAACCCCAAGAGTCGTCTCATCGGATGTTGTCATCGTCCACGCTTCAGCGCCATACATCAGGACGGGAATAATGAGCGACTTATAGAGTTTGATTTTGGTTCGTCGAGAGAGGACTTTAGAATGGATCTGCCACACTATAAACATAGTATTTGTACACAGTTCTGCACCGATATTTTCACTAGTGCTTACTTTATATATTGTAATGTAAACGATTCAGATCGTCTTCAAAGTTCTGGTATATAGGATCTAGGCGTGGTTGTGGAGCGATTTGGCCTATTTTCACAACATATCATTGGGATGTAAGGAAACTATTACAAACCAAGTTTCATTGAAATCGGTCGAGTAGTTCCTGAGATATGGTTTTTGACCCATAAGTGAGAGACGCCACGCCCATTTTTCATTTTGTAAAATAATCTGAGTGCAGCTTCCATCTGCCATTTCTTATGTGAAATTTAGGTTTTCTGACGTTTTTCGTTAGTGAGTTAACCCACTTTTAGTAATTTTCAACCCAACCTTTGTATGGGAGGTGGGCGTGGTTATTATCCGTTATTTTTAATTTTTAGACTGTATTAAGAAGCGGCTAAAAAAACGACTGCAGAAAGTTTGGTTTATATAACTCTATTGGTTTCCGAGATATGTACAAAAAACCTATTTGGCGGCCTGGCCACGCCCACCTCCCCAAAAAAAATACATCCACATATGCCCCTTCCTAGTGCGATCCTTCATACCAAACTAATACTCTCGTAGCAACTTTGTTCCGAGAGTATAAAAATAGGTGATATAAAACACTTATTTCTCTAAAAACACAAATCACTTTCGCCTTAATTAATTTCACAAGTTAAAATAAATACCTTTAACTTCAAAATCCCTTAAAAATAATACTGATTCGTTAACTTGAACAATTACCAGAACAAATTGAAGTTCGTTGTTGCAGCGAAATTTTTCAAAAATTGTCAGATGTGTTTAACTCTATTTTTAGAAAGTACCGTTAGATTGTTAGGAAAACCCGGTTTGCAAATAGGAAGTTTGGACAATTTAGAGGACATCTGTATACATTTTGACAAAAAAGGTGAGATGGATTTTTTGACATTTGGCCTATGGGCGGAACCACTTTGCAATGGTAGTAAAAAAGTAATTTTCATTTATTTTTTTGAAAATATGCTGAATTATATATAAAAGCGTGCTCGCATTAAAATTTGGACGAAATTTTGAGTTGAAAGGAAAACTGAATAAAATTAAAAATATACACATTTATAATATGAAATCCTTCAGAAGTCAAGAGGTGAATCTGAAGTTTAAATTAATTTAAAGTATTTTCTTAAGAAAATATGGAATACATATGCAGCGCTAGGTATATCATCTACTGATTAGTTGTTCAAATTAATAGTTACATATACTTAACTCTTTCAGTCGTGGTGGTTAGTGTCAATAACCACCTCTTTCCGAATTTTATATTAAAATCCACGCCATCTACCGACAATTGCGTGAATGATCATGAATGTTTGTACCTTTTTTGACAAGGTGCAACCGGTTAGCGGCATATTCGATGGTGATACTTTCAGTGATATTTCAGCTGTAGATAATGCCAAAACAAATAATCGAAACATTCAACATATTCTTAATCTAAAAGCGTGACTGAAAGAGTTAAATATCAGGCCTTGAATTCAAATGCAATCTTGAAGCAGATAAACAAAATGGAATACATATGGAATATGGAATACATATGCAGCGCTAGGTATATCATCTACTGATTAGTTGTTCAAATTAATAGTTACATATACTTAAATATCAGGCCTTGAATTCAAATGCAATCTTCAAGCAGATAAACAAAATGCAATTAAAAACGTGAACATAAAACTTTCATCTAAATTTCATTAAAATTACCATTGATTTTTTTAGCCGCAATCAGCTACTAATGCCACAAATATGAAAATAAATAGCAAAAGTATATTATATAATATGTTACTTTAAAAATTTCCTAATATTTATTACTAAAATAATTTGTTGTACATCTTCATATATGTATTTGAAGTATTTTCCCAGCGGACAAATTAGCAGTATGCATGATTCTTTTATTTTTATAAGGTGATAGAAACAACTTATCTCATCAAAACTCACCAAGACATAATATACTTCCAACATATAGTCATACACTTGAGAATAGAGGAGTACATACTTAAATATACAAAAGCAGATGTTATGGGTACTGAACATGTGTGCGCAGTTATTTCCTGAGCAAACATTCCCACACAACGCCGATTATGTGATAGAATTTCCAATAGAAGCAAAAACTCATTGATGCTCATGTATCATTTCGCACTCACATACTTACATACTACAAAGCATACGAGTACATACACACATATGCTATTGCAAGGATTTCACTCCACATTATGGCGTCCAAAGGATAACTTAAAACCACACGCTATTCCACACCGACTGAGTGAAATGAGTCGAAGTACGAGTAGCTGTTGAACAAAATGATGGATTGTTAGTCGATGCCTGTTAAATCCGATAAAATGAAGGTCGCACATAAAACACAATTAGATGACTTCATGTCATGCCAGTTGGCTGCCATGCATTGTTACGAGAAGAAACTATGCGATTGTGCTTGAAGATAGTAGAAGTATGTGTAAAGGTATTTGGTACATAAATGAGTGTTGATACATGTGAACATATTATTATATAGAGGGATCTATTAAAGGGAATAATATTTCTAGTATATAAAAAGTAGCTTAACGAAAGTTTTTCTAGGCTTATTAAAAACATAAGGATACTTTTACAAAGGCAAAGTTCTGAAACATGTAACATTGAGCTTGGAAGGAAGTATACCAATATCATTTTATAAAATTGAACATTGACTACAAGCAACTTTTCTCAAGCATAACCATAAATCCTAAATGAATTGAAAGTGAAATATGTCACCCTTTTTATGTGGTCACAGTCATACAAAAAGGAGAAGAGTCAAAAAAAACAAAGCAACTTCAGCGATAGAGAAGATAATTGTGTAGTTTATGCATCTTGTGTTGAAATTTTCAAGAAGTGTGTGCGAGCATTTATACAAAATGGAATAACGTAAAATAATTTAATTTAGATATATTTTTATACCTCATAGAATATTCTGAACATTTTACAAAAAAAAAAATCATAAAAATATTTATAAAATATTCTTTAATCTTTGTATCTTAATACATTCCTTCAAAAGTTACAAGCAATTTGACTTCAATTTTAAAAATAAATCGTTTAGTTGTCGTTTAAGCAGCTTTCAGCACATTCATCATCTCACACATTGCCACAAATTAGCTCTTCTCTTTGTATAGAAATATCCGCTCTGTTATGTTTGATACGATTTACTATTTTATTAATTTTACCGTATCCTTGTATTTTTCACATATGAGAATTTGTTATATTATGGTAGGCATGCTCTACTTTACCTTCGAATTTTAGATAGTATTTTCGTTTATCTACTTGCCAGTTTTCACATTGAAAAATATTACTAACTTGAGTATGCGTGTGTTTTACTTTGATTAAGTTGTTATTTCAACTGTTAAAGCCTTTGCGGCCAAATCTCTCTTACTCTTTTTGAAAGACTGTAGTCACATAGCTTCTAGTGCTTTAATTGATAAACACGTAACGGAGGAGATAATCGAAAGAGCAAAAGGAGTTGTCAAAGCAAATTGATAAATCACATTTGATTTGGGTTTCAGTATTTGGTATTTATATACTTTCCGACTAGTTATTGATGTGCTTCCATCATATAAATGTTGATGTGTATCATTCAATGTCTTGTAATGCACTGAGAATAGTGGTGATTGTCTAAGCTTTCAATAACTTTAAGTACTTTAAAGCTTTATGAAATCATTTAAGAGAAAACATTGCTAATGTTGATAATGGATAAATCAATTTAAATTTCTAGACTGCTAGAATTTACAGAAAAATAGATATTTTTAATCCCTTCAACGAAAAATATGTCCTTTATACTACATACCATTAAATCTTGCCACATATTAAAGTTTGATTATACACATCAGCTTAGTGCAACGTTTATAAATTTTCTTTACTTTGTACTCTTTATTTACCCGACTTCTTATTCGTTACAATTGTGATGCAGACAGAAAAGACGTCACGTTAACTTTACAACTGTTTGCACGTGCCGACATAAAAACTTCATGTTAGTCTAACTAAACACGTACACCCAAAGTGGTGGAAGTTAACACATGCGTGGGATTAAAAGCTGCCTGAAATTATTCTCAACAAAAAAAGATTACAAATAATTATTCTCCTGACTAATGTAAAGGGTAGCTGTGTCAATGAATTAACAAAAAATTAGAGTGGTTTTGTTTTAATTGCTATTTCTTTAAAGACATTTCCAAAAGCAATTTTCATAAGTATATCGAACGTTGAGAAAGCTATAAATTATGACATCGCTTAATAAAACCGGAAATGCTTAAGAATCACTCCAACTACTCAAATATCTTAGCCGCTTTCAGAGGTGTCATTAAAAACAATTTATGACACATTACATGCAATAAATTTACACACTTGGCAATGAGAAGATATAACTGGCGAAAGAGCAACAGCTGGCGTCCTTCAGAAGCGGTATTAATACCACTTCGCTGTCGCAAATTGTCAAAACATCAAAAATACTCGTCCATACATAAAAACATAGCAAATGTTTAAGTCAACGCAAGTACATATATCATGAAACGTGAATGGCACAAATGTTAGAGTGAACAAATCAAAACCACAACGACAGAACAGAAATAGCTGTTATTTGCAGTTAAAATACCAGAACTATGATATAAACACGTACTTTTATATGCATATGCGTGATTAGCTATTATACATAAGTATATACAAAATAATTATAACAAATATTATTTTTTGAAGATTAATCATTCTTGGTTTCGGTATTGTTGAATCATGAATCTTTAAGCCTTAAGAGGTTAAGTGGGTTTGAGAGGCCAAAAACAAGAGTATTTTTACAAATATTTTCAAAGATACATGTTTAAACAGTATTTTGAGAAATGTTTATATAACAAGTTAGGAAGGGCTATGTTCGGGTGTAACAGAACATTTTATACTATCGCAATTTATTTAATTTAATTTTATTAGAATAACACAAAATTTGATACACATATTTGGCATATATATGGTAATAAGTCCATTGGAAGTTTGAAAATCCTTATATTAGGTATATGGGAGCTATAGGAAGTTATGACCCGATTTCACTAATTTTGAGCACGGAGACATATTATTAGAAGAAACATATTCCCTCTGAATTTCTTCAAAATATCTGAGAGACTTTCCCATATTTTAGGTAAAAAAATTATTCGATATCTTCACTAGTGCTTACTTTATATGTTGTAAAGTAAACGATTCAGATCGACTTAAAAGTTCTGGTATATGGGAAGTATCTTTACCATGAAATTTAAGATTTCTAGTGTTTTTCCTTAGAGAATTAAAGCATTTTTAGTAGTTTACGAAAAAACTTTTGTATGGGAGGTGGGCGTGGTTATAATCCGATTTCTTCCAGTTTTGGACTGTATAAGGTAGGTATAACAAGAAAAAACGTTAACTTCGGCTGTACTGAAGCTAATATACCCTTCACAGATGCATTTCTTTTAGTAACTATGTGTTTAAGCAAATCTAAAGACGTAAGAAAAAGTAAGTAAAAAAAAAAAAACATTTTACTAATTATTTTTAGCCGGGTTGTTTGCTAGAAACAATTTAACCGATCTGAACAATTTCTTCGGAGATTATATTAATACCTTAAGCAGTAATCCATGTCAAATTTCTTGAAGATACCACGTCAAATGCGAAAATTTTCCATACAAGCCGTTGATTCCGATCGTTCAGTTTGTATGGCAGCTATATGCTATAGTGAACCGATCTGAACATTTTTTTCGGAGATTAAATTATTTATATGAGCAATAACTCACACCAAATATCGTGAAGATATGTAGTAAAATGCGGAAGTTTTCCATACAAGCCCTTTCATTCCGATCGTTCTGTTTGTATGGCAGCTATATGATATAGTGGTCCGATATCGGCAGTTCCGACGAATGAGCAGCTTCTTGAAGATAAAATAACATCTGCAAAATTTCAAAACGATATCTTAACAAGTAAGGAAGGGTTCGGGTGTAACCGAACATTTTATACTCTCGCAATTTATTTATCTAACTTTATTTATATTATATAATACACAATTTGACCCACATATTCGTCATATATATTGTATAAAGTCCATTGAAAGTTGGAAACCATAATATTAGGTTAGAAGCACCGAGGTCCTCGTGTTCGATATATGGGGCCTTAAAAACCTATGGTCCGATTTCGGCGATTTTTAGAATGGGGCTGCCACACTATAAACATAGTATTTGTGCAAAGTTCTGCACCGATATCTTCACTAGTGCTTACTTAATATATTGTAAAGTAAACGATTCAGATTGTCTTCAAAGTTCTGGTATATAGGAAGTAGGCGTGGTTGTGAAGTGATTTGGCCTATTTTCACAACATATCATTGGGATATAAGGAAACTATTACAAACCAAGTTTCATTGAAATCGGTCGAGTAGTTCCTGAGATATGGTTTTTGACACATAAGTGGGCGACGCCACGCCCATTTTCCATTTTGTAAAAAAATCTGAGTGCAGCTTCCATCTGCTATTTCTTATGTGAAATTTAGTGTTTCTGACGTTTTTCGTTAGTGAGTTAACCCACTTTTAGCAATTTTCAACCTAACCTTTGTATGGGAGGTGGGCGTGGTTATTATCCGATTTCTTTCATTTTTGGACTGTATTAAGAAATGGCTAAAAAAACGACTGCAGAAAGTTTGGTTTATATAGCTCTTTTGGTTTCCGAGATATGTACAAAAAACCTATTTGGGGGCGGGGCCACGCCCACCTAGTGCCAAGAAATAAGTGTGCCAAGTTTCATCAAGATAACTTAATTTTTACTCAAGTTACAGCTTGCACAGACGGACGGACGGACAGACAGACATTCGGATTTGAACTCCACTCTTCACCCTGATCACTTTGGTATATATAACCCTATATCTAACTCGTTTAGTTTTGGGTGTTACAAACAACCGTTATGTGAACAAAACTATAATACTCTCTTTAGCAACATTTGTTGCGAGAGTATAAAAACTGGAGAACTAATTCGTATATATACAGACAAACGGACATGGCTAAATCGACTCAGTTCAACATACTGATCATTTATATATATACTTTATAGGGTCTCCGACGCTTCCTTCTGAGTGTTACAAACTTCGTGACAAACTTAATATACCCTGTTCAGGGTATAAAAATTCCGAAAACTTAGTCGTTGGCACCTCATCTTCCATGACGTGTCCAAAAAAAGGTCTTGCGGTGGACATCATAACTCATGATTGGTTCATCTAAAAACAATAAACCAAAAATATTTCGATAGTAAATTGTAATCGATAATAAATCTAATTAGTGAACGAAGGAAAAAAGAAAATAATGAAATTTGAAATTTTTACAGGATTTTAACCAAAAAATTCACAATATATTGGCTCGAAAAAAAAGTTTCATTAACTAATTAATGCTATTTCAAAGATGTGTGCACAATTTTATCAAAATCGCTTCATAACTTTTTGAGATATTGTGTCCGACTTGGAAAAGTGAGTTTTGAGATAAATACGTTTAAAGTTTTACATTCATACTGACGTGGCCTGAAAGGCGGAACTTCCAAAGGGTATATCGCTTAAAATTTTACACGGATTAATTTGATATTTTTGGATAATATTTTAAACATATTGCACTATTTAATAAGACAAACAATTGTTTTTTTTCAAATTTTGAAATTTTGAAACCCACCTAATCTCTTAAGACACAGAGTATCTTAAGCTATAAATCCAAATCGTTACAATGATCAAATTTGAAACAGGGGGCCACTATTTCAGCTCGTCTGCTGAAACGCGTGAGAGGACTTCGAAATAGAAGTAGAGAGTGTAATAAAAAATATGGAAAATAAGCAACAAAGAGATAATTAAGGTGATTTAACCTGTCCATAATAAAACCAGAACTCTGATATTTAGACAATGAGCATAAAAGAAATCAAATGATGTCATTCTGCGCAGAAAATAATCACAACCACAACATTAAAAATTCATTCAAATCGCATCTCTTGTAGCCATTTTCGCATATGCACATCAATTCCATGAATTATTGATTAATGGTCTTTATACATATATGCTACAGAAAATTCATAGCTAAAATTACATTATATGGCTGCTTCTATATGAACTGTGAGTGTGTTAGCCTGTTAGCCTGTGTGCCGCATATTGGATAAGTTGACTTTTACTGCTGCTTTTGGCGGTAATTATAAGCTGCTGTGAGTGTTCAAGCAATTTTGGTTTTAGTGCATTAGCAAATATGTATTTGGGAGAATATGCAATAGAAACTAATGATTTTTAGTGGGAAAAGTAAATGAGAAATAAATGAGCGCAATGAAATTGTGCCCTAATTGTAAAGCGACACATTTAATTATGTTTTTTGTGAAACTAAACAGTTTAGCAATTTACACGTAAATACATATCTGTATATAAAATAGTTTTAGTCAACTGTATTACGGAATTAACCTCAACAAAAGTTAATGGTAAATTAATTGATAATAATGTAACAACTATATAATGGGGCTTTATACGCCGATTCTTTTGATATCAAACCCATCAATGTGGCTTAAAATCGTGACTAATTTCAATATTGGTTTTTATATAATTTTTCTAAAAGTGTTGTTCAACTTAAACAGAATGCATTAATCATCGGCACTAAAACTGCTTGTAATCGGTGGCATAACTTTTACAAAGCCATAAAGGAAATTATTTATGAATTACTAACGTACCAGGTAAGTGGCATCCACAATATGTCGGAAATGTTGGCGGAAATATGCAATTCGTTTTACTTTGTCTAACTAGCTTCAATGACTATTAACGAGCGGCAAATGCTGTATGAAAATAGATAAAAAGGGCAAAATATTCGAAAGAACACGACGGAAATTTATTGCATTTGAGTTTCATTGCACAGAAGAGTTGAGTGAGCTTTGAGTGAGTGCGAGGAGTTTTCGTATTTTACAGCTTTTGGTATTAAAAATATAAATCTGGCGCTAATTAAGTCAAACTAAGCTATGGATTTGAATGCAAATTTTATAGAACGTCAGAAAAATTAATATTTAAATTTTAAATTAATTTTCTCTTGCAGCAAAACACACACAAAATTTGGCAAACTTTGCGAAATCCAATTGTGGATACAAATACAAATGATATGGATAACAAAAGCCATTATCCACGCATTCACCAACAAAGACAAATTAATCCGAAGAGAATTCGCTCGTTGGTATGCAAATTTTTGCCAAAATTTTACCTTTTGCCCAAAGTCAGGTAGAAAGTGGAATGAGGGTGATGGAACTCGTAGTGCAAATATACCAATTGGAAAACTTGCATAGAAGCGAACGAATTTAAAAAAATATAAAATACTTAAAACTGCCCAGATCTACTTAAAGGTCATGAGTAGTAACCAAAGTAGATATAATCGCCAAAGGAATGCCGTACCAAATAAAAACAAGTAAGGAAGGGCTAAGTTCGGGTGTAACCGAACATTTTATACTCTCGCAATTTATTTATTTAACTTTATTTATATTATATAATACACAATTTGACCCACATATGCGTCATATATATTGTATAAAGTCCATTGAAAGTTGGAAACCCTAATATTAGGTTAGAACCACCGAGGTCCTCGTGTTCGATATATGGGGCTTTAAAAACCTATGGTCCAATATCGGCGATTTTTAGAATGGGGCTGCCACACTATTAACATAGTATTTGTGCAAAGTACTTACTTTATATATTGTAAAGTAAACGATTCAGATTGTCTTCAAAGTTGTGGTATATAGGAAGTAGGCGTGGTTGTAAAGCGATTTGGCCAATTTTCACAACATATTATTGCTAGGTAAGGAAACTATTACAAACCAAGTTTCATTGAAATCGGTCGAGTAGTTCCTGAGATATGGTTTTTGACCCATAAGTGGGCGATGCCACGCCCATTTTCTATTTTGTAAAAAAATCTGAGTGCAGCTTTCATCTGCCATTACTTATGTGAAATTTAGTGTTTCTGACGTTTTTCGTTAATGAGTTAACCCACTTTTAGTAATTTTCAACCCAACTTTTGTATGGGAGGTGGGCGTGGTTATGATCCGATTTCTTTCGTTTGGTTTATATAGCTTTATTGGTTTGCGAGATATGTACAAAAAACTTAGTAGGGGGCGGGGCTACGCCCACTTCCCCAAAAAAATTACATGCAAATATGCCCCTTCATAGTTCGATCCATCATACCAAATTTTTTTTCCATAGTTTTATTTATGGCTTAGTTATGACACTTTATGTGTTTTCGGTTTTCGCCATTTTGTGGGCGTGGCAGTGGTCCGATTTTTCGAAAACAACCTTCCTATGGTGCCAAGAAATAAGTGTGCCAAGTTTCATCAAGATATCTTAATTTTTACTCAAGTTACAGCTTGCACAGACGGACGGACGGACGGACGGACGGACAGACAGACATTCGGATTTGAACTCCACTCTTCACACAGATCACTTTGGTATATATAACCCTATATCTAACTCGTTTAGTTTTGGGTGTTACAAACAACCGTTATGTGAACAAACCTATAATACTCTCTTTAGCAACATTTGTTGCGAGAGTATAAAAAAAAGGAAGGAACACAAAGAAAGCGTTAAAATAAAAGCAAGAAATATAGAAATATTACACCAAACTTACGCCGCACTGTTGAAAATGCAAATAGAGAAGCATAGTATAAGGCGCGGGCACCTTGCCGAATTGCCTTAAGCGTGAAACTAGAATACTCACCTTTTTTAGGGCGCAGATAGCTAAAGCGAACTGCCATTTGATTGTCCTCTAGCGCCAAGTTCTTTACATAGTTCACAAATAGTAATTTAAAATGAAATTTTCAAGTATACAAATATTTAAAAAATATTCATATTTTTTATTTTATGAGATTTCGTTTTAACTTTGTGCTCATAACTGGCGGGCTGCTCATAGCGCAGATTGCCTTTTAAGGTTTTCTACTAAGAAAAATGGCAAATGCAAATGAGAAGAAGGGGGAAAAACAAAATTTAAAGCGCAGACAACACAGTTAAAGGTCGGTACATTTGGATCGGATCAGTGGTACTCAAATTAAAAAGTGAGCTAACAAAACAAGTTTCACATTTCATCAAAATTCAACATTCCAGAGGCACTCAAACGGATTATCATAAACGAAATTAGGGTTTAGCTCAACTGTAAAAGCATAATAATGCAATTTACACCCATTCAATTACAAATATACACAGATATATGCAAAAATAAGCTTTATGCAAATTGTGCTCCGTATTTACCACTTGCCGGTATGAATTACAACGCAATGACAGCAATAACAACAAATGTACAATATGACATGACAAGCTGTACCTAGTGATGTCCTCATTAGCATAATGGGGACACTTTAGCGAAATCAGCTACGTGTTTATGAAAGAAAATAGTTTGTTGTTGCGAATAGAATGTTTAAAATGTAAATGGGTCACAGGCAACGGTTTTCGCGATTTTAGTGAAGATACATAGCAAGTCCTGTAAAAATGTTCTCTTCAATACTCAATTATATCCACCTCTTGATTCATTCAAGTACTGTTGTGACTATAAAAATACTAGAATTCGATAATTTAGCTTTGTTTGTAACTTTGTAAAGCTTCTGATCTCTGATCTGATCTCTTTTCTCTTTTTGCAGTTCTTCACTCAAATACTCTCCATGCAGCAGGTCACACAAGTACCATTCACACTGCGTACTTTTTCAATTACAGTTCGTTTCCACTAAGCTAAAAATTGCTTACACACAGCTTAAGTTGCATACAAAAACGCAGCTTTCAAGATAAATATCGCAACTAAGCAGCCAAGCAGTGCACTGGAAAATCACTGAGCATGAACATAAAAGCGAAAACCAAACAAAGGAAATTGCGATGCATGCAAAAGTTGAGCTGAGCAGAGAGCAAACGAACTTATTCTGTGTCAGAGCAATGAACACTATGAAAAGGAATTTAAACGCGCTAAAGCGTAAAATGACATTAGAAAGTCACTTATTTGGTCGGTGGGCACAGAACGAAATAAACAACAACAACTATTCGCAAAATATATGTATCTATATGTACATATGCGTACTTATATGTGGCGACAGGGCAAAACCACAGTAGTGGCTTTGTGGCACAGTTGATTTGATTGAATTGTGCTGAATGACTGCTGAACCGATGACTACACATCTGCTGTTTAGCAAATAATTCGATGAAACCGCGATGATATTCATTAAATGTGATTTTTGATATCTGAATCCAAATAATACCTGTACATAGGTATGTGGTCATTTGTGGGAAATTATTTATAATGTTGCATTGAGTCCCCCAACTCTTCTCCATTTTAAAGGATTATGTGATTATATCTTTCCTCGTATATACATTCATTGATATCGAATATCAAGGATAATACAATTATCGATTTTGTTGTATGATACTAAATAGATGTAAATTTTTCATAATTAAGAATGATAAGGAAAATAGGTCTAGAGTGAATTTAATTATATTAATTAATTTAAATTAACAAGTACATAAAAGTCATACGCCTTTTTATGAATTTGAAAATCTTTCTAGTCAATGTCAAAGTAGTTATAGTTGACTTTAGGCAAGTAAATCGAAACTAAGAAGGAAAAACGGCCATTATGAGTCTTGCATTATCAATGATCCTAAAGGAATTACACATAAAAGTGAATTGCTTTTACAATAAATACCTTTTAATACTTTTAAATTTAATTTAATTTCATTCATTTCATTTCTTCCATAAATAAGTATATGGCTCTCCAAATGGAATCCAAACTGCAGCCATAGAGTGCCACCGCATATTCATTAAAATGCAGTAAAAAGTTGTGTCACGCTGATGTTATGCTGACTGCCCGCAATGAATTGAAAGAATACCATACACCTTGAGAAATATAGTGAATGCTGAAGGCAACATCAAGCTAGACGTTCTATCGTCTGCCCGCATCCAATCAGACAAACGATCAGATATAAATTTACATGAATTCACTTAACATTTGTGAGGACTGACAACTTAAAAAGAAAACTGCCATGACGAACTGTGCTTTATTAAGCGTAGCCGCGCTGCGAAGAAAGATGAATGCGCTGCGGCCACAAGGAAAACTCTTCAACGGATAACGATGTACACAAGGTGAATACGACTGTAGAGGTATGTGTTCGTGCGTATTTACTTGAGAAATTCAGGCAGTTTTTCTGGAGGACTTAATATATGTAAACAAAAGCAGACTACTACGACGGTGAAGCGACGGATAAATACGGTGACAAGCAGGAAACTCCTACAAATGAATTTTACTCGATACAATTTGTTGGCTGACAAAGGCTGAACTTCTGGCTGTAACTGTAGATGTAAAATTTCATATTTACCGATACGGCCATAACGTTAAGTAATACAGTCATAATTTTTATTTAAACAAATGCAATAAATGGTAAATATACACTTGAGAATTTAAAATATTAAAGAATTCGTGCATATGCCTGGATATGTATATACAAATTGAGAATATATTCTATTATGTTATTGTTATTATGTATCATCATTTTGAACATTTACACGCCTTATTGTGAAAAAAATAGTTATCGTATCATACATATGTACATAACTATGGAAATGACCATAATAAAAATCCAAAAGACGTAAAATGATATTATAAATATCTACACATTACAACGGAAGTACGACTTGATTCAAAAGAATGGCAAAATCTGAAAAAGAGGCGCAAAACCGGACTCATTTGATGTGACTGAATTCGACACCTTTACGGCTCGCTGCCGAAAGTGAATTGTCAAAGCATGTTCACATTTCATACAACTCAGCGGAAACACCTGCTGTAGCTGGTTGGTACCAAGCAATATTCATTGTAATGATATACTTATATCCAAGTGCTGCTTACATGAATCGCAACATTTGTCTGATTATCACCTTCAAATATTAATATAAATTACGTAAATGGTAGCAGAACGATTTTTGCGAAGTATATATAAAATACATATGCATTAGGTTCAAATTTATGCAATGGTTAGTTAAATGAAATTTTGGATTAAATTTTATAACACTAAATTATAAGACAAGACGAAATATCCCCTGTCATCAAACAAACAGTCAGCGCACTCGCGTCTTGGCTCCCACTTTACTGTTGACAGTCACATATTTGAAGTTGTAGATAGTTTCGTCTACTTGGGAACCAGCATTAACAACACCAACAATGTCAGCCTCGAAATCCAACGTAGAATCACACTTGCCAACAGGTGCTACTTTGGACTGAGTAGGCAATTGAAAAGTAAAGTCCTCTCTCGACGAACCAAAATCAAACTCAACAAGTCGCTTATTATTCTCGTCCTGATGTATGGCGCTGAAGCGTGGACGATGACAACATCCGATGAGACGACTCTTGGGGTTTTCGAGATAAATGTTTTGCGTAAGATTTATGGCCCTCTGAACATTGGTAACGGCGAATACCGCAGACAATGGAACGATGAGCTGAATATATGAAAACACTCCAGATCTGAAAGTGTTCGATGCAGTATCCGCTGGAGAAAGCCGCGAAAGAGGACGACCTCCACTCCGATGGAAAGACCAAGTGGAAGTGTCGTGGCTTCACTTGCTGTTTCCAGTTGGCGCCAAAAAGCTAAAAGGAGGAATGAGTGGCGCGCTCTGGTGGATATATACAGTGGTGGCCTTATAATTAGAAACGGCATGTTTAAAAAAATCAAATCACTGTAAAGTTTTTATAAGACGCGAAGTTAAAATAATGACTATTGTTATTCATAGTGTGGCCATTGAACGTTGTTACTAAATGAACATGTGACTATTTGTTGACTTGTTATTAAAAGAAATAAAAATTCTTTCCCGGTTTGTGTTTTTTGGCTGGTCACACAATTAGAAACGCGGAGTTTTTTTTTATATCCTCGGATTTTCTTAAACTTAGCGCAATAAAGTGAGTTAGTGAGTGATCCGGCAACAATCAAATACGTTTTTTTTTAGAATGGGCAGAAATAATCATATACTCCAAAACTGAGAGACTTAATTGTGAGGTCCTTTCAAAAGGATATATTGTCAATGCGACCTTTAGCATAAAGGTTTGCTTGGCAAAAAAATGGTTTTTTGAGCAATAAAGTTTGAAACCCCCAGCGGGAAGCCAAGGTCTCGAAAAACTACTTTATCAGCAGACAGGATGATTTGTAGGGTGAACGAAAACAATCCTTTCAAGACTTCGCGTGAAATAAAGGCTAAAGTTGGACATCAAATTAATGTAGAAACCTCAAATCGGGCAATAAGAAGGTACTTGCAAGACTCGGGACTTCGTGGGTGCATTGCCAATAAAAAAAACTCTTGTAGCAAAGAATATTGTTAAGGAGCGGTTGCGATTTGCAAAGTAAGTGCTACAGAAAAGTTTCCAATACTGGAATATAGTTCTCTGGAGTGACGAGTATGAGTTAAATTTATTCCAAACCGATGAAAAATCGTATGTAAGGCGTCCTCCAAAATGACCGTAAACCTAGGGTACATTGTGAAAATAGTAAAACACGGAGAGGAGGCCAGTCTATTACATTTTCCAGCACTACATTGACCCAAAATATACTTCAAGGTTAGTGGATCAAAATATTGGTGTTTCAGCCAGGCCTCTGCAAATTCTTGATCTAAACACAATTAAAAACTTATAACCAATTATTAAACGAGCCTTCAGAACTAAAAACCTCAAAATAATGACCATTTGTTTCAAACGGTTCAACAAAACTGGAACAGTATATCAATACAAATATGCAAATATTTAAATCAAAGTTTACTGCGAAAACGAGACAATATTAGTAAAAATAAAGGTTATCCAACGAAACATTAAAAATTGTATCCATTTTGTTAAATTTTTTATAGATATCCTTAAGTTTTTACTAACGTTTCTAATTATATGACCAGGCTGAATTTAGCGTTTTTTGTGTTTAGCTCATTTTCTCAAAAAAATAATTAATGTTGTGTTTTTTTTTAAGTAAAACTTAAATAAGATTTGTTACTTTGTCAATTCCAATTAATAGTTTTAATATGGCAATGTACATTTTTTAAATATATTATAATGGACATATATAAATAATGGACATGTCTCATGAGACCGCTCGTCATTTTTTGGTTGATGTTTTGGGTATGTGGAAAGTCGCAGCGCGATTGTTGCCAAAAGATCTGACTTTTCATCAAAAAGTGAATCGCACAAAGCGATCATTGTGAACGAATTTTAGAACAAAAATTCAACAAATATCATCGAACCACTGTACTCTCCAGATATGGCCCCGTGTGACTTTTTCCTGTTTCCAAAACTCAAATTACCACTTCGTGGAACCCGTTTTGAGAGCATTGAAGACATCAAAACTAATTCGCAACGAGAACTGAAGGCCATCCCGGAATATAGCTTTAAAAAGTGTTTCGATGATTGGATTGTTCGTTGGAAGAAGTGTATTGCCTCAGAAGGGTATATAATGAATTAAGATAATGTTTGTGTTTTATTTCAAATTACTTATTTGACTGAATATACACCATGTTATATAAATTTATATACATTTTTAAAATATTAATTAATGATATATCAGCTAAGATCCAAGTTAGCTTCTTCTTCTTGACTGGCGTAGACACCTCTTACGCGGTTATAGCCGAGTCCACAACAGCGCGCCACGCATTTCTCCTTTTGGCAGTTTGGCGCCAACTGGTTATACCGACCGAGGCCAGGTCCCTCTCCACCTGGTCCTTCCATCGGTGAGGAGGTCTCCCTCTTCCTCGGCTTCCACCAGCGGGTACTGCATCTAAAACTTTCAGAGCTGGGGCACTTTCGTCCATTCGAACAACATGACCCAGCCAGCGTAGCCGCTGTCTTTTTATTCGCTGGACTATGTCTATGTCGTCGAACATACAACTCATACAGCTCATCATTCCATCTTCTACGGCAACGGCGCCAATGTTTAAGGGACCATAAATCTTCTGCAAAACTTTTCTCTCGAAAACTCCTAGTGCCGTCTCATCGGATGTTGTCCGTCCACGCTTCTGCACCATAAAGTAGGACGGGAATGATGAGGGACTTGTAGTTTAGTTTTTGTTCGTCGAGAAAGGACTTTACTTTTCAATTGCCCACTCAGTCCATAGTAGCACCTGTTGGCAAGAGTGATTCTGCGTTGGATTTCAAGGCTGACATTATTATCGGTGTTGATGCTGGTGCCTACGTATACGAAATTATTTACAACTTCAAAGTTATGACTGCCAACAGTGACGTGGGAGCCAAGACGCGAATGCGCTGACTGTTTGTTTGATGACAGGAGATATTTCGTCTTGTCCTCGTTCACCACCAGACCTATTCGCTTCGCTTCCCTATCCAGGTGGGAAAAAGCAGAACTAACGTCGCGGGTGTTGCTTCCGATGATATCAATATCATCGGCGTACCAGGCCAGGAGCTGTACACTCTTGTAGAGGATTGTACCTTCTCTATTTAGCTCTGCAGCTCGTATTATTTTTTCCAACATCAAGTTAAATAAGTCGCACGATAGTGAGTCACCTTGTCTGAAACCTCGTTTGGTATCGAACGGCTCGGAGAGGTCCTTCCTAATTATGACGGAGCTTTTGGTGTTGCTCAACGTCAACAGCCGTATTAGTTTTGCGGGGATACCAAATTCAGACATCGCGGAATAAAGGCAGCTCCTTTTCGTGCTGTCGAAAGCAGCTTTAAAGTCGACAAAGAGATGGTGTGTGTCGATCCTATTTTCACGGGTCTTCTCCAAGATTTGGCGCATGGTGAATATCTGGTCAGTTGTTGATTTCAGGTCTAAAGCCACACTGATAAGGTCCAATCAGTTTGTTGACGGTGGGCTTTAATCTTTTACACTGAGATTCCAATCGTCGGGCATGCTTTCCATATTCCACAAAGAAGCTGATGCATGCACTTTATCAGCTCTTCTGTTCATCGTCGTCGATTGGGGAATCGGGTTCGTCATCTCCTGGTGTTGTACTTTCACTGCCATTCAGCAGGCTGGAGAAGTGTTCCCTCCACAAACACAGTATGCTCTGGTCATCAACAACTAGATCACCTCTGGGGGTCCTACAGGAGTGTGCTCCGGTCTTGAAACCTTCAGTTAGTCGCCGGATCTTTTGGTAAAAATTTCGAGCATTACCCCTGTCGGCCAGCTTGTCAAGCTCTTCATACTCACGCATTTCGGCCTCTTTCTTTTTTTGTCTGCAAATGCGTCTCGCCTCCCTCTTCAGCTCTCGGTATCTTTCCCACCCCGCTCGTGTTGCGGTCGATCGCAACATTGCGAGGTAGGCAGTCTGTTTTCTCTCCACTGCGAGACGACAATCCTCATCATACCAGCTGTTTTTTTCACTTTTCCGAAAGCCAATGGTTTCGGTTGCAGCTGTACGGAGTTTGATATGCCGTCCCACAGTTCCCTTATACCGAGATGCTGATGAGTGCTCCAAGAGAGCAGGAGTGCAAGTCGAGTAGAAAATCGTTCGGCTGTCGGTTGTGATTGCAGCTTCTCGATGTCGAACCTTCCTTGTGTTTGTTGACGTGTGCGCTTATCTACACAGAAACGGGTGCGTATTTTAGCTGCTACAAGATAGTGGTCCGAGTAGATGTTGGGACCACGAAGTGTACGCACATCAAAAACACTATAGACATGTCGTCCATCTATCACAACATGATCGATCTGGTTGCGAGTGATTCGATCCGGGGACAGGCTGAATTTTCCGACTGTTGTGCCAAAGACACCTTCTTTACCCACCCTGGCGTTAAAATCGCCAAGCACGATTTTGACATCGTGGCGGGGGCAGCGCTCATAGGTGCGTTCTAGGCGCTCATAGAAGGTATCTTTGATCACTTCGTCCTTCTTTTCCGTCGGGGCGTGGGCGCAAATCAGCGATATGTTGAAGAACCTCGCTTTGATGCGGATTGTGGCTAGACGTTCATCCACCGGAGTGAATGCCAGGACTCGACGACGGAGTCTCTCTCCCACCACGAATCCCTTTATATGGCCGCTGTAGTAGATGTCACAAGGACCCACCTTCTTCCGTCCTTCTCCCGTCCATCGCATTTCTTGGATTGCGGTGATGTCAGCTTTTACTCTTACGAGGACATCAACCAACTGGGCAGAGGCACCTCCCCAATTAAGGGTCCGGACATTCCAGGTGGATGCCCTTAAATCATAGTCCTTTATACGTTTGCTGTGATCGTCATCAAAATAGGGGTATCTTTCCCGAGGCTGTTGCTTCTTTTTCATTAGGGGGGTGTTTTTATGTAGTGGGTCCCAAACCCTACGCACAGCCGCATAAGCGGGTTTCGCCTTCTCACTTTAGCTCGCCTCCAAACGGATGTATATTGGCTACCAAGAGAATACTTGGTCTAAGACCGGAAGCCGTGAGCTGCTTGAGCCAAATGCAAAAGAATCGTTCCTGGCCACTCCCAAGTGAATGGCAGTCAGAAACTTTCCTCCCTTACGTGAACTTTTACATATGACTCCATCCTCCAAGTTAGCTGATTTTTAGTATTTTTCAGACCAGTTAGTGATATTTTTTCCTATAACATGATGCAAACTTATGCTCTTAGCTAAGACTAAATCAAATTATACTAACATTGAAGTGAAGCGCAACGATGCTCGCAGGTAAAATTGCATATAAACCAATGGAACTGCACCCATTACACGCTACGCATGATGATGGAACATGCCATGTGGTGGCATCGGATGTGGCAGCAAAATAATGTCATTTGCATTTTCCAATTAATCAATCAGAGCTGAACTGCTGATGGCTTAAAGCTAACAAACTCAATTACTCAGCGTGTAACATCTACATACATCCCACGGCAACAAACACTACACCTAACTGCACATAGCCACACTTACATTTGATATACTGAATTAATTTGATCCTCGCTTGTTTTGTATGATTGTTCCAGAATGTGTTGCCAATACACGCTTTGTAACCATCGAAGCAGAATGTCTGATGGGCATTGATTGCCACCGTGTAGGTGAAGTAATTAATCGCAACTGCAGATTTGCCATTCAGACAATTTCGATCTCGATAAGAAAATCAGTTATTTAAAAGGCACAGTTCAAATAAGTCTGACTCCAGAATTAATTATAATGTCATTTATTTCTTTTACTCCAATTTCTATATTGCAAGCTCTTCCATAACATAAAACACTCTACTTAATTAAAAATAAGAAAGTTAAAAAAAAATTATCCTTTTATGTGGTCACAAGTCGGTCTAACTTTTGGCATTCCCTACTCACAGTCGTAAATACTGAAGGAAAAATTGTAGCCTTTTTTCATTTGTTGTAGTTTCTGCTACAAAGTGTTTAGTTGGTTTTGCGGTTGACAGATGTAAAACTTTTGTTTCATCGACTTTTATTGCGACCACATTGACTCGGTCAAATGGCTTTCATCATCAACAACGAATAGCGAGTTTACCAAACGTAGTAAAGGAATAATAAAGGACTATAATATAAAGATAGCTAAGTAGGACAATTTGAATTTTAGGTTGAACATTTTATGTACAGTTTGTATCATAATAATTATTATGGAAATTGATCAAGTCAAACTACAGAGAGAACTGTATTAAAAATGTTAACGAAAACCTTTCGAAATAAATGTTCATAGCTAAGGTAATGTAAAATTCTATGTAGAGTGCAGTGTTGTATTTGTTTCTTAACAATTGAAGCGAGAGCATACTGTACACTATGATATTTCCTTCTTTATGTCTTAAACTTATCATTCATTATTTGTTTTTTTAGTCCTTCTTTTATTTTGTCTTTTTCATTTCATTAAATTTGTTTATGTTCCATCAACAGTCTAAAAAAGTAGACTTAACCACAGTGTCCTTTGCAAAAGTTTCAAATAATCCATCCTCAGAGCTATTTTATCTATCATAAAACCAAAATTGTAAAAAGGAAGTAATTTTCACTTCACCATATCGGGAACTTTTGTTACAATGATGTCTTCTTATCAAAGTCATCATGACCTCAAGCTCTGTTCATTCCACAAATTCCATTACACGCGCGAAAACATCTTCGCGCTCGTAAAATTGTCGCTGCCACTGAGAGGAATCGCTTTGGGGATATATTCTTGTGGTTGCATGTGGGTTTGTGTATGAGGTAGAGTGAGTGTATACGAGGAAATGGGTCAAGCATGTAAGCAGCGCTACATCACCAACTGCCAATGATGCAGCAATCAGTGACAGGAATATTGGCTATTCTTTGGTAATGGACTTCGCTGTCTAAACGTAACAAAATCATTTTCATGCTTTATTTCTTTTTTGTTGTTGTTGTTTTTGTTTTTGTTCTTCCGGAACTTCCTAATACCACATTTTTGTGTTAGAGGTAGAAATTATTGCTGTGTCTGTAGCAGTCATTAAGTTTTACGAGTGCGACCATTGTTCACCGACCGTCAATGATTTTGAAGACAACTTTAAATTTAATTTCTTAAGTTATATTTGAAGCACTCTTATCATAATTTAAATAATCACATCATATACTCGTTTATGCATATAACATGTGCCCAAGATCAGCAGACGACGTTACAATTTTTTTTATTTTTTTTTTAACCTTGACCTGTAACACTGCAAGTTGTGTTACACAAGACTTATTATTTTGAACATTTTCTTTTTATTGTTTTTTATTTTGTGAACAATGGAGCTATAAGTGACACGTATTGCCACAAACACACTTACATTTCTTTTGTAAACTAGTCGCATATTCATAGAATAATGTTGCATGACAACCTTCACAAGAGTTTGTACATATTATTCCTCTCTTTGTTAGCAGTGTAAAAATGTTGAATGTTGTTGAATGTTGTAGTGTAAAAATGTTGAAAATGTTTCAGCAACATGTACCAAGCATTACGCGTTGAGTAGAACTCTCAGCTGTTGCTGCTGTGGTATCTTTAAGCAAATACTACAATATACATACACGCCCACAGTGTGCTCCAAATAAATAGAGCACAATTCTTTGAACTATCAATATTAAATGTCAAATTTGAAATTTTTTTTCGGCGATCTTGATAGAAAAGGTATTTTGTGCGATTATCAAACCATAAATATAATCCCTTGGTATACTACCTACATACTATTTATTGTTTAATGTTCTTGGAATAAATTTATCAAATACCATTGCTTACCTCAACTCTTTCGGATTGGTTGTCGGTTAATCGGGAATAGTTGAAAACTGTATAAATAAATACACTGCTGCAATAATCAACAGACTGAAATGATTATGCTTACATATACATGCAGCAGAGACAGAGACAGAAAAAGACACTTGCCCAACCAACAAACACACAAACAAGCAAACGAATAAATCATCAAGCCGTGGCATGCAGCTGAGTAAATGACAACGAATGCATCTATTTATATTTATAAATATGTATATACTTTCTCATATATACATGCAATTGTCACTGGTGTGTTGCATGATGAAGCTGGAGTGTTGAATTTGAATCGATTTTACATACATAAAGTGCTTGTAAAGTATCCAAGTAGCGCCAGCAGAAAAGACAGGAACATTTGTGCACTGGCACATTTGCATGCACGTTGCTGAGATATAAATATATGTAAATATGTCTCTGCCTCTATATATTCATCTATCTGCAGTGTGTCTGGTGCTTAGCTTCATAAAAGTGTTGAAAAGTGCAATTGCGTCTGACAAGCTGAAATACGACGGCACTCCGGCACAGAGAGTTTAAACAGCCGGCAATGATAAGCAAAAAGTGCAAACTGCGCAGACCAGACAATACGTGAATGACAAACCAGGAGGAGTTGTACGATGTAGCTGGCAGACAGACAACAGTTCCAAGCGAAGCAGATGGCGCAATGTGTGCAGGTTATTCCGGTCATTAACCAGTTTTCACACTGACTAACGACATGAAAAGTTCAAGCCAAAGAAAAAACATTTTTTTTGTTAAATTCTGTAAAAATAGCTAAATTGAATTTCGCAGAAAACAAAACTCTTCAAAAAATTGTTAATTGTAATTGATTTAATCGCATCAGAAATTAATTGTATTGTTTAAGTATGAAAATGCATTAATTGAGGCTTCAATTAATTTTAGTGGGATATATGTATGTGTATATGTATGTTAATTAGTGTGGAAAAATGTGCAACACTTGTCCTGCAGTTATTTCATCATTCCTTGGACGTTTATAAGAACATTTATGCGCGTTTGCCTCGTCACTAACACACCTACTCTCTCTTACAAAGTAGTCTGATTAAATGCTCTCAGCGTGATTCTTGAGTACAGCCAGGTTGAAAAACCAAGCGGAGGTAAATGACTGCTATGTACTATATACGTATTTTCCTGGTCTACGTGCATAGTTGCAGAGTACATCACAAAAGTTTATGACCCGCTGGCATAAACGACAAGCGTGACTCCAAAGTATATAAAATGTTACTCCCCACTTGTCCGCCACTCATCTACAATGTATAAAACTGCAGCATTTTGTCTTCATTTAATTTGCAGGCGCCTTTGACTTGTGCGATTCAACTCTCCTCGGGTTATTTGTTTGTCCCTGTTGATGAATTGTAAAGAGGAATTTCTCTACAATTAATTGAGAGTTTGTGTAATCCTTAAATTACGAAATTATTGTATATAAGACACATTTGTATTTGGACACGCATGTGTATTTGTACTACAATACGTGCTCCTTGCTCTTATATAAGGAAATGCCAAAATATTGGAATAATATACATGTTTGAGGGCGTGTCAATTAGTGTAGATATTTCGGTCTATTGCAATGAACTAAATTAATTGATCAGAGGAACCAGTTTTTGCCCTTCGCACTGCCGGCTAATCGATAATCGATCAGCTGTTATACATTTTTATACTCTCGCAACAAATGTTGCTAAAGAGAGTATTATAGTTTTGTTCACATAACTGTTGTTTGTAACACCCAAAACTAAACGAGTTAGATATAGGGTTATATATACCAAAGTGATCAGGGTGAAGAGTGGAGTTCAAATCCGAATGTCTGTCTGTCCGTCTGTGCAAGCTGTAACTTGAGTAAAAATTAAGATATCTTGATGAAACTTGGCACACTTATTTCTTGGCACCAAGGAAGGTTGCTTTCGAAAATGAGCAAAATCGGACTACTGCCACGCCCACAAAATGGCGAAAACCGAAAACACATAAAGTGCCATAACTAAGCCATAAATAAAGCTATGGAAATAAAATTTGGTATGAAGGATCGTACTGTTAAGGGGCATATTTGGATGTAATTTTTTTGGGGAAGTGGGCGTAGCCCCGCCCCCTACTAAGTTTTTTGTACATATCTCGCAAACCAATAAAGCTATATAAACCAAACGAAAGAAATCGGATCATAACCACGCCCACTTCCCATACAAAAATTAGGTTGAAAATTACTAAAAGTGGGTTAACTCATTAACGAAAAACGTCAAAAACACTGAATTTCACATAAGAAATGGCAGATGGAAGCTGCACTCAGATTTTTTTACAAAATGAAAAATGGGCGTGGCGTCGCCCACTTATGGGTCAAAAACCATATCTCAGGAACTACTCGACCGATTTCAATGAAACTTGGTTTGTAATAGTTTCCTTACATCCCAATGATATGTTGTGAAAATAGGCCAAATCGCTTCACAACCACGCCTACTTCCTATATAACAGAACTTTGAAGACAATCTGAATCGTTTGCTTTACAATATATAAAGTAAGTACTAGTGAAGATATCGGTGCAGAACTTTGCACAAATACTATGTTAATTGTGTTGCAGCCCCATTCTAAAAATCGCAGAAATCGGACCATAGGTTTTTAAGGCCCCATATATCGAACACGAGGACCGCGGTGCTTCTAACCTAATATTATGGTTTCCAACTTTCAATGGACTTTATACAATATATATGACGAATATGTGGGTCAAATTGTGTATTATATAATATAAATGAAGTTAAATAAATAAATTGCGAGAGTATAAAATGTTCGGTTACACCCGAACTTAGCCCTTCCTTACTTGTTTATAATATGTATTACACAATTTGACCCACATATTCGGTCCGATTTTGCTCATTTTCGAAAGCAACCTTCCTATGGTGCCAAGAAATAAGTGTGCCAAGTTTCATCAAGATATCTTAATTTTTACTCAAGTTACAGCTTGCACAGACGGACGGACGGACGGACGGACGGACAGACAGACATTCGGATTTGAACTCCACTCTTCACCCTGATCACTTTGGTATATATAACCCTATATCTAACTCGTTTAGTTTTGGGTGTTACAAACAACCGTTATGTGAACAAAACTATAATACTCTCTTTAGCAACATTTGTTGCGAGAGTATAAAAATAAATTTACGGGTGTGTAAAAGGTGAAAGGTGTGAAAGTTGACACTCTGGTGTCACAGTGGTGAGTCAAGCTGTTCTTGGTTTTTGGGCATGAAAATATAAATTATTGATTTTAAATACTTAATGTTTGGAAGCATTTCAAAAAAGCCATTTTAAGTACCACTTATAACTTCTTAAAATAGTTGATAAAAAATATCAAACCTCTACATTATTCATACTCTCATTCTTATGTCAAAGTTATAGTATAATTTTATTAAACAACCAAATATTGAATATACTTAAGCTTACACTCTCAAACACAACGCTCTTGACATAAGTTCGACCAACTTTCCGGTTCGCCGCCCTCAGACTCAATTGTAGTCTCAGCAGAATGCTGTGTCTGACTGCATGATTTATAACTTTTGAATTCTTCATTTACTACGCGTTCTCGACTCACCGAAATGTTCGCGCTTTTTCGTTTTTTTTATTCAAAAGATTCTAAAAAACAATCAAGTACTTCCTCCATGAGTGGTAAGAGAGAAAGTAAAATTCAAAATGTGTCTCTCTCTTAACTGTTTTTGGCGGCAAATTATAGCGAAGCATTGTAGCGCGAAATTAGTCAATTTACGTTAGTAACAACTTCCTTTCGTCGACAAACTTCGATGATACTATTAGATGTGTACGAGTGTTTATAATATGCTGAGTGGCGCGAAAATTATGGCTGGATGAAGGTTTTGTGTCGGAGAGTAACACTTACCATATTATAAGCGGATATACTATATAATAAGCCTATTATGCACCGCTAACTAATACGAGTAAAAATTTATATTTATTTGTTGTGCTCGTTTGCGTGGGCTTTCACAGGTATAAGCTCATTTTCGTTGTCCTACTTTACACGTGAATTTAATACAGAGGCGTTATGTTGAATTTTGGGGCTGTTGTTGCGCACCACAGCATAGGATAGGCAGTCGACCGGACGTACACCTCAACTTAAATAAGAGTAGTCATAGATTACAGTACAATACAATACCGTAAAAAATGTAAAAATGTAAAAAGTGTTTAAAATTTTTCGAATTTTTAGTTATTTTTTTATTTAATGATCAGGGTTTCCTGATTATGGAATACTAAATATCGGTTAAAAATTTCAAAGATGTACCATATCAAAACCCTGTCTACACGCCTGCAGGTATGCAACGATAAATACCATTTGTCATGAATTTGTACGGTATGTAAGTAAGTACTTATACACACTCATACGCGGTGACTGTTACTTCCCTATCGGAGGCAATACGAGATGGCCATGCCTTGCATGCCGCACACGTGAGATACCACAATTTATGCCTCAGTTGGTGAATGTGTAAAATACGGCTGTTGCATGCTTGATGGACGAGCACACAGCGATGGCGACGACGACACGCCAGCGCAGCAATGACAGGAATGGTATCCTTCCGGGCGCCTTCCGCAAATTTTCTCTTTCGAATGCAATTTTATGCACACGTTTGAGCACACATACACTCACTTGCTACACGAATCGTTGTTTACGGCGATAATTGCAACCAACTAGGTGGTAAACATTGTACTACGTAGCGCGTATGCAAATGCCGTTGACGTTGCTGGTAATACCAAGTGGTTGCAGAACAATTTCCCGTGGCTTTCGGCTGCGTTCTCAAGAGATATGAGTGCATTCATTGCACACCGCCAACTCCCATCTTGCTTTTACATACATACTTAGCTCACATCATACGAATATATATTTTATTTACAATTATGCTCAAGAATATGCGAGTTTTGGTCGCATTTGCACGTCGTTTCGGCGACTTTCCACTCAGTCAACTGCTTAGTTAGCCAACTACTTGTGAGTTGCATTTGGTTTTCATTTTCGTAGTTGTTATTGTTACAAGTATGCTATAACGGCTCAGAGAAAATGTTACAAAGTGTCATTCATTATGTCACGCACCCGCTCTCACCTTTGTACACAAAATGTATGTCTGTATATTGCCGCCATATTCAGCTCCTAGCTATGTGTCAACCATGCAAACCAGGCACGGATGTAGATATGTTTACACCAATTAATAACTATAGTGATACCATTTGCTGGTATGTTTGTATGCAACTCGACTCCACCGCTATTGTTGGCCATCATTGTGGCGGCGCTGAGCCCCACTGACACAGTAACTTTTATTAACCACATAAATTATCGGTTAATGCACCATTTTTTAAGAATTTCAAAATGAACAAGTAAGGAAAGGCGCTAAGTTTGGGTGCAACCGAACATTTTATACTCTCGCAATTTATTGACATAGTTTTATTAAGATAACACACAATTTGACCCATATATTCGACATAAAGCCCAATAGAAAAACTATAATCATTATATATGGCTGATGTAATTCCTGAACCAATTTCACTCATTTTCCTCACCAAGGTACACTATACATCTATAATAATATTATAAATAGGAAAGATTTGTATGTATATTTGTATTGAATATACTCGAAAACCACTTTGCCGATTTCAAAAATTCTTTCACCATTGGAAAGCTACATTCATCCCGAGAAACATAGGATATATTTATTGCTATAATCTCAACTTTCTGGAAATAGTTCCCAGGTGAGGGTATCAAAAAGACTCCGTGATGGAGAATCTTAATCTGAAAATGAAAATCGCTTGTAAGTCATTCTCTTCGCATCGCAATCCCGTGCGAAGCCGGTTTGTAAGGGTTTTATAAAGTGATGGAATCAGATGGAATACAAAATTGAGTTATATGGGAAGTAGTCGGGGTTGTGAACCGATTTCGTCCATTTTCCACACGTGTTATCAGGTTGCAAGAAAATATTATTGATATCGGTCGAGTAGTTTCTGAGATATGGTTTTTGACACATAAGTGGGTAACGCCACGCCCATTTTCCATTTTTTAAAACGATCTGAGTGCAGCTTCCATCTGCCATTTCTTATGTGAAATTTAGTGTTTTTCATTAGTTAGTTAACCCACTTTTAGTAATTTTCAACATAACCATTGTATCGGAGGTGGGCGTGGTTATTATCCGATTTCAACTATTTTAATGATGTGTGATGGGGTATGTAAGGGGAACGACTGCAGAAAGTTTGGTTCATATTGCTTTATTGGTTTGTGAGATATGTACAAGCAACTTATTTGGGAGCGGGACCACGCCCACTATCCAAAAAAAATTACATCCAAATACGCCCCTTCCTAGTGTGATTCTTTGTACCAAATTTTATTTTTATAACTTTATTTATAGCTTAGTTAAGACACTTTATGTGTTTTCGGTTTTCGCCATTTTGTGAGCGTGGCAGTGGACCGATTTCGCCATTTTCAATATCAACCTCCTCAGGGTGCCAAGGAATATGTACACGAAATTTCATTAAGATATCTCAATTTTTACTCAAGTTATCGCTTGACGGGCAGACATCCGGATTTCAACTCTGATCGTCCGTCCTAATCATTTTGATATATTTAACCCTATATCTAACTTTTCTATTTCTGAGTGACACAAACAACCGTTATGTGAACAAAGCTATAATACTCTTTAGCAACATTGTTGCGAGAATATAAAAATGTCTGTAAACAGGAATATGTGGTGTCGAAGATTTGTACCTTCCGAGTAAACTGAAACGAACAATAACGGGATTGGTTTTCCAATACCCGTAAAGATTCCCCATCTCCAAATAGAATGCAATTAACTCAACTCTCGACCAAATAGGTAAGTAGGTCACATCTAATAAGGATACTATTGGTTTGTAAGCAGTTACAGAAAGAGGTAATTTTAATAAGGAAGTCCTCGATATAAAGCGATTAATGCGCCTAATCATGAAACAATTCTTAAGAAACTCTTAAAGAAGCCAATAAGGCAAATGCCAGCATAATATCTTCTAATGTGTCTAAGCATGAATAATATATTACACTAGTTTCTTGAAAACGAAAAAGAATCTAGCACTCCTTGCAAAAACAGTGTTTTTAAACTTTATTATTTATATATTTACATGTACAGAATTTACAAAATATATAGTATACAACTAATTGGCACCTCTTCATAAGCTACACTATGCCGGAAACCAATTACAGTAGTTTTCCGAAATAACGAACACATTAATTGTCAGGCCTGTTCGCTATATCGAATTTTTCGTTAATTCGAGTACTCATTTAGAGGTATGTTTTTCAATAAAAATGAGTTAAATATCCGTAAATTGCAGTTAAATAAAATGTTTTAGTAATTATTTGTTAAAAAATGAAAAACCATAACAAAACAATTCAAATCCAATAAATTCTTCCAAAGTGGACCAATTCTGACTCTTATACTTCTATTTGGTGGTGATCAATAATTTTAAGTTTTTTTTTATAAAATTCAACATTTTTTCAATTTGCACATTATTTTAATTTTTTCCAGTTTTATTTTTAATTCTGGTTCGATGTTATTTGATTTTTTCCTCTTTCTTCATATGTTTTCTTCATGTTGTTCGTTAAACCGAGTACTTACAAATCCCTGATGTTCGTTATTTAAGGTACTCAATGTAACAAATTTGCTTGTTCGTTATAAGCGGTTTTCGTTAAAACGAATATTCGTTATTTCGGAAAACTACTGTACAAGCAAAATATTTATGTAGATCATTTCGATCGGCATACTTAGCATGCCTGCAGTTGACACGTTCAGTAGTAGTCCGCTCCATCGTCTAATGTGTATAAAATATAAAATATACAGTCATTCCAAATTATAAAAAATCAAATAGTTTTATTTATTTTTAAAATGAAATCTCCTATTATGAAAAAAAATATAATTTTCAATGATTTTATCTTTATATAAAGCATTTTCTATCGAATGTGCACCATAATAGTATGCCTTTTGAAATTAAGTGACTACTTACGTGCATTTCATTCACTAATAATAGTCCTATTACAAAATATCAAAATAATATTCTTATAAAAATCGACATTTTAGTGTTGAAATGTAAAATGTTACTGGTGATGCGCTGATGTGTTCTACTAAATATATATATTTAAATAGAAAGCAGTGTACGGGCGAAGCCAAACTAAAATAAAAATGCTCGTTTGGTTTTTGGATATTAAAAAAACTGTGTTCCGTGTCATATTTTCATGCCATGGGAATATCTCAAAAATGTACCGTTTTATCTGTGTGATATACAATCAAACACGAAAGAGCTGTTCCTGTGTTATAAAAAATATTTAAAAGAAACATCTAGGAAAGAGGTCTCGATTCAAATGCGAGACAATAAGTGGTAACATTTGAACTACCAGATAATGCATCTTAATACTGTGTAAAGTCGGAATATTTACATCATTTTAAAATTGTGTCGATACTTGTTCGTTGAGTAGGTAACAGGGTGGTTCGGGCGGAACGGGCAGTTTAAATTTCCTAAAGTCTTATGTTTGACCTTGAGATTCTTTAAAATACCCTTATATTGCATAATCAATGGTCCACTTTTTCAGCCAGAGAAAGATTGAAAGTGGTTTTATATCCGTTTGATATATCGGATATCGGTGATTTCTTTGCAACCGCTTTTCCAATATTCTATGATTTCAGGTACTCTGGGTATAAAAATATGGAAAATTTAAATTAGTTATCAACAAATTAAAATTGTAACGGTTGAATAATGAATGCTAACAAAAATACTTTGTTCCACCTATTAGTATTGTTAGACACCAATAAAATTCTCATTCAATTTGTTTCACATTATTTATTTAGTTGAACATTATTAATACAAGTACAAAGTTCAAATCAATTGTTAAAAGACAAAGGAAACGTAATTCAAACGTATAGTATATCTATAGATGGATTATTAAAGCAATTTCATAATTTTTAAACATAATAAACTGAACTAAATCTACAATTTGAATTCGCTTTTACCAGAAATTTAGTTGAAAATTTTCATAGTTAGTTTTGAGTTTACCAAAGCATTTAGTTTAGATCGTTGCTTCATAAGATCCAGCGCTTTGATGACAGTAGACGTCATTATGTCAATAAATTCTCATTCTCATTCTGGCTTTCAAGCTCTGTAATGTATGGTTATGCTTGTGGAAGCAATTAATAGAACTATTTCTAATTATATTTTCTATTTCCGCCTGTTAGTCAATTCTCAATATCGTCTAAACGTTTTAGAACTAAGTTCTATTGCATTTTAATATACTGGATTAACCGATGCTGATAGTCCACTGGATCAATAGGTTCTTCCAGTTTGGTGTATTGGTAATGGGAAGGGATTTTGAAATATTGAACGGATATTATCGGATTTAATACGTTGCTGCGCAATGCCTTCCTCTCATCAGAAAAATCAAAAACAATATCAAAACGATTTGTCTGTGCCTTCGTGAGTACATCTCCGTCATGTGTCGTTTATTGAATCGAAAATATATCCAATATTAAAGAATTGCGAACATATGGCATGGCTTATATGCTGAAAGTACATGGAGAAACCAATTTTGATTTTAATAAATGTGAAATATCAATGGTACAGATTTAAAATGAGGGAGTACAACGTGTTGTACATATAGGATGTATAGTAGATATATGAATACCAGGGTAGTCCTTAAGACAGAATTTCTAAGTTCCTGCTATTCTACATTTGTATTATTTTATTATAGAAAATGAATTTTTGACCAGTTGACCCTTTTACAAACTATTGAAACGAAAATATTCATATCTCATTCCCGTTCTGTTATTATTTAATAACTGTAATGGATATTACTCAGCCCTGATTTTGTTATATACCTACATATATATATATATATTATTTTTTATTACGATAGGAAAAGGTCAGGGTAAACGTTTAGTTCCTGAGTAACATGACTTACTCGATCGAATCGGGAACAAGATTTGAAATACTCATTAAGCGGCTGAGACTAAAAAAAAATCGATGTTTAAGGACTACCCTTATATAGATATTTATGAACCACAATAAATCCATTTGAATATTTTGGTATCAGCATGTGCTTGTTATTATGGGCTATGTCTGCTCATTTCACTCACCTTTAGATCCAAGTCACGTACCAAATACCGTCTAAACGTTGTGCCTCCGGTATTTGGATATGCAGAAATACCATAATTTCATGACCGTCCATATCGAAAGTCATCGTTGAGCATATCCTCATAGATGAGCCCAGCATTGGTGATAATTACAATTACTGTATTGCTTTCGCACTAACCCGCACCCGTCTAATGTGACTGATGCTGCGAGTGATCTACACCGTAAGCATTGCTCGACATACCCGACCACGCCCAGGGCACCTGCTGGTGGAATTTGCGCCTCATTATAGGCCAGTATATCCGGTTGTAGCATCATGCCGCGCTTGGAGAGCATTCAGGTCTGTTGACATGGAGCTTAAGAAAAAAGGAAAATAAGTTGGAAATTAATAAATATCGAAATAAATATGCGATATGGGGAATACGTGGCATGTTTTATTTTTAATTTATGACAATTGCGGCAATAAAAAATTCGCGTATTCAGAATTACGTTGAAACAAGTGCATGTGTAATGCAAAATGTGCGAATCAAGTAAAACCCAATTAACGCACTCAATCAAGCTAGCGCTTATATGCATGTGTGTGTGTATTTGGATGAAAGGATTTACGGATTGTCATACAGGAAAACCTCATCGAAATGCGAATTGGTGCATTGATATGATTTCATGCACTTATTTATGCAAATGAAATCAGACTCTAAAGCGCGCTCTTCCACCTACATCCTTGAAGCACGCAAAATGTATCAGCTGGCATACACATGTAGCGCCAATGAATAATAATTAACTCCTTTCATTTTTTGGTTAACGAAATGTAAAAATGATTTCGGCGATACGCTGATGCATATTCGTACATATGTATGAATGTATGTGAGTAAAATACGGGAATCAATCAGGCATGGGTATGAATTTTTAATTAACGTCCTTAATGGAATGTCCGATTTATATATGTACATACATATAGGTAAGTATGTACTTGGTCCACTTCAAATGTTATAATTTATCACACCTTCTGAAATACGAAAACTTGGCTGTGAACGCTGCCATGTTAATGCATGAAAATACACATATACATATGTAGATGCAAAACAAAAATACGATGTTCTGGTCGTTGAAGCGTAAACTGGTAGATTATCGTATTAAACAAAGAAGAAAGTCTGCCAAAAAAATAAAATGAAATAAAAAGTTAGAACTGAAAATGTTTTATTACTTGTTTATCGTATCCATTATACTGGTCAGCAGTGATTTTGGTGCCAAGAAACAATAATCTGCAAATATCTTAGAGTCTGTCGTATTTTGGAATTGGGATATTGTTTTGTTTAATATAAATATTTACAATTTTCTGCTTAAAAAAAGATAATTATTTATGTCAAATAATATAATATTTACTCCGGTATAGTCATACAACAAATTATAAAAAAAACTTGAAAATGTGTCATCTAACTTGCTAAAACTCTGAACCTGTGAAAATTCGTTGACAAATCTTATTGCACATGAAAGCTATCTTAAAAGTTACAATATGTTTGGCTCACGTAAAATTTATAAACATTTCAGCACTCCACGAAAACTTGTTCAACAGACAAACGACAGGATATGCAATAAATGTGTCCAAACATGCTTTCAAAAGCCAGCTGTCACAGTAAACCTAACCACCTAGCACACGAACATATTGAGGTAAATACACTTATAGGAAATATACTTGTAGGGAATTTTTGAAAAAATGATCTTCAGCTAAAATTTAAACACCGATTTGGTTGTCTAAAAAATTCTCCCAATTTTTAGATTGACAATCAAACATCCTTTTAAGCTGTGTGCGAGCCTCTTTTACCTTAAGCGTTCCAATCGGATTTAAACCCACATTCCAGGTGGGCAAACAAAAATGTATTGCATTATTAAGGGTTAATGTATATATTTCATTTCTATTTTCTATGTGCAATATTGCAACATAGTATAACTTTTGCAATCCATGTCACGTGCTAAGGAGCAACCAGAGACACTTCAAGCACAAGGGAATGTTAACTCTGACAGTTATTGAGTGATGTGTAATTCTACAACACGCACGAATATGTATTGTGTCAGAAGATGATCCTTTTCTTTGTAAATCACTTAAGATTACTCTAACCCACAACTTGCATAGTGTAACATAGTGTACTTCTGCTATCAATAATTAAGTGTTTAAGATTTCTCTACAAATAAAAACAAGTAAGGAAAGGCTAAGTTCGGGTGCAACCGAACATTTTATACTCTCGCAATTTATTGAAGAAATTTAACCAATATGCGAAATAAAGCTCACCGTATTTTTGAAAAACCTATAATTAGGTATATGGAAATGTTATGACCCGATTTTAATAATTTTTGGAACAGGGACACACTATTAGAAGAAAACAATTTCCTCTGAATTAAATTGAGATATCTGAGAGATTTACCCATATTTTCGGTTAAAATTTACCCTTAGGCGCTGAGTTCAACATGTTCGATATCTGGGGCCTTGAAAAGTTATGGTCCGTTTTCGACAATTTTTTCACAAGTGAAGCCAGAGATGATATGCACTAATTGTGTAAAGTTTTATTCCGTTATCTTCATTGGTTCCTTATGTTTACATTATAAAGTGAAGGAATAAGATGGATTTCAAAATTGAGTTACATGGGAAGTTGTCGTGGTTGTGAACCGATTTCATCTATTTTCCACACGTGTCATCAGGGTGTCAAGAAAATATTATATACCAAATTTCATTCGAATCGGTCGAGTAGTTCCTGAGATATGGTTTTTGACCCATAAGTGGGCGATGCCACGCCCATTTTCCATTTTGTAAAAAAATCTGAGTACAGCTCCCTTCTGCTATTTCTTCTGCAAAATTTAGTGTTTCTGACGTTTTTCTTTAGTTAGTTAACCCACTTTAAGTAATTTTCAACCTAACCTTTGTATGAGAGGTGGGCGTGGTTATTATCCGATTTCAACTATTTTCATGGTGTGTGGTGGGGTATGTAAGAGAACCGACTGCAGAAAGTTTGGTTTATATAGCTTTATTAGTTTGCGAGTTAAGTACAAATAACCGATTTGTGGGCGGGGCCACGCCCACTTCCCCAAAACAATTACATCCAAATATGCCCCCTCCTAGTGCGATCCTTTATTCCAAATTTTAATTTATATCTTCATTTATGGCTTAGTTATGACACTTTATGTGTTTTTGGTTTTCGCCATTTTGTGGGCGTGGCAATGGTCCGATTCCTTTCTCAGTTTACGTCTACGGAACAAACACACTCATCCCATAATTTATAGCTCGTAATACGATAAGAAATTAGTTTGTTTCTCCGGCTGCACGTTTTAATGGGCAAAGCAATTTGAGCATGGAGATAAGTGAAGAAAACATCGAGTAATTGTTGTTGTCGAAATTATAATGTTGCGAAATATTTGTGTGTAGTAAGAATTATTTAAACTCGGCAAGTAGTTGGTTAAGAAAGGTTGGGAGCAATGACTTTTATGCTATGTTGTGTATATTTAATTCTGGCAAAAATTAAAATACGAACCCTGAATAAGTCAGCACACAAATCATGAGGATTCGCTAAACCGGATGGTCCATATAGAATAAGTGTCTTTGTCAACTAAAAATTGTCATAAAAAGCTTCCTCAAGCAAAAACGACATGGTTTTTGACTTACAATCTTCCTTTCCTCATTAGCAGCATCATTGTCCTTTGGGCTTTGACACTATTGAATATCATCTAGTAAAGAAGAAGCAAAGGAAATTACAAATGAGCTTTCCCATGTGAGTGTGTTACAAATCAAAACATTTTGATTGGTGCAAAATAAATAAGTAGTAATCAATATTTATATGCAGATGTCATAAATGATCTATGCAAACCAATGTACGAAATACAGCATAGTGAAGGAGCAAAGAAAGAAAAGCTAAAAACATGTAGTATGAAATATGATGGGTACAAGTAATGAATATATTGATTCGAGGGTAGAGTGATAATTTAGTGGCTTATGGAACCCAAAAGAAAAATAGGAAAATAAACCTTCTATCCGGTTTTAAGTTTTTTTTTTTGAGAACTTTTTGATCTACTATATATCTATGAATTTTTTTATACTCTCGCAACAAATGTTGCTAAAGAGAGTATTATAGTTTTGTTCACATAACGGTTGTTTGTAACACCCAAAACTAAACGAGTTAGATATAGGGTTATATATACCAAAGTGATCAGGGTGAAGAGTGGAGTTCAAATCCGAATGTCTGTCTGTCCGTCCGTCCGTCCGTCCGTCCGTCTGTGCAAGCTGTAACTTGAGTAAAAATTAAGATATCTTGATGAAACTTGGAACACTTATTTCTTGGCACCATAGGAAGGTTGCTTTCGAAAATGAGCAAAATCGGTCCACTGCCACGCCCACAAAATGGCGAAAACCGAAAACACATAAAGTGCCATAACTAAGCCATAAATAAAGCTATGGAAATAAAATTTGGAATAAAGGATCGCACTAGGAGGGGGCATATTTGGATGTAATTTTTTTGGGGAAGTGGGCGTGGCCCCGCCCCCTACTAAGTTTTTTGTATATATCTCGCAAACCAATAGAGCTATATGAACCAAACTTTCTGCAGTCGTGTTTTTTAGCCACTTCCTAATACAGTCCAAAAATTAAAAAAAACGGATAATAACCACGCCCACCTCCCATACAAAAGTTATGTTGAAAATTACTAAAAGTGGGTTAACTCACTTACGAAAAACGTCAGAAACACTAAATTTCACATAAGGAATGGCAGATGAAAGCTGCACTCAGATTTTTTTACAAAATGGAAAATGGGCGTGGCGTCGCCCACTTATGAGTCAAAAACCATATCTCAGGAACTACTCGACCGATTTCAATGAAACTTGGTTTGTAATAGTTTACTTACATCCTAATGATATGTTGTGAAAATAGGCCAAATCACTTCACAATCACGCCTACTTCCTATATACCAGAACTTTGAAGACAATCTGAATCGTTTACTTTACAATATATTAAGTAAGTACTAGTGAAGATATCGGTGCAAAACTTTGCACAAATACTACGTTTATAGTGTGGCAGCCCCATTCTAAAAATCACCGAAATCGGACCGTAGGTTGTCAAGGCCCCATATATCGAACATGAGGACCTCGGTACTTCTAACCTAATATTATGGTTTCCAACTTTCAATGGACTTTATACAATATATATGACGAATATGTGGGTCAAATTGTGTATTATATAATATAAATAAAGTTAAATAAATAAATTGCGAGAGTATAAAATGTTCGGTTACACCCGAACTTAGCCCTTCCTTACTTGTTTGTTTTAATTTGCTTAAGTACAATAGATATACATTTTGCAGTCTAAGATCTCATCAACCGGCTGTATGAAAAAAAAATCACTACCCCCCACTGATAAATTTTCAAAAAAATTATATAACACAAAATCATTTTATGTGTTTTACTTTTTATGAGCATCAACTTAACTGAATATATTACATTTGTATGTAAATGAAGTTGTTTTTATGAATATATAAAATCACTTTATGAATTTATTCGTTAAGCTTGAATCAATTGCTATCGCATTTAAAATGTAAATGACGTTATTCATGGAAATGTTAGCTCGCTGCAAACGGGTTTAATTGTGAGCAATGATTGCCCATTAGGGTGTAAAATGTAGTAGTCGATTTGATTAGATATGAAATTGAATTTATATTTGAGTGAATATTGAGTAAAAATACGTTCATGGTTGTATGAGAAAAAACACTGAAAGTAGAGTAAATTCAATATTTACGGTTTCAGCGATCAAAATACTATATGCCTAAATGATTAAATTTTTTATCAATATATTAACGTATTAGAATATTAGATGGATGGCAGCATAGCAAAGGAAACACGAGAAAACAACAATAAATTGTAATTTTTCAATATTTCGAATCAATAAATAATAAAAGCAGGTAGAACAATAAATTTCAAAAACACACACACATTGAGAAAAATTCTCATGGCAAGTTAACTGAAAAGATTTGGACATTCTGCATGTAGTATGCAATACAATGTGTGGCAGACTTGGACTGAAGCCAGAGGAAAATAAATAGAAAATGGTAAATGGTTGACCACAAAAGGCCATAAGCATATTACTTTGTTATAAATATGTGTATGTATGTACATATGGATTATGAACTTTTAGTAGCACAAATAAGACAAATAAAAATAATTCACAACACATTTTGGCACTTGAGCGCTTAGAAAAACCAATATGTGGGCGAAGAAGCCAGGCTAGCGGTTTCGAAACAGGTTACTCTGGGTCATTGGGCGATATATGTTAAAATATTATGTATTTTCGGAAGGAGAATTATAAGAAGGAGAAAATATAAGCTAAAATGGTAAACCGCAATTTGGTACATTCACCACATACATATACACTCAGGAACTAAGCAAAAATAGCAATTTTCTAAAAATCTGTGTACAATATAGATTTGAAAGCACATTTTAGTAAAAAGCAAGCTGGTGTAAAGGTGCAGTATTACATATTTATTCGTGCGCAAATATTTTAAAAGTAATCACTTATTTTCACTTCTTTCACACCGTTAAATCCAAGAAGCCCCGAAGAGCAGCATAAATTCATGGCATTCTAACGAAATGAATGAGTTGGCACACAAAACGGCTTTTTAGGGTGTTGCGTGCGCGTATATCGGGGGTGTTGAAGCGCAAGATTCCAAAGAATGGCAGAAAATACCACAGTGACAGTGACTGAAGAGTTCAGCGGAAAGATCTTAGGATATTTGGAGCGCCGTGAAACGCTTACAAGAAGTTAACGAAATATTTGTGGCATTTAAAGATGAAATTGTGGCTCTAGTTCTTGTTTTATTACTTTTGGTTGAAAACGGAAATGTATGCACTTGTTGTGGCAGCGACGTAATTCGCTAAATCCACAACCTTAATGGAAGGTGTTAGGAAAGCAAACAAACCCACGCCTATGTATTTTGTAATGTGGGCCTAAGTATCATATGTAGGTAACTAAACCCAGGTGTAGATAAAGAAAAGAGAAAGTGGCAAGGTGAAATGGAGTTGGATACATATTTAATTGTTGAAAACAGATAAACCATGGGATTAGAAGAGCGCTTAAAAATAGTATGAGTGCTTAAACTTTAAAGTCTCGTTTGAACGGAATGCAAGAGGTGTTCTTGGTGTGTCGATCGACGAATCAAACAATTGTATTTATCTCGTACTATGAATCGTAGGCCTCTCTTATAAAAACATTTTTTATTTGGGAATATATTTAACTGGATATGCTTAGAAAATTAGAATATATTTAGTCTGAGTCACTTCTGATTGATGATTTATAAGATAAGATTGGTAGCTCAAGTTAAACTTCTCCCCAACAGCATACTACTTCTGGAGGCTTATTATAAGCTTTCTGAATTAGTCCATTAACCTTCTGTCAAATTAAATATACCACTTGACTACATGAGACATATTGCTAGATGTGAGTTACAAACGGCGAGTTTCCATTTATACAATTATCACTGACTCTCAGCAAAATTGTCGTACTGTGACCTAAGTGTGACAATTTAATAGCTAGCGAATCTGTGCTAAGGAAAATATTATACGTATAGAAGAAAAAAAGAAAACCAATAATAATAATAAAGTGGAAATGAAATAATGGAAACGCTTCAACATACTACGTATGACTATGTAACAGGCATAATGAGTATATGGTACGTACTATAAGCGCATAACAGTCACAACGAAAAATTGCTTTATTTAGGTAGACGATTTTTTATACATCAGCGCACCATCTTATAGAGGGTATTATAGGTATATTCAACCACGGTTTTTTGAACGGTACTGAAAACTGGACTGAAATCTTCTTTAGACAACTTTGGCCAAGTAGTTCAATACACAGAGCTCTTTTTCATTTCAACTTACTCGGACTTGGCCCTTCCTTACTTAATTTCTATTTCTTCCTCAGCAGATAAATGTAGAAACATAAGTATACTCTATTACCGCTTGAATGTTAATAAGTATGTTTGGATGCATGTACATATATTCATAACAGCACATGGTCGGCCGACGCTGACACGTTGTGATAAGAAAATAAATAATGTTTAGTGTAGAGAAATATGAGCTGGCCGTTTTCATATAGCAATCCAAGTGACACTCCAACGCATAAGCTTTAACCGATTTAACAACAACAACAAACAAACATGTCCTTGTCCTTATTGACATTGCCACATTGCATTTATTACAAATATCCTCGCGATTTTCATTTATTATTTGAGCTTATCCCGTAATCGATAGGTTGCAGCTTGTAAGCGCTAACCCCAATAAATGTAGATATACTTAGAAGCAGCTCAAGTTGAGGATTTTCTAACAAATATTGTATGTATTTACCTTCGGTATCGAAAAGGCGGTCAGTATGCGATTATAAATTTTTCTAAAATTTTGCTTCACACAATTTTTTGGGTGTTTCTCTTGGGTGCTGCATATGATTATTGTGTTACACATTACAAATAATTGACATACCTATATTTATTAGTGCGCATTTTCACTCATATTCTGTCTCATCAGAAGCATTCGCGCTGTGATTGCAAGTGGCAACACTTTGCATTGAACTTTACATTACATTTCTTAATAGCCTGTGTATGGCGTTCTAATTCCCAACAATAGCAAAAAAAATATTTAATTAAGCCAAATGACTGATACCCGTTGCCTACAGTGTTGTTGGACTGCTAGTGGACCGAACGAGGCGAGGGCAGAGAAATGAGGAAAATCAGAGCAAAGAAAATCAAAGTGATATAATTAGTTAGTGCACACAATTCGTTTGTATACATTTGCTGTGTTGGCATGACTTTTTGGCCTATTTAAAATCAAATGGATATGTAATCAATGCAATTGATGAGCCACTTTCGTAGCACTGGCACTTCTGTTACAGTGTTTGTTTATCGATAGCGAAATAAACAGTCCCAAAGAAAAAAATCAAATATGGATGGAGTAGCTATAAATCTAACGAGACCACCAAGAGAAGTCGCATTTTAAAATTTTTACTGTAGAAAATTTAATTGCAACGATTTTTTAGGAGGGTTGCCAGTTTTTAATAAATATAATTCAATAAAATTTAAGTATTAAATTAATTATTACAAATGGCTAGAGTAAAGAAGTTAACTATACTACTATTATAAAGAGGACAGATTTGTATGTATGTTTGTAATGAATAAACTCAAAAATTCTTTCACCAAAGCTACATTCCACCCGAGTAACATTGGCTATATTTTTTTTACTAGAATCTCAACTTTTAGGAAATAGGCCCCAGGTGACTCCGTGATGGAGAATCTTAATCTAAAACTGAAAATCGTCTTGCAAGTCATTCTCTTCGCATCGCAATCGCATGCCAGAGAGTCGAGTAACGAGCGCTCACAGCTGCTTGCTGAACCAAATTTCAAAACCTCACATGAACGCGCTTAAGAGTCGAGTACGGAGCGTGTGCAGCGGCTTGAAGTACAAAATATTAGAAATATACAAGCTCGCACTAGGGCGTCGAACTCTGTGCCTTCCCAACGCCTTCATAATCAGAGAGAAAGACAACGGACAATGACTAGAGGTTGTAATCATGTATTAACTCATTGCTAATAATATATAATTCATGTTCGAATTTTCCTCATTTTACTTTTTTAAAATGAACCCACGCAAGAAACGGGAAAGTACATACACATGTATGGGAGTGTAAGAACCTATAACTTTTAAAATATTTGTTTAAACCCGTGCGAAGCCGGAGCGGTGCGCTAGTAAATAAATAAAGATAGGAGAGTTATTTAAAAAATCAGTCATGAGAAAAGTGTTTAGTTTATTCATAATAATTATGTTGTTGTCTATAGGCAACATCCTGTTACTAATGAACCAGGATACAAAGGACTTTGAATTTTTTATCATTTCATCTTTGAGTTTAAACTAATATATATCTGTCCTAAAAAAATTGTATCTCCGCCCATTTAAGTTCGGGCATGAGAGGGTTAAGTTATTTTACAACAACAATAAAACTTCAACGACAACAGTACTAAACAATATACTTATCATTTGGTTGGAAGACATATCATAATTAATATTGTATGTATGTGATTGGCGTTGCAACCGTTTAGCCGGTTATAGCCGAATCGACGATAGTGCGCCATCTCTCTCTCTCCTTCGCAGTTCGGCGCCAGTTGGAGATCCCAAGTGTAACCAGGTCGCTCTCCACCTGGTCCCTCCAACGGAGTGGAGGCCTTCCCCTTCCTCGGCTTCCTCCGGCGGGTACTGCATCGAACACTTTCAGGGCTGGAGTGTTTTCGTCCATTCGGACAACATGACCTAGCCAGCGTAGCCGCTGTCTTTTTATTCGCTGAACTATGTCAATGTCGTCGTATAACACGTACAGCTCATCGTTCCATCGTCTGCGGTAATCGCCGTTGCCAATGTTCTTAGGACCATAAATCTTGCGCAAAATTTTCCTCTCGAAAACTCCTAGTGTCGTCTCATCTGATGTTGACATCGTCCAAGCTTCTGCACCGTAGATCAGGACGGGGATGATAAGCGACTTGTAGAGCTTGATTTTGGTTCGTCGAGAGAGGACTTTACTGTTCAATTGCCTACTCAGTCCAAAGTAGCACCTGTTGGCAAGAGTTATTCTGCGCTGGATTTCGAGGCTGACATTGTTCGTGTTGTTGATGCTGGTTCCCAGGTAAACGAAATTATCTACGACCTCGAAGTTATGACTGTCAACAGTGACGTGGGAGCCAAGACGCGAATGCGCCGACTGTTTGCTTGATGACAGGAGATATTTCGTCTTGTCCTCATTCACCTCCAGACCTATTCGCTTCGCCTCCTTATCCATGCGGGAAAAAGCAGAACAAACGGCGCGGTTGTTGCTTCCGATGATATCAATATCATCGGCGTACGCCAGGAGCTGTACACTCTTGTAAAAGATGGTACCCTCTCTGTTTAGCTCTGCAGCTCTTATAATTTTTTCCAGCATCAGGTTAAAGAAGTCGCACGATAGTGAGTCACCTTGTCTGAAACCTCGTTTGGTATCGAACGGCTCGGAGAGGTCCTTCCCAATCATGACGGAGCTTTTGGTGTTGCTCAACGTCAACTTACACAGCCGTATTAGTTTTGCGGGGATACCAAATTCAGACATCGCGGCATAAAGGCAGCTCCTTTTCGTGCTGTCGAAAGCTGTTTTAAAATCGACAAAAAGGTGGTGTGTGTCGATCCTCTTTTCACGGGTCTTATCCAAGATTTGGCGCATGGTGAATATCTGGTCAGTTGTTGATTTTCCAGGTCTAAAGCCACACTGATAAGGTCCAATCAGTTTGTTGACGGTGGGCTTTAGTCTTTCACACAGTACGCTCGATAGAACCTTGTATGCGATATTTAGGAGGCTGATCCCACGGTAATTGGCGCAGATTGTGGGATCTCCCTTTTTATGGATTGGGCAGAGCACACTGAGATTCCAATCGTCAGGCATGCTTTCTTCCGACCATATTTTGCAAAGAAGCTGATGCATGCATCTTATCAGTTCTTCGCCGCCGTATTTGAATAGTTCTGCCGGTAATCTATCGGCCCCCGCTGCTTTGTTGTTCTTCAAGCGGGTAATTGCTATTCGAATTTCTTCATGGTCGGGTAATGGAACATCTGTTCCATCGTCATCGATTGGGGGATCGGGTTCGCCTTCTCCTGGTGTTGTACTCTCACTGCCATTCAGCAGGTCGGAGAAGTGTTCCCTCCATAATCCTAGTATGCCCTGGACATCGGTTACCAGATTACCACCTTGGTCTCTACATGAGGATGCTCCGGTCTTGAAACCTTCGTTAAGTCGCTTCATTTTTTCATAAAATTTTCGAGCATTCCCTCTGTCTGCCAGCTTCTCAAGCTCTTCGTACTCACGCATTTCGGCCTCTTTCTTTTTTGTCTGCAGATGCGTCTCGCTTCCCTCTTCAGCTCTCGGTATCTATCCCATCCCGCACGTGTTGTGGTCGTTTGCAACGTTGCGAGGTAGGCAGTCTGTTTTCTCTCCGCTGCGAGACGGCACTCCTCATCGTACCAGCTTGTTTTTTGTCGTTGCCGAAAACCAATTGTTTCGGCTGCAGCGGTACGCAGTGAGTTTGAGATGCCGTTCCACAGTTCCCTTATACCGAGATGCTGATGAGTGCTCTCAGAGAGCAGGAGTGCAAGTCGAGTAGAGTATTTCGTGGCTGTCTGTTGCGATTGCAGCTTTTCGACGTCGAACCTTCCTTGTGTTTGTTGACGGGCGTTCTTTGCTGCACAAAGGCGGGTGCGTATTTTAGCTGCGACCAGATAATGGTCCGAGTCTATATTTGGTCCTCGGAGCGTACGCACGTCTAAAACACAGGAGACATGTCTTCCGTCTATCACAACGTGATCGATTTGGTTCCGCGTGTTTCGATCAGGAGACAGCCAAGTAGCTTGATGTATTTTCTTATGCTGGAATCTGGTACTACAGACGACCATATTTCGGGCCCCAGCGAAGTCGATCAGCCTCAGGCCGTTTGGCGATGTTTCGTCATGGAGGCTGAATTTTCCGACTGTTGTGCCAAAGACACCTTCTTTACCCACCCTGGCGTTAAAATCGCCAAGCACGACTTTTACATCGTGGCGGGGGCAGCGCTCATAGGTGCGTTCTAGGCGCTCATAGAAAGCATCTTTGGTCACATCGTCCTTCTCTTCCGTTGGGGCGTGGGCGCAAATCAGCGATATGTTGAAGAACCTCGCTTTGATGCGGATTGTGGCAAGACGTTCATCCACCGGGGTGAATGCCAGGACTCTGCGACGGAGTCTCTCTCCCACCACAAATCCAACACAAGGACCCACCTTCTTCCGTCCTTGTCCCGTCCATCGCACTTCTTGGATGGCGGTGATGTCAGCCTTGAGTCGTATGAGGACATCAACCAGCTGGGCAGAGGCACCTTCCCAATTAAGGGTCCGGACATTCCAGGTGCATGCCCTTATATCATTATCCTTAAAACGTTTGCAGGGGTCGTCATCAAAAGGGGGGTGTCTCATCCGAGGCTTTCGTAGATTTTTCATTGGGGGTGTTTTTATGTGGTGGGTCCCAAACCCAACGCACAACCGCATAAGCGGGCTTCGCCTTCTCACTTTAGCTCGCCTTCAAACGGATGTCTGTTGGCTACCCAGAGGATACTTGGTCTAAAACCGGAAGTCGTGAGCTGCTTGGACCATGTGGAGAAGAATCGTTTCTGGCCACTCCCAAGTGAATGACAATCAAAAACTTTCCTCACTTGCGTGAACTTCTACACATGGTCCCATCCTCCATATTTAGTATGTGTAAAATCTCAAATTTACATATGTAATCAACATTTATGCTTACAGATAGAGATGGAATATGTCTCACAAGCGTAGCGTGCTACGCAGTATGTCATTTATTTTAGTTTTTTCCAGTTGCGATTTTATTGCAAGAGATTAGGTTACAAAGCTGACATGACCACCACAAATTACAACCGGATCATGGGTGGACCTTAGGTGCTTGTGTAAGAACCGCAGTTATATAGTTATGTGTGCGTGTATATGCACAAATCGTTTTGTAACTTTTAAGGATATATGTGCATACATACGTGAATATGTATGGATTTGTGGAGTTTCACTTTCGGGTCATATTACCAACACATCAACATACTCAAGATAAGTATGTTGTTCACAAAATAAGAAGAAAATAAGAATAAATTGTTTTCGAAAATAGCAATTTTATTTAGTGAAGTAGTAAGTTAAGAGGTTACCCTTGATAAATTAGCGTTTACTGTGCTAAAATTAAAATGTGTACAAAACTACGTATTGCATCCTTAGAGATGATAAAATCTAAATTGTTTACGTTGTTGTAGGAAAATATGTCCAATAAATAAGTTAAAATTGTGAAAATACTTATGTATTATCTGTGAAAAATGTTATTGCAATGAAAATATAAACTAATCAGTTCTAAAAACTAATATGTCGACCGAGTATAATAGCTTTATGCGGAGTAACAACTATTCACCTACCTATCGGTGTGGATTTATACCGGCATTGAATCTTATTTCATGATATCGAAAATCGAACACTTTTTAAAGTTAAGAGATAAACAGAGCTTTAACAAAAATGGAATTTATGATTATATGTGAATATCAAGTCTAGGAATATTAGAACATGTAATTCAAAATTCCCCCAATATTAAAACATTGCTTGACATAAGTAAAGATTCTGGGGTACAAAATTTATATCCTCCTTGTATACAAAAAACATCCAAATACAAATTTCTTCCTATGTACATAAAAGTGAAAGTCAAACGGCCCGACAAAAAGTGGAAAAGGCAGAAATAAAGCGGCAAAAATCTGGCAAAAGCCGGGAAATAATTCATCGCTACGTTTGAGCTTCAGCGCCAGCGCGCTCTTTCAAAAGAAGTCAACCTCATTTTTTATGCATTTCATATGTTTGTACATGAGTGTTTGTTTGTGTCTCTGTATATGTTAAAATGAGTGTAACGCGCCTGCAAGGTGCTAATGCAAAATGTAGACAAACATAATGGGGCGTAGTTAATTTCCCAAGCGCCGACGACCCACACAAAGGATCATAGTGCTAAAAAACGCAAATTACTGTGCGAGAGAGAGAGCAAAGCTGTAAAAACAAACACAAACTCCAAATCAAAAGAACATTAAAGCCCACGGCAAACGAGCGAGGGAAACGTGGCAAACGAACGCACAAACAAGACACAGTTCAAGTATGTGTGAATACTTAAAATTCGCCTAATTTATGTTGAAATAAAATTTTATCTTATTTCTTCCAATTTCTGCAGCGTAACAAATATTAACTTGCCCTCGGTTAACTTTCGAAACAATTGCGCGCAGATCTTCTTTTTGCGTCTTTTTATCGACCGCTGCGCGACTTCTCTTTCAAATGTGGGCGATATAAATTCTCATTTGACTGTGCAAATTAGGAAGTTAGAATTGCACTTTATTGGCATTGGCGGGGCCACCATGAAATGCTTGGTTCTTAGCTTTTCACAGCCAATTTAATCCTAGATTGCTCTCGCACAGGAATTACCGTTGCGCCGTTTTGTTTTTGGTCTTGACAAAAGAGCTAATTTAATGAGAGGATATAAATTGGAAATTGAAATGCGAAACGGTGTCACTAATAAATACGAGAGCTGAAAGTAATCGAATGATAAGCTGTCACGCTAGAAGCTGATGATATAGACAGCATAGCATAGAAAACATTATTATTGATTTGTGAAGTTAGAAAACTTTAATACATACATACATATTAAATAAAAACATCCTTCAAGATATAAACCAAAAAATAGCATAATTGCCATCTTGCCATAGTTTTATAAATAAAAATTAAACGCTTCTCAAAAATGTTCACAATTTTTTAAATTTATATTTATAACATACAGGGAACCATCGCTTCAATATTTAATACCGAAGAAAAGAAAGTGTGTATGCAAGTGTTAACCTTTAAAATAGGTTTACATTGACATCCATCTTTAGACATACCAGCATGAACTAACCACCTTTGACAACTGACCCACAAGCACACAATCAATTTTAATCCCTTTGTGTGCTCTTACATATGTATATACGTGTGTAGGTTCAGTTCGCTATAGCAGCTTAAAGGATTACTTGCGGCATATATACATGAATATAATATCAATACTGTCCTTGTATGTGCACTACTCTCGAAAACCAGGTCGTATGAGTAACGTGTTTCAGCAAATATGTGAATGGATGGGCGAAGCACACATTAAACAATCAAGTAAGTACAGAAGCAACAAGCGGCTAATAAGTAAATATAAATATATGTGTGTGTTGTTTGTGTTTATTAAGCTCACATTAATTTAACATATTATGTTTGAATATGTATTACACGCAAGGGAAATAGATATTTTTTCGGATGTTATAATATTTTTATTACAAAAACAATTGAAGGTGACACTGAAAAAAATTAACGTGATACCGTTAGGCCGTCACAAAATAAGAAAGCAAAAACACATAATAAATACAAACTAAAACAAAGTTTGGTTCAAACAGCTAATATTTCAAAATCGAATCAACCACAGCCATCAAAATTTTTGTCACTCGTTGTTGTTGTATTTTAATACTTTGTAATCAATTTTGGTGCATTAAAAAGTGTGTAAAAAGTTATTTATCCCACTCAGATGTCAAAATATATGAAAAATATTATAAACTTTTAATGTCTGCACATACACATAAACACTACTACTCGAATCATGCAACGAACAACAAAAGTAAACAGTAAAACAAAATATTGAAAGTTAGAGTAAATCTGAAACTATTATGCAGCGTAAATTTCATAAAAGTTTGCCTTTTGCTTCCGCCCCATGAAATGAAGTGTAAAATATGTTGCCAGTATTTACAAAAAAAGGAAACGTCACATCACAAAGCGGAGTTTGCAAGTCTATTACATGTATTCTAAACAAGCAGAATAACGCGCATAACAAGTTTCATAGCACTGTTAAGTGTTGTCAGTGAAGCAGGGTTAAGAAAAAAAAAGAAATTACTTTTATAACAAGAAAACTTTTACGCAACCAACTCAATCTTGAATTTGTTTTATTTAGTAGCAGAAATTTTGAAAAAGTTGTGAAGCATAAGTTCATTGAGTGGCAGTATAGTTTTTCACTTATAGGTCTGGTTCAGGTTTAAGTTAATTGGCGTTTTACAGTTATTGTGTCTACATAAGATAAAATTGCAAGCAAAAGTTAGCCTTAAAACAGTGTTGTCCAACGTGACTGTGTGCACGTTATGCTTGTGTTGGTTATTAGCGTACATTCGGAAAGCTACGGGCAGACAACACGAATACGGAACAGTGTGTACAAATAAGTAAACGTACTTTTTAAAAATTACGGTCAACTAAATTATCTATATTTATTTATTTATTATATTGCTTAATTCTAATGAGTTCAGAAATGTGATTGTTTGATAGTATAGCTGAGAATTTAATTGTAAATAAAATTTTCTTTTGTAATTATCAAGAAGACTTTTTCGGGCGTCTCCCTCGATATTTACAAGATTTTTGTGACAACGTTCATAATGTCTTTTTATATCATGTTTGCTACAACGCTTTATTTTTTATAACAAATTAAGCATTCTGCATGCTTTTCATTGGTCTCAATAAAAAAATAACATATTTCCCAAAGTTGTTGGAACATTTTTAGTGCGTTCTGTTTTCTAGCGTCAACTGATCGCAAAATTCTGCTTTGCTTGCCTACGAAGTTGAATACAGTAGCACAATCGTGCTTTCACAGACACTTGTCGCGACATGTTGGTGTGAGGTGTCTGGCTTGTCCGTGCGGTATTGTGCGCATAGGCCGTGGACAACGCTGCCTTAAAATAAATAAAAATACAAAAAAAAACTTACATATAAAATAAATCAATAATAAAATTCAAAGCCAAAATAAAACTTTAAAAAATATTAATTTATTAAAAAAGCATACGTATTTTACTATGACTAATGACTTTAGCAGTCATTAAGAATTTATTTACCAACATATATGCATACACATATACTAAGAATTATATTAGGTCTACAACTTTGCTTCCGCCGTTTTTTTGTAAATTTAAGTTTTTTTTTTGCATAAAAACGGTTACAAATGTCGATGAATCTCAGACGCACTTTTCTTGGAATTAAAAATAAAAGCAAAATTTCCTGCAAATGTCGAGAATTCGGTTCAAAAAGAGACATTTTCAGTTGAGAATAAGTTTGGGATGCAAACAGATCTCTACAAATATTTTGTTGGGTTAATGTTGAATAAATAATTTTTAAAATCTTTACTTGCTTAATTATATTAATAAATATAGTGCTATACATCTTTGTGGAAATCTTTTACGTCAGTTTAATATTGGATTTCTTGTAAGAATCAGAATAAATTTCTAATCACTATTTCGTAGTAATTACTTCAGAGATTTAGGTTGTATGGGAAGGTTTGAAATCAGCCTGAGATTTGAAGATAGCTTTCTTTACGATAAACAACCCTTGATATTAATTAGTACGCACAAATGCTTTTCAACACTTTCAACTCCGTTAGTGTTATCTGTTTAAATACGCAAATTAATGACTGTAATATTCGGCAGCGTTGACTTGTAATATTTGGTGAGCATTAATACGACACAAAATGTCACATTTATTTAACGATAGAAATTAATTACATTTATGTTTAATGAATGCCGTCCTTTGTGGAATTTATAGTCACAAGTCGACTAGACACACACACACACGTACACATACATTTCTATGTTAATAAATCAAAGCAAATAAACACAACGTCCAGGTTAACTTTGGTTGATCCTGCAGTTAAAGATAAGGACGAGTTGTCATTAAATGTTTCAATTAGCTGTTTTTGTTATTTTGTGAGGTATAAAGCAAATAAGTAAGAAGCTAAATTTCAGTATTTAGAGAATACGAAGTGATTAATTCTGAAACTTTTGAGATGTGGAGGAGGTATTTATAGCAATCAGGCAATAATTTTATATAACGAATTTCGTAGTATTTTTTTTGTAAATGATAAGAAGCAATGTTATTAAAATACACAAAAATGCGTTTGTTGTTTTCAACAGTTTGGTTAAAATTTTGTGTGATTGTCATTTCAAAATTGATGTTGCAGTCAAGTAAGTTTTGACGTTTCCTGTTTAAGCGCGGTTGGTGAAATATTTTTCTGAGGAAGAAACTTCCGTTCGTAAAACTTTTATAAGCCTCACATCCGTCAAGCAACACACTTGTTGTTTGGACGAGCATTTTATTTGGTACAGTTCTATTTACGCTTTTTTACGAAAATAAGATGCGGATAAGCGTCAATTTTAATAATAACTCACCGGAAATGGCAAGAGCTAGAGAAATTTGTGGATAACAGGAAATAAAATTAAATATTAATACAATATTTTCAAGAAAATAATTTCAACGGTAGCGAATGGAAATGTTTAATGTTGTTTATTAAGTTTATAAAAACAATTTTTGTTTACAAAATGCATGTGTAAGGCTACCAGCAATAAAAAATTGCATATGGGCATTTCCGCCAGAAGGTCCACCACAGACAAAATATTAAGCATTATTAGAATTACAAAGTTTTTGCATATTTTCATAGGAAAATATTTAAATTTAGGTATATTAAATTAATTTTAAATTAATTCATAACCAATTACGTGATATACGAAAGCCAAGTCGCATAGGAGCTACTTTTCTCATTTCAATTTTTCTACTGCATTTGTTTTTTCGACAAAATTGTTAAAGAAACATATCATGTATTAATTTTTTGCATGGTGTAAAACCTTTATAAGGGTACAAAGAGCAAAATAAAATGCATAAGAACGTATGCGATTGCAAATAACTGTAAGTTTTTGCTCTCTTATTATACTATATTTTAATGTCCCGTGCGACATCAAAAAACAACACTTGTTCCCACTGCATCTCAAATATAAGCAGCAAGCTCGCCAAATTTTGGGTATAAACAGTAAATTTTTATACAATTAAAATAAAAAAAACTTTGTTCAAAAATCAGAAGATTTGTGGTTTTGGTAACTACTTAAAATTGGTCACGAGCGACATCGTAGGTGTGGAATTTAAAAATTTAAATTATTTTTTGTCTTATAAAATTGACTTAAGTATGTAAATAGATACATTTACATTAATTATTTACATATGAGCAAAAACCGCACTTTAAATTCCACTGAAATAGCTATTCAAATAGATTTTGGCGAAAATTATAGGCTTACAAATCAAAATAAGAGTGCTCAACAAGGTTGTCAGGAGAAAATCGTTTGCTTTTAAAAGTGACAAGTTAACGCATGACATATTATTTTCTAGATAAATCTCTTAACTAAAACTAAGAAATCCTTTAGTTGCTTTTCTAAAATATTTATTTTTTTAAGGTAACTGCTCTCAGTTTAAAATCAAATTTATATTATCAAGCCTGGTTGATTTTATAAAATAATTAAAATACTCTTCATTAGAATATAATTTTTTATTGCAAGGAGCCGTCGATGGAGTGGGAGAAGTTATCAAAAGGAAAGTCTAGCAGATAACGAAATCCAAAAATTTGTATACCCGAGGACAGCATTTTCTAAAAAAAAAACATTCATAATACTATTTTCATTTCATACTATAGAATTTTTGTTGTGTTTCTCGTTGGATATTAGTTAAAATAAATAAATAAATACATTTAAGCCATTTTATTGGACTTGTTGTTAAATAATTCCGTATTATAACAAAAAAATCAACATAAATATTATGATGGAAAAAAATGTCCCTTGCGACATGTCCCGTGCGAATGTGGTAAATATTTAACTAAAAAAAACTATAAATTATTTTTGGGTGAAATTCATACCAATTTTAAAGGCATCCATTCACAACGCTCTACAATCAAAAACATTTGAATATTGCCTCACAATTCGCTGAAATCGCCGTTTCAATCGTTGTCCCCAAAAACGACTTCCACTTTTTGTCCCGAGCGAATGCCTTGGATTTTTGCAATTATCTTGAAAATGAAAACCGTTCCAAAATCAACCTTAACACTAAATGTAGAGCTAATGAAAGGCTATTAAAAAATCATACTGTCAAAATTAAAAAAAACATTTTAGTTTTTATTTTTTTGGTTGAAAGGTGTACGATTGTCACGTTCGGCATGGCGGAAATGCCCATATACCAAATACCATTTTACTTAATTTTCCATAGCGTTTCCATAGAAACTTTAACGGGAATAAATCATATGATCATTTGATGTGTACTCTCTGCCAATCTGTCACTTAAGTATTTAACAACGCCATCAGTAAGATACTCAGGTACTTTACGACTGTGTACCCACATCTGTATGTACATTATATAGATATGTATTTACAGTAGCGAACGTGCTCGTATTTATTATTTACTGCGGACCAACATAGAGTTTTTTGCACTCGTCAGCACCTCTTTTCTACGAGTGTCAACGGCGGCGAAAAGCGAAAAAGGCCTGTCAAGCCGAGTAATAAATGCAAGCAATAACACTGCGTGTCCGTACAATAACAAAATACAATAACAGCAATTCTTCCTTTGTTTACTTTTCTAACTGACACTATTTTGCAACTTCACACTAAATTTCACTTTGTGCTGGAAAAAATTCAATCATTTTGAAACGCATTTGAAAACCGTTTCAAATACTTTTAAGCGGTAAAAAAATTTTAAAATGAACTCTTACGAAATTTAATGAAGTAACAAAGGAATAAAAATAAATATTATGCCAACGTTAAGGCGCAGTATCAATAAAATTTGATTTAATCAAAATCTATTTATAAGTATATCTCGTTCGTTCCTGCCAAACAGCACAGTTAAAAGCTCTAGTTGTGAAAAACCATAGTTGCTTTGTTAAGCACACTCAGCGGTAGAACAGCCGTGCGATCCAGGTATTAATTGTGAACTCAGCTGTAAGGCTTACGAGTACTTAACTCGGCGGTACGCTAATAAAATATAAAAATGTGGACGACAATCTGTCAATTAATCAGCGCAAAAACACATAAAAAGGATATATGAGAGTAAAAATACATACAGACCTGCCTGTCTGTGTGGCAATAGATAGTATAATTAAACTTGTTTGTAAATACTTTAAAATCGCAATCTCTTTTCGCCTGTGCGGTATATATAGATACTGCATTTCCCTTGCTAAGTGCTCAATATTATTTTAAGAGACCCTAATTAAGCTTAATAAAAGTTTTCCAAACAATAGCAAAAACACGTCAACAACGAGGTAAACATTTAACGAGATGACTACACTCGGGAAAAGCGCGCTAATTATTTCATTCACATACACAGCCTGGGAGGATGGTAAGCAAAGGAAGGCACTATAGATACCGGTAGATCACACAGCCAAGCAATGTAAGCAAGCAATGTATGTATATATGCAATGGGCCGATGTCATAAACTGGAATTTATCCATGTTGTTGGCGACTGAAAAATGTATCCCTTTCAATCCGCTGAGCGACGCAAATTCCGAACAAATCCATAGCTCAGTTCAAATTTGGGTGATTGTATGTGTGTGTGTATGTGCAGTTGAGGAAGAAGCGTTTTCTCAGCGCCCTCCCTCGCCTACTCACTACTCCAGCTCACTTTCCGCTTTAGCGGCCAACTTCAGCTTGTTCGCACCACATGCTGCCGCCGTTGTCCTCACTTTGTCGGGCTCGTGTGTTCATTGTCATTGCTGTTGACTTTTAGACTTATGCTTTATACTCCTCGGTGTAATTTAATTTGTGGTCAACCATGACGAAATGTACATTTGCCAAGTACGCTGAGTACACACAACTCGGCGTCAGAGATATATGCACAGTTATATGTAAATATATGTGTAACATATTATCAGCTTTATTTAGCTTCTTCCGCTCGTGGTTATCTCTTCATTACTTACCATACATACTCATACGAAAATGTATATGTATACGATCCACCGTTGTTATTGTTTTCATTAAATTATTGTTGATTCGCAACTTCATGTCGCGTCAAATGTTAAGCACATTTAAAGTGTTTGTCAACATATAATTGGCTTTTAGCATTGCACCGCGCACAACTTCATGTGCCAAAGCTTGCGCGCCAAATGCCAACAGCAATTGCAACGACCGAAAGCGACTAGTTGAGCGACACCGCCGACTCTATTTTTGTTTACCCGCCTTCGGGCCCCTCGCCACATCACATCAAAACACTTTATGTCACCGCACTTCAACGCACAAATGGAAGCCAAATGTCAAGTCGAATGCCTCTCAAAAGTAATTCAATGCAACTTGGAAATGGAACTAAGCGCTGAGGCATTGACGGCTTGTCAAATGCGCCTGACTAACGCTGCGTGCAAAAGTTTAACGCTTGCACACGTTGTGTGGCATAAATTATACGATACTGGAACATCTTATGCCGCGCGCCAAACGGTTCGTGCTCATGGGTTGTGGGTAAATAAATGCAATCTTTAAATTGCATAAATTTATTGTGTTTGTAAAAATTATTGCATTTAAATTGCAACAACACACAGTCAAATGCTGTTAAGTTGGTTTTTTATACTCTCGCAACCTGTTGCACAGAGTATAATAGTTTTGTTCACATAACGGTTGTTTGTGTCACCAAGAAATAAAAGAGTTAGATATGGGGTTATATATACATATATAAATGATCAGGATGACGAGTGGATTTAAAATCTGGATGTCTGTCCGTCCGTCTGTCCGTGCAAGCGATAACTTGAGTAAAAATTAAGATATCTTAATGAAACTTGGAACACATGTTCCTTGGCACCCTGAGGAGGTTCTTCTTCTTGACTGGCTTAGACACCGCTTACGCGGTTATAGCCGAGTCCAAAACAGCGCGCCACGCATCCCTCCTTCTGGCAGTTTGGCGCCAATTGGTTATTCCAAGCGAAGCCAGGTCCCTCTCCACCTGGTCCTTCCATCGGAGTGGAGGTCTCCCTCTTCCTCTGCTTCCACCAGCGGGTACTGCATCGAATACTTTCATTCATTCGGACAACATGACCTAGCCAGCGTAGCCGCGGTTTTTTTATTCGCTGGGCTATGTCTATGTCGTCGAATAACACATACAGCTCATCGTTCCATCGTCTGCGGTATTCGCCGTTGCCAATTCTTAAGGGACCATAAATCTTCCGCAAAACCTTGCTCTCGAAAACTCCTAGTGCCGTCTCATCGGATGTTGACATCGTTCACGCTTCTGCACCGTAAAGTAGGATGGGAATGATGAGAGACTTGTAGAGTTTGGTTTTTGTTCGTCGAGAGAGGACTTTACTTTTCAATTGCCTACTTAGTCCATAGTAGCACCTGTTGGCAAGAGTGATTCTGCGTTGGATTTCCAGGCTGACATTGTTATTGCTGTTAATGCTGGTTCCCAGGTAGACGAAATTATCTACAACTTCAAAGTTATGACTGTCAACAGTGACGTGGGAGCCAAGACGCGAATGCGCTGACTGTTTGTTTGACGACAGGAGATATTTCGTCTTGTCCTCGTTCACCACCAGACCCATACGCTTCGCTTCCTTATCCAGTCTGGAAAAAGCAGAACTAACGGCGCGGGTGTTGTTTCCAATGATATCGATATCATCGGCGTACGCCAGTAGCTGTACACTCTTATAGAAGATTGTACCTTCTCGATTTTGCTCTGCAGCTCGTATTATTTTCTCCAGCATCAGGTTAAAGAAATCACACGAGAGTGAGTCACCTTGTCTGAAACCTCGTCTGGTATCGAACGGCTCGGAGAGGTTCTTCCCGATCCTGACGGAGCTTTTGGTGTTGCTCAACGTCAGCTTACACAGCCGTATTAGTTTTGCGGGGATACCAAATTCAGATATCGCGGCATAAAGGCAGCTCCTTTTCGTGCTGTCGAAAGCAGCTTTAAAGTCGACAAAGAGATGGTGTGTGTCGATCCTATTTTCACGGGTCTTCTCCAAAATTTGGCGCATGGTGAATATCTGGTCTGTTGTTGATTTTCCAGGTCTAAAGCCACACTGATAAGGTCCAATCAGTTTGTTGACGGTGGGCTTCAGTCTTTCACACAATACGCTCGACAGAACCTTATACGCGATGTTGAGGAGGCTTATCCCACGGTAATTGGGGCAAATTGTGGGGTCTCCCTTTTTGTGTATTGGGCAGAGTACACTGAGATTCCAATCGTCAGGCATGCTTTCTTCCGACCATATTCTGCAAAGAAGCTGATGCAAGCACCTTATCAGCTCTTCGCCGCCGTATTTGAATAGCTCGGCCGGTAATCCATCGGCCCCCGCCGCCTTATTGTTCTTCAAGCGGGTAATTGCTATTCGAATTTCTTCACGGTCGGGCAATGGAACATCTGCTCCATCGTCGTCGATTGGGGAAGCGGGTTCGCCATCTCCTGGTGTTGTACTTTCACTGCCATTCAGCAGGCTGGATTATATATCAGTATATTCTGGTCATCAATAACTAGATCACCTCTGGGGGTCCTACAGGAGTGCGCTCCGGTCTTGAAACCTTCAGTTAGTCGCCGGATCTTTTCGTAAAATTTTCGAGCATTACCCCTGTCGGCCAGCTTGTCAAGCTCTTCATACTCACGCATGAGGAGGTTGCTTTCGAAAATGGGCAAAATCGGTCCACTGCCACGCCCACAAAATGGCGGAAACCGAAAACCTATACAGTGTCATAACTAAGCCATAAATAAAGTTATGAAAATGAAATTTGGAACATAGGATCCCATTAGGGAGGGGCACATTTGGATGTAACTTTTTTTGAAAAGTGGGCGTGACCCCGCCCTCAAATAGGTTTTTTGTATATAACTCGCAAACCAATGAAGCTATATAGACCAAACTTTCTGTAGTCGATTCTCTTACGTACCCCACCACACCTCATGGAAATAGTTAAAATCGGATAATAACCACGCCCACCTCCCATACAATGGTTAGGTTGAAAATTACTAAAAGTGGGTTAACTCATTAACGAAAAACGTTAGAAACACTAAATTTCACATAGGAAATGGCAGATGGAAGCTGCACTCAGATTTTTTTACAAAATGGAAAATGGGCGTGGCGTCGCCCACTTATGGGTCAAAAACCATATCTTAGGAACTACTCGACCGATTTCAATGAAACTTGGGTTGTAACAGTTTCCTTACATCCCAATGATATGTTGTGAAAATAGGCCAAATCACTTCACAACCACGCCTACTTCCTATATACCAGAACTTTGAAGACTATCTGAATCGTTTACTTTACAATATATAAAGTAAGCACTAGTGAAGATGTCGGTGCACAACTTTGAACAAATACTATGTTTATAGTGTGGCAGCCCCATTCTAAAAATCACCGAAATCGGACCATAGGTTTTCAAGGCCCCATATATCGAACATGAGGACCTCGGTGCTTCTAACCTAATATTATGGTTTCCAACTTTCAATGGACTTTATACAATATATATGACGAATATGTGGGTCAAATTGTGTATTATATAATATTAATAAAGTTAAATAAATTGCGAGAGTATAAAATGTTCGGTTACACCCGAACTTAGCCCTTCCTTACTTGTTTATACATAAATAATAGAAAATGCACCGTAAAACCATCATTGTCGCCATTATGCAATGGTGTTGAGCATTTGTCCGCATTTAAGGCGGGCATTGCCCTGCAACCATTAAATATACTTCTAGCGACGCCCGTTTGCTGGTGTTGGTGTCCTATAATCATATAGAAATACTTACCACAGGCCTGTTCTATTTTAAACGAACATCTAAAGAATACTCGTTAAAGTATCAAAAAGCAAGCGAGTGAAGGGATAGCAAATTTGCAAATACCGGCAAATTTGTATTACAACTTCGACCGGCGCGTTCCAAAATGTATGAAAGTTAATATTTTTTTACAAAACTACTTTTCTCATAATGATCTGAAATACAGTTAGCTTAATTATTGCTTAATTTGTAGCAGTTTTTTTTAGATAATTTATATAAACTACGTTTACTTGTGTATTCAATATTCATCAATATAATTATTAAATAAAGTACTGAGTGATTCCAAATAATAAGTGGGTCAATTGACGGACACAATTGCTTACTGTACAGTAAGTTTATTGATAACTATATATAAACCATCATCGATTCGCCAATATTCAACTTGCTAATTATGTGTTCCAGTCGTATGACAAAAATTTTTGAAGAGCAACAAGGGCAAGGCTGCACCGTAGCTTTGAATAAAGGAAGTGATGATGATGACTCAATTAGAATTAGTGTTCGATGTATCTAAAATTTAATAAGTTGCTCCACTAATCAATTAGAAAAGCCGTAGGCTGATATTCAGTATTATTATATATATGTAGTTCCAAAAGAGCTACAGAATTGAAGATACATACATAGTTTTCCAAAAATCAGCCGTTCCGCTGTTGAAAAAATTTTAAAGCAGGTTACGATTGAGACGAAGTTTAAAGACCTTCGACGAATTCTTAAAACTGAAAAGCATTAAAAATGTCTAATGTTATAAAATATTTCAAATACGAAACTTTATGCCAACTTTGAAAAAAAAACAAAAGAAAGCTAGTGGCGCACTTTAGCAGAAACAAGCGGCGGCTGCACATATTATAAATTCCGGAAATACTATGTACGGTAGTATATACAAGAACTCGTGTGTCCGTATGTCGCTGGTCCACAATCCACATTTGTAATAAATATCACTAAGCTATGTGGACAATAAAAATATGTTCCGCTCGTTTGCTACTTTATTGTTTTGTTTGAAATATAAAAACAACAACGTTAACAAAAGCATTCTAAAGTCAAGACACTATGGCGCATATGAAAAAGACCAAAGCCACCTTTGACAAATGTAACATTTAGCTTGACGGCCTCTGTGACATTACAAGAATGACAACTCAGAAGAAGTGCCTTGCGAAAGTGTCGAAAACATAGCAGTAACATCGGTTGGCAGTTAGACAAACTGTCGTCGGAGCAAATGTACGAGTGTTTTGTAGGTAATGGAACAAAAGCGCTGAATATCTTCATTCGGTATTTTATTTCCCTCAAGTTCGACAGCATGAGGGATGTCAAGAGAGCGACACCAATAACTTGTAAAATATTGCATACTTTTCAAACCTGTGAACCTGTGAAACCAGAGCACAATCTAAATGTTGAACATACACACAATCATACATATATAGAAACATACATATAACAAGGCCACTAGCTTTGCAATATTTCAACTGCAGCAGACTTCAAGTCTTATGCTGATCAAATACATAACTCAAAGACACTTTCTTGAAACGTTTAAATTTTTATACATATATATCACACACATTTGTATATTCACCTTTCTCAGACAGATTTCATACTCGCACGCACACATACACTTGTATATACCTATAAGCACACATGGCTCCACTTGTATTTGCTGACGCACGGAAGTTGAGCATAAACTTTTCGGCTTGTCTGCCACAATTTGTGTTGCAAGCAAGTGTGCGTGCAGCAATTCAATATGTCAGACATCCGCTAAACTGTTCAACTGTAGAATGTAGTCAACACAGTGGGGTGGTTATGCCGCTTTGTTACTAAAATAAAATTAAAAAATTAAAAGAAAAGCATCAACTTACTGTCAATACACACAGGTGTTCATTTTGCGGTTAAAACACTTGTGTTTATGTAGGTCAGACGGACTTACTATCTCTACAAAAGAGCGTGTGTCAGATATTATTGAGATAAAGAATGCTTTTGAATGGAGCAATTTATGCTTCGAGTGGGTTGTCTGGATATTGGTGAGCTCAAAAACATAAGCGAATATAGGAATAAAAACGTAAAAATATAGTAAAAAACGTATTGAAATCAGATGTTCATAAAAAAAAACTTAAAAAAAGCAACTGAATTAAGAACTACTAAATATGATTAAAGTAAACAACATAAATTCACATTTCTTAGTATTCACTCGGCTCAGCTTCACCTTAGTTGCTATTGTTAAAAATCACATTTCGAACCTTTTTGTTTTTTTTTTCTTTTCTTCGTATGTTCAGCGATTACATGCTCGTAAGTATGCAAACTAGCATTCAACAGAATACAAATACATTTGTTCAATACTCTACGCAATTGTATTCGAATGACCACAACCGTCATGCTATGTCAATACACAAAAGCGCAAATAAATCACACAGCTGTTAAAAGGAAAAAATACTGAGTTCAAAACAGCTGACAAAAGCAAAACATTTATTGAAAGTTATGCTGAATTTCTTTTTTATTTGTATGTGAATATTTATGCTGGAATTTGTGTTTTATATGTCGAAATTCATGAGAATTCGTGTTGCCTCATTTTTTATTATATGAAAAGTGAACTTTTACCTGTGAAGCGGAGGACCACCACAACGTATGAGTAATCTTGTTAAGCGCAATACAATGTTCATTGTAAGTGCTGACCTATAAAATAGTAATTAACTCTTTTTTTTAACATATACATTATAATTTAATTATATGTCAAACAACGCAAATGTATGTGCGTACATGGGTCAGATACGAGCCTCATACGGAGCGTTAGGCAAAATTTTTGAACAAAATGAATTACACTAATGGACGGTGTGGCAATAATATGACGGTATAGCTATACGAAAATGCTGAATAAATTTATACACATACATATATATTATATAAATGTGTGAGACTGTGTGCGCGCATGTCCGTATGTGAACTGTGGCAAACTAACATAAGAGTATCAACACCATGTTGTGTACGTTTGTTAATTCCCATTTTGCTGTTCATACTTTCTCGGCTTAATGAACAGATTGCTAGCAGTAATATCAGCTACATACATATAACCGCAATATATCCAACCAGCTGCAGCGCACTAAGCACTTCCCATAAAGTGTTTGCTTTCCACAAATATTGCCACAACTCTTTGCTGCCAACACCAGTGGCATCGTCCGGCAGTAGACGTGCGCTGGCTGAAAGTATTCGAGCAGCAAGCATTATTACAGTTTGGCCGCAGCATTAGTCTGGTGTTATGCTCGACGCAAATGTAGTGATTTGCTGGAACGCAAGAGTCTAAATGTTTGTGCGTCACAGACAACTAAAACAGCGCATAAATGATGTTCAAGTATTTGTGAGTGTGTGTGTGTGTATGGGCAAGCGATACATAATGAGTGACAAACCAGTTTTACTAGTCTCATTTTGCATGAAAAATGTGAAATTTCTTAAATGAAATCCTTCGCAAGTTGTATGTATGTATATATGTATGTGTGTGCATTTCGCTATTTAAAATTACAGTTATTTTCGGTTTAAATTTTTTATGTTCTTTTTAGGAATACGGAAAGCAAGCCAAGTCCTAAACTTCGTAATTAATTGCACTTCTTTTTCAGATGACTTTTTAAATTTTTTTTTAATTTCTGAATTCAAACACTTCATATCCCTCAAATACACATTTCTATGTGTACATATGTACTTCATATATCTATAAGCAAATCTAAAAAGCATTTCACGCAACCACATATGACAGCGATGCACAGCTTTGCGCTTTCTCATCACTTCGTTTGAGTAATTAAGCATATCACATATCCTTTTGACTAATGGTACATGGTACGTCTGCACGCATTGCGGTAATGATAGCAACAATTTCATTTTCTGTAACCTAGTGACAGCTTATGCACTGAAATCCAACTGTGCAACTGTGAGAATGGTCGAACAATTTCCTGGAATCGAAACAGTTAATTGAGAAACTTACCTTTGATGTAGCTGTGTATGGAGAATATGTGACAGGGGCTTATTTGAGTTGCGAATTGCCGCATCAAACCTCTAAAATTTAAAGCTTTATGAGGTGTTATATAGAATTAAACTTTAATAAGTGAAATTGTTAACCATTTTCTTATGCATATTTTTATAATTTTCTAATTATTAAATTATCTATAACACTATTATAAAGAGGAAAGATTTGTATGTATGTTTGTAATGAATAAACTCGAAAACTACTGTGCCGATTTCAAAATTTATTTTACCATTGGAAAGCTCCGTGATGGAGAATTTTAATCTGAAACTGAAAATCGTCATGCAAGTCATTCTCTTCTAATCGCAAGCGCGATCACGTATTCGTCTACCAGCTACCATGCCGTCGAGTTCTTTAAAAGAAAGCATTTTAATTATATATATTTTTTGACAATTCTCGAAACTAAAGAAATCTTTTCGCACTTTTTTAATAAAAAATAATTCAAAAACAAATTCACAATATATTATATGTAAGAGAAAAATCTTCCAAATTTCTAAGTAAAATTTCGACAGTGAATTTCAAGCACATGCTGATTATATTACGTTTTAACATAAAATATAAAATAAAAATATTTAAATTAAATTCCAACATTTCATAGACATTCTTCAACCAACTTCCAGTGAAGCTAAGCCTTATCTTGTCACAAATTTCACTAACCTGCATATAGCAAAAACTTTCTCGAGTGGGAGTATGTACATGACAAAGCAGAAGAATATTTAGTTACTAAAGAAAAATAAGCAGAATATACTTTGGCAAGACATGGCTTAACAAGAAATTATGGAACCTTGAAACTAGCGAACAAAACAAAAAAAATATTGTTTTTACTGTTGACGTTTCATTGAAGCTATAAAACAAATAATGTCATACAAAAATTATAGAAAAGAAACTACTAATTGGAAATCAATTTAAAAATCTTACTTAAATAACAGTCTTGACTACAATGAAAAATGAAATATGAGGATATCATAATAAAAACGTATGTTATACTGGTGGTACGTGTGGTATACGTAACATTGTGGAATCACAAAAAGTGTTTGTCCTAAAAATTAAATTTAATTCTGATCTTGATATCACGATTTCAGTATCATATTAGAATGTTTAATAATGTATTCTAGAAAACTTGATTATGCCATTAAGTGAATTCCACGTCTTAATGTGTGACCAAATTATGTTGCAGCGCGCTCTGTTTTGCTAAATATTGTTCAAACTAATACAAATACAAACATTGTATGCAATAACTGTGCACCAACTAAGAATAATTGCTGCATTTCCGTGACAAAGCGTAAATACGCTCTCAAACACACAGACAAAATACAGTTGCATGCGCATGAAATGTTTCAATATTTGTGTGAGACTGTGTCACACATCCAAAGTGACTGTAGTGCCACTGGCATTTCGGTTGCACGAATCATGGCAGCATTGCAGCAATGAAACACTAATATCTTTTCACGCTTGCAGCAACATTGTTTACAGTTAACAAAATGTCGTTTCTGTCGTTTTTGCTGTTGACATTTCTCGTTGCTACATTTAACAACTGGAACACGAAATTCAACTATGGGTATTGCTGGAGAAAATGCTACAATGAAACCGGAAAATGCACCCGTACACACACAGTCACCTGTTAAGCTTGAATACTGTTTTCTCCACCCTTCCTACAGTGAATGTAACAATGTCTGTAAGTCCTAGTAGTTGAGGGAGAAAATCAGTCAAAAAATGTGGTTGGAAGCATGATGAGTTTTGGTGGCGTGAAATGGGATTAGAAAGGCAGTTACTATAGAAACTGAAACTAATTTGCGCAAAATAATGAGTAGATTAGTAATTCTGAAGCTCCAGAAAGATTGCCAGCAAATATTGCATCACTAAAATTACGTAATTAAAAATCTTTGTCGATCTCTAAACAATGATGTACGAAATTGTTTAATGTCAACCCTTTCTTGAGGCATTGGATCGATATCCATTTATTAATATTTTTTCAATATTGTATTTTTAAGCAGGTTCATATTAGATTTGTCAAGAAAATATCAATAATGCTAGAAAATTCTTTATCTTTACGAAAATACTTCTCAGTCCCTCTTTAGCTAATGCACTCCATAGCTTACTACATATTGTCACGTCATAATTGAATGCAAATCGAATGGATTATATTTAGTATCTAACAAAATGTTATGCAATTTATAAGTACGACAACAATGTTCGACTGTGTTAAGCACTTCCATGAGTTGTGTGGCATAAATTATGGCGCGATGGTTGGCACATAGTTGAATGGCGTGCGTACGATTACAACAACACTAACTAGTAAAGCAATCGGGAAGTATTTACGAATGCTGTGTCAACTAATTAGATGCGTTTAGTTGCATCTGCTTATTGCAATGACAGAGTAAATATAAATAAATACATATAAACTTTACACGCACGAGATAAACAACAACAAAGGGACACATGATGTTTGCTCATTTGCGAAACCAGTGAATCGTGCAATGACCTCATGACCATTAGTTCTAATTTTAATATCATCGAAAAGTTCACACTCAAAGGCGCGATAAAAGGCGAGGTGAACATTTTATTGTGACCCAACCAAAAGTATCGTGAATAAACATTCATCATTTATTCAGGTTTAGCAAAGTGTTCCAAGTTGCTATATAAAGCGTTTGTTACACATTTTATTAGTACTTATTGCTGCTGTTTTTCATTGTTCCTCCTTTGTACACCCAGCGAAATATTTCGTCTTGTCCTCATTCACAGAACAAACGGCGTGGTTGTTGCTTCCGATGATATCAATATCATCGGCGTACGCCAGAAGCTGTACACTCTTGTAGAAGGTTGTTAAAGAAGTCGCACGATAGTGAGTCACCTTGTTTGAAACCTCGTTTGGTATCGAACGGCTCGGAGAGGTCCTTCCCAATCATGACGGAGCTTTTGGTGTTGCTCAACGTCAACTTACACAGCCGTATTAGTTTTGCGGGGATATCAAATTCAGACATCGCGGCATAAAGGCAGCTCCTTTTCGTGCTGTCGAAAGCAGCTTTGAAATCGACAAAAAGGTGGTGTGTGTCGATCCTCTTTTCACGGGTCTTCTCCAAGATTTGGCGCATGGTGAATATCTGGTCCATGGTGGACTTTCAAGGTCTAAAGCCACACTGATAAGGTCCAATCAGTTTGTTGAGGAGGCTTATCCCATGGTAATTGGCACAGTTTGTGGGATCTCCCTTTTTATGGATTGGCAGAGTACACTGAGATTCCAATCGTCAGGCATGATTTCTTCCGACCATATTTTGCAAAGAAGCTGATGCATGCACCTTATCAGTTCTTCGCCGCCGTATTTGAATAGCTCGGCCGGTAATCTATCGGTCACAGCCGCTTTGTTGTTCTTCAAGCGGGTAATTGCTATTCGAATTTCTTCATGATCGGGTAATGGAACATCTATTCCATCATCATCGATTAGGGAATCGGGTTCGCCAACTCCTGGTGTTGTACTTTCACTGCCATTCAGCAGGTCGGAGAAGTGTTCCCTCCATAATCCCAGTATGCCCTGGACATCGGTTACCAGATTACCACCTTGGTCTCTACATGAGGATGCTCCGGTCTTGAAACTTTCGTTAAGGGGTTATATACAGTTAGACGGCCGAAAAAAAGATGAATTTTCCAGAATTTTTTCTGAGAAAACTTTTTAATTTATTGATCCAAAAATGTATACACATATTATGGTATCTTTCAACTGTATTTTAAGACTTAGTACTAGTAAAAATATTTATTTGAAAAAGAGCTACAGCTGATCTCCAGGGGCTCCTCTCAAAAAAGACGTTTTGCGGTGACCACTATATCTCGGAACTGGATCGTATGAATTTAAAAAACCAAACAGATTTCGTTAAAATAATGTTAAATCTAGTAATTAATCGAAGGAATAAGCAAAATAAAATCTTTTGACAAAATGGCGGTTTCTCAAAAAAAAAATCGATTCTTCACCGAAATTTCAGCCTTAAATTGTTTATAAAAAAAAAATATTTATCGGAGAGAAAAAATCTTCGATTAATTACTAAAAAATATATTTAAGAAGGTCGTGTTAAAATTTGAGACTAATCGGTCTAGCTGTTTTCGAGTAATGTTGGTCACCGACTTTGAAAACACCAAAACGCGCTGCCGCTCGGACCTTGTACTTCCAAGCACTCTGAAACGCCTTTTCAAATTTGCTTGTATCTTTGAAAATATTCACCGAAACGATATGAAATTTTCTGTGTGTATTCTTAAATATGTGTACATTAAGAAAATGAAATTAAAAAAATCGATTTTTTGAAAATTATAATTGTATATAACCCCTTAAGTCGCTTCATTTTTTCATAAAATTTTCGAGCATTCCCTCTGTCTGCCAGCTTCTCAAGCTCTTCGTACTCACGCATTTCGGCCTCTTTCTTTTTTTGTCTGCAGATGCGTCTCGCTTCCCTCTTCAGCTCTCGGTATGTATCCCATCCCGCACGTGTTGTGGTCGTTTGCAACGTTGCGAGGTAGGCAGTCTGTTTTCTCTCCGCTGCGAAACGGCATTCCTCATCGTACCAGCTGTTTTTTTTACTTTTCCGAAAGCCAATGGTTTCGGTTGCAGCGGTACGCAGTGAGCTTGAGATGCCGTCCCACAGTTCCCTTATACCGAGATGCTGATTAGTGCTCTCAGAGAGCAGGAGTGCAAGTCGAGTAGAGTATTTCGTGGCTGTCTGTTGTATTTGCAGCTTTTCGACGTCGAACCTTCCTTGTGTTTGTTGACGGGCGTTCTTTGCTGCACAGAGGCGGGTGCGTATCTTCGCTGCAACCAGATAATGGTCCGAGTCTATATTTGGTCCTCGGAGCGTACGCACGTCTAAAACACTGGATACATGTCTTCCGTCAATCACAACGTGATCGATTTGGTTACGCGTGTTTTGATCAGGAGACAGCCAAGTAGCTTGGTGTATTTTCTTATGCTGGAATCTGGTACTACAGACGACCATATTTCGGGCCCCAGCGAAGTCGATCAGCCTCAGGCCGTTTGGCGATGTTTCGTCATGGAGGCTGAATTTTCCGACTGTTGTACCAAAGACACCTTCTTTACCCACCCTGGCGTTAAAATCGCCAAGCACGATTTTGACATCGTGGAGGGGGCAGCGCCCATAGGTGCGTTCCAGGCGCTCATAGAAAGCATCTTTGGTCACATCGTCCTTCTCTTCCGTTGGGGCGTGGTATGTATGTATGTATGGGCGATATGTTGAAGAACCTCGCTTTTATGCGGATTGTGGCTAGACGTTCATCCACTGGGGTGAATGCCAGGACTCGGTGACGGAGTCTCTCTCCCACCACAAATCCAACACCAAATTTGCGCTCCTTTATATGGCCGCTGTAGTAGATGTCACAAAGACCCACTTTCTTCCGTCCTTGTCCCGTCCATCGAAATTCTGGGATGGCGGTGATGTCAGCCTTGAGTCGTATGAGGTCATCAACCAGCTGGGCAGAGGCACCTTCCCAATTAAGGGTCCGGACATTCCAGGTGCATGCCCTTATATCATTATCCTTAAAACGTTTGCAGGGGTCGTCATCAAAAGGGGGGTGTCTCATCCGAGGCTTTCGTCGATTTTTCATTGGTACTTCGTTTTTATGTGGTGGGTCCCAAACCCCACGCACAACCGCAGAAGCGGGTTTCGTCTTCTCACTTTATCTCGCCTCCAAACGGATGTCTGTTGGCTACCCAGAGGATACTTGGTCTAAAACCGCAAGTCGTGAGCTGTTTGAATCATGTGGAGAAGAATCGTTTCTGACCGCTCCCAAGTGAATGACAATCAAAAACTTTCCTCACTTACGTGAACTTCTACCCATGATCCCATTCCTCCTTTGCTGTTGCTCAATTGTCAGTTACATTGGCGTGTGGGCATTCTTCGGGAGGCATTGCGTCAAACGTTGAGTCAGTGAACTGAGCAATCAATTAGTTTATTAATTTAGCTGACAATTCGCACACACACACATATATATAGTGGAACTTCCATTACTCGAACTTCTATAAGTCGAAGATCTCCATAACTCGAACTTCGCAATAGCGTTTAGAAATTAAATTTCATACAAATTTGTTTCAACAACTCAAACTTTTCGACAAGAGCATAATACATAATTTAAAATTTTAATTTCAAGGGACAATTTTAAAGAAGTGGTATGGATGCGAACAAAAAGAAATGATATTACACTTAAAGATTTCTTAAAACGTGGAACAAAGGCATGAGATACAGACTTCAATAGCCAAGCAATAGCAAAGTGCAAAAAAAAAATTAAAGAATTCATGTTTTAATGTATTTAAATACAAGTTTTTGCGAAGTAAATAACTCAAACTGTGGGTAAATCTATATTTGAGAGCTTTTTGTAAAATGTATGTTTTATGAAAATTACTCAACTCGAAGTCTCTCTAACTCGAAGTTTGTTTGTGGATTATGGTGATTCGAGTTAGAGAAGTTCCACTGTATTTACATACAAATACTCAAGCACATTTTTATTACGCTATTTATGTAGCTTAGTGGAGTTATTGCCTCGATATTTCATTGCGAATTCTTTGCGCCGCAGCATCAAACTTTATTTTACACGCAGCTTCTCCACTCGTAAATCAATTAATGCCTGTTAGATACATTATTCAGACGATAGCAAGCAATAGTTAAACCGTTAAACAAAAAACTAATTTATTTGCAGCAATAAAGCCTATCATTTGTGTCTGTATTTTTCGAATTAACAGCATAAATAACTTGAATTTGTCGACTTCACATGGCAATGTGAAGTGGATTTTCCGTTATTTTTATAGCTTTGTTCTGCAAGCTTTTTCTTTGGCAGTTACGTTTTAATCCTTTAATATTGAAAAAAAAAACTTTTGTTTTTAGTTTAGCTTTGTACGTTCTTTTGAAAAAAATAAATATAAATATAATAAAATTAATTAAAATAATTTCACTGATTGCATGCTTCTTGATATATAAAAGAAAGCATTTCAAAAATCTCTGGCGAATATTTTTTTGAAGTACTTATTTAAAATCAGATATTTTCGATTATTATCCTATACTGCCTTCAGGCTGACTGATCTTTGATTTAAGAGTGTTTGAAGCGTTAAGCAATTTTCGGCATAAAACCGATGCTCAAGTAATATAATTTGTCTGGGAAACTTGAATTGTTAACATCAGAGGGTTTATTTCTTACAATCAAATAAATAAAAAAAACAAAAAAACTAAATTAAGATAAACTTAATTAACTCTCTAACCGAGCAATTTGCTACGTTTATGAACGAGCTTTATTTTCATTGCTTAAATACCAAGTTTACTTCCTTTGTGTGGCCAATACTTGAGCATGCGCCGACTAGAGCTTTTCAGTGTGTTGACTACAATTTAATTAACTGCAGCAACAATAAGCGAGCAAGGCAAATATAAATGAGTCCATTAGAAACTTCCAGCTGATGCACCAGTTTCGGTGAGTTGTATGGTAAGCTGTCGACCAGAAATTACCGGCAGCCACATTCGCATCAAATTTAACAGATGCGCTCAATGTTAACACACACATTCACATACACTTATTTGCGCACTCTTCTACATATACATGGGGTTGTGCGAAAATGCGGTGCTGAGCATGTGCTGGAATAAAACAAAAATAAATTTCATTTACTACTGCAGTAGTAGTTTGTCGGTCACAGATGCGTATTTTGAGCGAATTCGGTCTTTTCACCATGGTAAAGTATTTCTACGTGCACCAATTTAAGCTGCTCTTAAAGCTATTTTGAAGTCAAGAAATAATCGTTACTAACTAAAAAATTTGTTTTCTAGTAGACTTTTGTCATAGCAGAAAAATAATTCGAGCTAGATCGATTAATGAAATACACATATACAATTAATATATATATATATATAATTAAAAGCAATTTATTGTATTATGGTTATTGTAGTACATATATAGGGTATTTTTTAAAACCAAAAGGGAGTTATCTCTTACAAATAAATTTAGAAATAAACAAATTGCATGAATAATTTATTTGCATTAAACTCGCATCAATAACATTTTTTTGGAACTTTACGAATACTAATTAGCCGGTGTTTAAGCTTTTTTCATATTGTCTAACAACTTTTTGCTTTTTAAATAAACAAACGAAAAATTAAGTACATATTTTAGCATAAAAAAATAACCACAGACAATTGTATACACATATGTATATAAACTACATTCATATGCAAATGAATGGCGTTAAAATATTTGCCACGCTATGCTTATGAACAATACACCCGGATTTCTCACAAATTAGGAGAATGAAAGGTTGGTAAGATTTTTTTGTCAATCTAAAGAAAACCGACAACAAAATTAATGCGGAGTCATCTAGCTAATACCAACGCTCTGTAATCACAAAAATCCATTTTCACCAATATTGAGTTAATATGTTACTACAGCTTGAAAAACAAATCCCAACTCATAAATTGTTTTTTTGAAAACGGGTTATTCGTTTACACTAGACAAAAAAATTATATTTGTGTATATAACCTATATATAAGGGTAACTAGAAACTATTAACTTCATAAACTGCTATGCGCATTAATAAATTTAAAAAAATTCAGAGTGTACTTTCTTTGTGAGAATATGTTAATTTTGCAAAAAAACTTCATAATTTTTCTCATCCATCATTGAGTTTAAAGCATAATGAATTACGTGTTTTGGAGTTTGAAACTCCTACTCTGTATTTCATTAAAGGTTTGAATAATAGGCAAATGCTTCTAAAGTATTAACACATTTATATTGCATTTGACTATTAACTCAGTAAAATTCTTTAAATTGTTAACGAAATCCGACTTACATATTAAACAATCCATAATCAATATTTCATATAAGTAGGTCCACATACCTGAAAAGAGAAGAATTAAATATATTTGAAAGAATTCTTCATTAATTGAATTCAATTATGTCTACAAACATGGAAATTATGTATTATGTCTGTGTAAAATATATGATATTTGCTTTGTAGAGAAGATACAAGTTCAAACGCACCAACAATACCATACAATATAATATACATAAAAATGTATGAATAAATATACATATGCATAGGTATGTTTGCAAGTATATATGTAAATTCACACCATTATTATTGCGTGAGGTAAAGCCTTAATTGCATACTTGTGTAATTACAGTCTCTCTTTCATAAAATTAATGCCCCAAATTAATTAAGTGTATTGCGTAGCCACAGAACGATTCAATGCAATAAAATTGAGATGAAACCATAAAATCAGCGGATACATTAGACCTGGCGTTATTTTTTTTTTTTGGAATTTTGAGTACGGGGATTGGTCAAATATGCGATTCGATGTAATAATTCATGTGGTAAATTTTTAACTCAATCAGAGTGTGCCAACCTGTGCCATAATGAGGTCAAAGTTCAAAATATAGAAAAACACTTGGTTTTTTTTTACTGTTATCTGTTTATTTATTAAAGAAAAAATAAAATGACGCAATTTTTCCACAATTTGCATTTCAATCATTAATATACATGTCTCAAGAATATTACAAAAGCGAAGTTTTAGTATATGAAGGGAACTTTTGCCTGTAGTTCTCGACAATATGAAGCAAGTATTGTTTATCTTCTTCGCTATGAGTTAAAGACCGGTTAAAATCTGTTATTAGTTTTACTTTCCTCTCAGCAGAATCATTAACAGCAGTGACGTTTTTGAGGATTTGAACACCTTTTTAAATATTCTGAATTTTCGCACCAATTTGAGGGATCTAAGTTGAAAAATTTTAAGTCTATTTCCAATCGTGAAAAAGATATTTCTAAGTTCTTTGCGTTACAAAACAACTTAAATCTTTACTTATGAATGCTTTCATTTCTTCAATGCTGACATTTACATTTTTATGCAGATAAACGCTATTGTCGTCATTGCTTTTCAAACTCTTTTTCTAATGCTAGTGCTTCTACCATCTTTCTTTTCACATTTTAAGTCCACATTAGAATCGAAAAAGGCGAGACCAACGGCTTCCTCGGACAGATACCATAAGTGGTTTTTCATTTTTATCTAATAAGGCTAGAGATATTTTTGGGTCGTAATAACCGGCAATGTTTTTTACCAGCTGCAAATCCAAATTTGGTGCTACGACTGCATTAGTAGTTCGAAACCAATACGGAATATAAAGACGCACCAGGAAAATACACACATTGCGGAATCCATTCAAATGGCTGGAAGACATTTTAAATTGTTTTTGCAAAGCAAACAATTTTAAGGCATATAGTCATAACTTTGAAGTTGTAGATAATTTTATCTACCTGGGAACCAGCATTAACAGCAATAACAATGTCAGCCTGGATATCCAACGCAGAATCACTTTTGCCAACAGGTGCTGCTATGGACTAAGTAGGCAATTGAAAAGTAAAGTCCTCTCTCGACGAACAAAAATGAAACTCTACAAGTCTGTCATCATTTCCGTCCTACTTTACGGTGCAGAAGCGTGGACGATGTCAACATCCGATGCGACGGCACTAGGAGTTTTCGAGAGAAAGGTTTTGCGGAAGATTTATGGTCCCTTAAACATTGGCAACGGCGAATACCGCAGACGATGAGCTGTATGTGTTATTCGACGACATAGACATAGTCCAGCGAATAAAAAAACAGCGGCTACGTTGGCTAGGTCATGTTGTTCGAACGGATGAAAGAGCTCCAGCTCTGAAAGTATTCGATGCAGTACCCGCTGGTGGAAGCAGAGGAAGAGGGAGACCTCCACTCCGATGGAAGGACCAGGTGGAGAGGGACCTGGCTTCGCTTGGAATAACCAATTGGCGCCAAACTGCCAGAAGGAGGGATACGTGGCGGGCTGTTTGGACTCGGCTATAACCTCGTAAGCGGTGTCTACGCCAGTCAAGAAGAAGAAGATATCGCTTTTGACATAAACCTGGCATGTGACGTCGCGCCAGGTGCACGAAAGGAAAAGTTCGGGATGCTGCCACCTAAGAAAATAAACATGAGTTGCAATAGCTCTTTGTAATCATGGCGAATGTGGTCTTTTGCTATATTTTTGATGCAAAATTCTTTATTGGCTTCACATTCCTCTGCATTTATAGCACGTCGCACTTCTTCATCCATGATTCCAATTGAAAGATCTTTTAAATTGAAAGTGTTTCCATTCCCGCGAAAAACGTTCAAATACAGTTGATCTCCTTTTTACACGGTTTTTTTTGCACGGTTTTTTTTTTACACGGTGTTTTTGAACACTTCCCAGTTACCATTTTTACACGGTTTTATTTTTTTACACGGATTTTTTATTTTAATTGTATACAAAATTCCATCCGTCAATATGTCACAAATCCATTGCTGTTAATAGAATTTAATAAATTCTAAATTAGGTTTAAACTAAAAAATACAAATCTTAGATTCGAAAGCCAGTGAAAAGGTTGCAACAATTTCAATACGTAAACAAATAAAAGAAGCTGTATGAAGAAGTAAGAAAAAAGAAGACACAGCGATTAATGACGGAACTTTGAAAATTATTACTTTTTTACCATTCCCAAAATAGTTCTTGTTTTTTCCTTCTAAAAGTAATATGTACATACATATAATACCAGAAAAGTCTATAACAACAACAACAGTGAAAATTCTCACTGTACGAATAGATAGAATTTCATGTAAAATTAGATCTTTTTTACACGTTTTCTATTTTTTGCACCATTTTGTTCTAAAATTGGTCCCAATAAAGTGAGTTTTATATAAAAATTTGATTTTTTTGCACGGTTTTTTACACGAGTAATTTACTGTCCCAGTTAACCGTGCAAAAAGGAGATCAACTGTATATAATTCGAGTAATTTGTTGTTGTGAACTCAGTGAACGCAATTCCACTCAATTCCAACAACAGTCTTGTGCAGATAATTTGTGTAGTCAGTGGCCCGCCTTAGTTCAATGGAATTTTTACTAATTTACTCTTTTCTAATATTTATAAATTTTCTTATCATTATTGGACATATAGAAAAAATTACTGTGCAAAATATTGAGGAAAAATGAGGTCATTACATTCTATATATAATAAATAAACCGATAACAGTAAAAAACCAAGTGTTTTTCTATATTTTGAACTTTGACCTCATTATGGCACAGGTTGGCACACTCTGATTGAGTTAAAAATTTACCACATGAATTATTACATCGAATCGCATATTTGACAAATCCCCGTACTCAAAATTCCAAAAAAAAAAAATCTCATATAAGCTGCGCCAGGTCTAGTATACATACATACAGATTTGGTTGGCAGCAGACATTTAAGACTCAATATGAGGTGTGGGAACTAATGTAGGTGTAGAGATTGATGCTTTAACACTGGCGTTGAATATGCGAGTACAAGTGATAATGAAGCTGTGAAAATTTGTATACATATGTAAAATTAATATTTTATTTTCTCTTATAAACTTTTATGTGGTTTAATTATTGTAAAAAGAAAATGATAAAATTAGCAACATTGCAAATAGTTTAAATAATAAATAAATATTTTGCATTACAGCTTTTCATCTTAAGTAGAGCAAAGTAGTTGTCGATTAAGTCAAATATATGACGTCACTGTGCAATGTATATACCCACAAACTCGATTCAGCAAACTCTGCATAAATCAAATCTGCTGATATAATAAAAATTGGTATAAATCTCATAGATTTGTATAACAAAAAGTGGTATAAGTACCATCTGCTGGTATAAATGTTTATAATAAATCGTAAAAACAGTTATTTTTAGAATTACGAAATATTTTATTAATTATTTTTCAAATTAAAACTAGCGCATAACCATAAATATACACCATAGGTTTTTGAATAAATCAAATTCACCACACAGAATACCACCACATCAGAGCAAGTGTATTTTCCTACAGGGCACTTCAGGATAAACAGACAATGCCTGTCAATTGTAGTCTACCCATGGGAAGGTGTACGCTGCCATTCAGCAAATAAATTAAGTGCGTACTTGCATATGTATATTGCATTTGCAAGCAATTATTGCTCGAGAAACACAACGCGTTTGGGGTAATAACAATATGAATTAACTACAACAGCACCATAACAACAGTTACGATAGTTGTGGGGAACGAACATTGACAACATTAGAATGCGTAATTATTATTGTGTATTACAACATGAGTTGGTTTGCATACAACATATTCAGTGGACTCTTATGGTAGTTAATGAGCATTTATAATTAAAGTATGTACAGCAAAAGATGAATTAGCATGCTACGCGGCACTTCCTTATTATTTAACTATATGGAGTTAAATAGTCGTAAACTAATTAACAAAAATCTTCATTCAAAAGATTCATAGCAATGCTGTATGTAAACACAAACTGCAAGTTGTCAAAACCCAAACAAGCGAAAGTAAAACCAACAAAAAACATCCAATTTCAAGCGTAAATGGTATGGTTAAAAGTTACCGCACTCCATTATGCTAAAGAGACTATCAACCGCCACTCTTTTCCGCTAAAGTGCGTCTGCACCGCCTGCAGCAGCGGTAAAATGTCAACGCAATAAAATGAGGTAAAAAATACAATGCACATATAAGGAAGGAAAAACGGTTGTAACCGAATTGAAAACGCATCCTTCGCAACAGAATTCAAATCTCGCAAAGCGCTTAAAGGTGGAAGAGCAAGCTCGAATACATGTAGTGGCGCTCAGCACCAGGCAGACATCATATATCATTGGCGACCAGGGTGCCATTTAAAGCTTACGATGTTCAACTTTTTTATGCTTGTTTTGAAAAGAGTCAATAATGCTTCTTGAAGTTGATGTTGAAGTTTGAGTCATATTTTCAAATCACATTTAAAGTAAGGGAATGCCACAAATGTAGGTTGATTGGTTTGAGTGCTCTCCAGCTGTCAATATTCTAAAATCAAATTAGTGTTATGGATCGATGATACAGAGCACACACTATTCTCGCCACTCGATAGACTTCTTGAATTCTCCTTAAATATGATAAGCGGATAGTTTTTAAGGATTGGTCCTTATGGGGTCCGATAATTATATGTCGAACATAAGCAGAAATCAGGAGATTATATTAAAGGAACTCAGAACAACTCTCGATCATTACATTTTATCTTTTCTCTAGCATCGATAGAGAAGAATTAACTATATTAATAAAGAAGAGTCTTAGACCATCAAAATTTTGGCATCAGTAAGTATTAAACATCACAAACATATATTTGTCAGCGACACCATTTACGCAAAACAAATTCTCCTTCACACTGCATCCGCCATCTAACAATTTAACACTCTAACCACTAAATTAACTATTTTCCATAAAGTATACACAAAAGTGATTACCACAATTCGTTGGGAACGCAAATGTAGCGACGTGCATACACCCGGAAAACTCTATGGGTTATTACAAGCGCTACAGCTAACAATGCAGTTAGCGTTTCCACACGACAAATTCAGAAATTATGCCACTTAGGAATACGCTGCATGTTAGTAGGTAGTTGCTGCTAGTCATATATCAAATTAAATTGCGCACATGTTATATACTATTCTCGTATATATAATCTTTTCCCACTTATATACTCATACATAGATATATAGATGAATCGCATGTGTGAAGGATATACTAGTATTTAACACGCCAGTTTAAATGATAGTAAGTAAGATAGTTAATAAGCGACACCTTGTCGTTCGCTTTGTTAAAAGTTGATAACGCTTGTAAACTTCAAATACAAATTTTTATTTGGAAAAGGAAAAAAAAAAAAAATGGTTCATAAATTAATAGTTGCAGATTTTGATTACTAGTGAACCTAGTACTCGTAGTTTCAAAAAGCAATTCGTTTTACAAAGCCTTGGAGGATAGCAAATAGAACAACAACTGGTATAAACCATATAGACTGGTATAATCGAATAGGAATGTAATGGCTTAATGTTATAATATATAGAAGTAAAGATACTTAAGCACTGCTCTATCTGGTTTACCTTACGAGTTTATTAGCCGCACCTGATTCCGAACAACATGTAGATGAGTTCGACACAAACAAGGTATCACAAGTATGTGATAAAATACCATTAAAACGCACAGCCCGAAATAATTCCAACAAAGCCTGCTGTTACCCAGTTTTAAGAAAGTTTAACCCTTAATTACAAAAAATCCCACGGTTTCACGCTGCAATTAAGTGTAAAAATATGAAAACATTGTGCCAACAAACACTTGAGTGAGACGTTCGCACATTTGCTAGGTGCATATGTGTACTCTTCACTAAGCAACATTGCCGAGTTGGGCCAATAACTAATTTGCATGCGTCGTCGATTCCACAAATATCAAGCTCAAGCGGCTTATGAATTGTGTTAGTTTATGCATATGCACGAACACCAACACTTATCCGCAAATCAGGTTATAGTATGCATGCGGTTAAACTAGTATGCAAATTATATGCAACATAGCACAGTTATTCAAAAATTTTGAGAGGAATTTAAAGGTTTTTTGCAGAGTGGTTTGTGTTAAAAGACAGAGTGGCATTGTAGGTCCAGAATTATTTTTATTTTTTAGTTTTTGGTTTTTATAAGCTGCTCATATTGCACACAACACTGTACATTAATACCACAATTCCACTTCTAACTGCATACAAGTGAATACATGCATTAGCATATTGCGTTGCATACTTGCAAGCGTTTATACGAAAATTTATGCAATTCTGAGCGTAAATTTTATATTACTAAGGACGCATTTTAAATCGAAGCAAAGGCTACATAAACAAGTAAGGAAGGGCTAAGTTCGGTTGTGACCGAACATTTTATACAATCGCAATTTATTTAGTTAATATTATATAATGGACAATTTGACCCACATATTCGTCATAAATATGGTAGAAAGTCCATTGAAAGTTGGAAACCCTAATATTAGGTTAGAAGCACCGAGGTCCTCATGTTCGATATATGGGGCCTTGAGAACTTATGGTCCGATCTCGGCGATTTTTATAAAGGGGCTGCCACACTATAAATGCAGTAGTTATGCAAAGTTCTGTTCCGATATCTTCACTAGTGCTTACTTTACATATTGTAAAGTTAACTATTCAGGTCGACTTCAAAGTTCTGGTATATAGGAAGTAGGCGTGGTTGTGAACCGATTTGGCCTATTTTCACAACATATCATTGGGATGCAAGGGAAATATTACAAACCAACTTTCATTGAAATCGGTCGAGTAGTTTCGGAGATATGGTTTTTGACCCATAAGTGGGCGGAGCCACACCCATTTAAAATTTTGTAAACCAATTTGAGTGGAGCCCTTCATTTCTTTCTTTATAATGAAATTTAAGGTTTCTGGTGTTACTGGAAATAATTTGCAGTAAAAATATTTTTTTACTGGTTACTGAAAGAAATTGCAGTAAAAATACTGATAATATCATTTGATTTGTAAAACCAGCAAATTATTTACTGTTTACTGAAAATAGTTACTGGTTATGAAAATGTTGTGTATTAAATCATATCCTATGTTTAATATATCAGAGTCAAAATAAAAATTTGATTTAAGATTTATTTTACGCAAGGAGGACTTTCTTTTTTGGTGATCTCAATCCGTTCATAATATTATAAATATTTGCATATAATTATACTCTCGCAACAAATGTTGCTAAAGAGAGTATTATAGTTTTGTTCACCTAGCGGTTGTTTGTAACACCCAAAACTAAACGAGTTAGATATAGGGTTATATATACCAAAGTGATCAGGGTGAAGAGTGGAGTTCAAATCCGAATGTCTGTCTGTCCGTCCGTCCGTCCGTCCGTCCGTCTGTGCACGCTGTAACTTGAGTAAAAGTTAAGATATCTTGATGAAACTTGGCACACTTATTTCTTGGCACCATAGGAAGGTTGCTTTCGAAAATGAGCAAAATCGGAACACTGCCACGCCCGCAAAATGGCGAAAACCGAAAACACATAAAGTGCTATAACTAAGCCACAAATAAAGCTATGGAAATAAAATTTGGTATGAAGAATCGTACTATTAAGGGGCATATGTGGATGTAATTTTTTTGGGGTAGTGGGCGTGGCCCCGCGCCCTACTAAGTTTTTTGTATATATCTCGCAAACCAATAGAGCTATATGAACCAAACTTTCTGCAGTCGTTTTTTTTAGCCACTTCCTAATACAGTCCAAAAATGAAAGAAATCGGATAATAACCACGCCCACCTCCCATACAAAAGTTAGGTTGAAAATTACTAAAAGTGGGTTAACTCACTAACGAAAAACGTCAGAAACACTAAATTTCACATAAGAAATGGCAGATGGAAGCTGTACTCAGATTTTTTTACAAAATGGAAAATGGGCGTGGCGTCGCCCACTTATGGGTCAAAAACCATACCTCAGGAACTACACAACCGATTTCAATGAAACTTGGTTTGTAATAGTTTCTTTACATCCCAATGATATGTTGTGAAAATAGGCCAAATCGCTTCACAATCACGCCTACTTCCTTTATACCAGAACTTTGAAGATGATCTGAATCGTTTACTTTACAATATATAAAGTAAGCACTAGTGAAGATATCGGTGCAGAACTTTGCACAAATACTATGTTATTAGTGTGGCAGCCCCATTCTAAAAATCGCCGAAATCGGACCATAGGTTTTTAAGGCCCCATATATCGAACACGAGGACCTCGGTGCTTCTAACCTAATATTATGGTTTCCAACTTTCAATGGACTTTATACAATATGTATGACGAATATGTGGGTCAAATTGTGTATTATATAATATAAATAAAATTAAATAAATAAATTGCGAGAGTATAAAATGTTCGGTTACACCCGAACTTAGCCCTTCCTTACTTGTTTTTGTTTGAATCTTTTTGGTTTTGAGTTCTGACTCTTTTGCATTTAGTGTTTCATGTGTATTTTTTTTCTAAGGAAAAGAAGACAGAGCAAAACTAAAAATATTTATTGAGTACATACATGATTTAAATTCCCCGATGATAGTGCACAACATTTTCATTACCAGTAATTATATATTTACTGCTGTACGTAATGCAGTAAATATATAATGCAGTGTGCCCATCTATGTTTTCAACATAACCTTTGTATGGGAGGTGAGCGACTCCTGAGAATTTCCTTGATATAGCTTTAGTAGTTTGCGAAATATGTACAAAAAACTTATTAGGGGCGGGACCATGCCCACTTCCCATAAAAAAATACAACCAAATATGTCCCTTCCTAGAACAATCCTTTGGACCAAATTTTATTTCCATAGCTTTATTTATGGCTTAGTTATGGCACTTTATGTGTTTTCGGTTTTCGCCATTTTGTGGGCGTGGCAGTGGTCCGATTTTGCTCATCTTCGAAAGCAACCTTCCTATGGTGCCAAGAAACAAGTGTTCCAAGTTTCATCAAGATATCTTAATCTTTACTCAAGTTACACACAGACGGACGGACGGACGGACAGACAGACATCAGGATTTGAACTCCACTCTTCATATAACTTGGTATATATAACCCTATATCTAACTTGTTTAGTTTTGGGTGTTCCAAACAACCGTTATGCAAAAAAAACTATAAAAATCTCTTTAGCAACTTTGTTGCTTGAGTATAAAAATGAACTTGTTTGTACATGCTGCTCTCTTCGCTGCCATAGAATTGCTACAACATTCTAATACCTTATAATACTTTTGAAGGCGACATATTTATATTGTTTTGCTCAAAATAATAAAAATAAAAAAAACAAGTAAGGAAGGGCTAAGTTCGGGTGTAACCGAACATTTTATACTCTCGCAATTTATTTATTTAACTTTATTTATATTATATAATACACAATTTGACCCACATATTCGTCTTATATATTGTATAAAGTCCATTGAAAGTTGGAAACCATAGTATTAGATTGAAAGCACCGAGGTCCTCGTGTTCGATATATGGGGCCTTAAAAACCTATGGTCCGATTTCGGCGATTTTTAGAATGGGGCTGCCACACTATTAACATAGTATTTGTGCAAAGTTCTGCACCGATATCTTCACTAGTGCTTACTTTATATATTGTAAAGCAAACGATTCAGATCGTCTTCAAAGTTCTGGTATATAGGAAGTAGGCGTGGTTGTGTTTTCACAACATATCATTGGGATGTAAGGAAACTATTACAAAGCAAGTTTCATTGAAATTGGTCGAGTAGTTCCTGAGGTATTGTTTTTATTATAAGGGGCGACGCCACGCCCATTTTCCATTTTGTAAAAAAATCTGAGTGCAGCTTTCATCTGCCATTTCTTATGTGAAATTTAGTGTTTCTGACGTTTTTCGTTAGTGAGTTAACCCACTTTTTGTAATTTTCAACCTAACTTTTGTATGGGAGGTGGGCGTGGTTATGATCCGATTTCTTTCATTTTTGAACTGTATCAGGAAGTGGCTAAAAAATACGACTCCAGAAAGTTTGGTTTATATAGCTGTATTGGTTTGCGAGATATGTACAAAAAACTTAGTAGGGGCGGGGCCACGCCCACCTCCCCAAAAAAATTACATCCAAATGTGCCCCTCCCTAATGGGATCCTATGTTCCAAATTTCATTTTCATAACTTTATTTATGGCTTAGTTATGGCACTTTATGTGTTTTCGGTTTTCGCCATTTTGTGGGCGTGGCAGTGGTCCGATTTTGCTCATTTTCGAAAGCAACCTTCCTATGGTGCCAAGAAATAAGTGTGCCAAGTTTCATCAAGATATCTTAATTTTTACTCAAGTTACAGCTTGCACAGACGGACAGACGGACAGACGGACAGACGGACGGACGGACAGACATCCGGATTTCAAATCTACTCGTCACCCTGATCACTTTGGTATATATGACTCTATATCTAACTCGTTTAGTTTTGGGTGTTACAAACAACCGTTATGTGAACAAAACTATAATACTCTCTAGCAACTTTGTTGTTGCGAGAGTATAAAAACAGTGGCAACACTCATGCCATCCATTTTGCAACCGTTAATAAATATTAAGTAGCTGCGTAACAGCTGAGTGACATGCAAACTTGAAAACTCGTAATGAAAAATTTCGAGAATAACAAATGCTTTTTTGTATTGTTGCAGTTGTTTACTTACTCAACAATGGCGCTGTAAACTTAGTCTTCTCTGAAAAGGAGAGTTGGTAGTGAGCGTCCATTGTCAAAGCAAAATTATGAAAAATCTCAAAAAGGACGAAAATAGATGAAATAGAAATCACATTTATTACTCTCACAATGAGATGCCATGAATTGGAGCGCTAAACCTTATTTGCATATAACAGTGCCCACAATATATATTTACAAATATACAAACACTTGCAGGTTTTTTTTTCTCAAACTGCAAGCGGTGAGTTGAGCTACGAAGTCATTAAAAATGTTTGTTTTAATATTTTCATTGCAAAATTGCTTATAGGTTATAGAAAGTAAGCAATTAGCATTATAATTAGTGTTCAAATTACTAATATGAAGAACACATTGGTCCGCTGTGTCGTATAAGCAACCAATTGCAGCAGTATTTCGGCGCGCATTGCATGTGCATGTATATGTATTGCATTGTTTATATGCGCTTGAATAATCAGCCTCTGTGGCTTTTGTTGTCCGACCTCTGCGGTTTCACACCCCACTAACTGTTTGCTTTAGAGATTACGATGTGGTAATCGTATTGTATGCGATTTAGCGCAGTTACCCGTTGACGCTTTGCAGTTGTGAAATGCTGGCATTTTAAAGCAAATATCACGTAAGTTCACACAGCTATATTTTATTACACTATACAACAATGTGCGTAACACTGTTTAATGGAGTACAGTGCAAAAACACTTGTACCATATTCAAATTGAATAATAATTTTTGAAACCAACAATATGTAGAAGTTGTAGTTATGTGATTATTTGATTTCCTAACACAGCTCAAATCATCTAAAGCCATTTCATTGTATATTTTTATTATACCCTGAACAGGGTATATTAAGTTTGTCACGAAGTTTGTAACACCCAGAAGGAAGCGTCGGAGGCCCTATAAAGTATATATATAAATGATCAGTATGTTGAACTGAGTCGATTTAGCCATGTCCGTCTGTCTGTCCGTCCGTCTGTCTGTATATATACGAACTAGTCCTTCAGTTTTTAAGATATCGTTTTGAAATTTTGCAGATGTTATTTTCTCTTCAAGAAGCTGCTCATGTGTCGGAACTGCCGACATCGGACCTCTATATCATATAGTTGCCATACAAACTGAACGATCGGAATCAAGGGCTTGTATGGAAAACTTCCGCATTTTACTATATATCTTCACGAAATTTGGTGTGAGTTATTGCTCATAGAAATAATTTAATCTCCGACAAAATTGTGCAGATCGGTTCACTATAGCATATAGCTGCCATACAAACCGAACGATCGGAATCAATGGCTTGTATGGAAAATTTTCGCATTTGACGTGGTATCTTCACGAAATTTGACATGGATTACTGCTTAAGGTAATAATATAATCTCCGAAGAAATTGTTCAGATCGGTTAACTATATAACCTTAATGTTTCTAGCAAACAACCCGGCCAAAAAGAATTTGTAAAATGTTTTCTTTTTTTATTACTTACTTTTTCTTACGTCTTTAGATTTGCTTAAACACATAGTTACTAAAAGAAATGCACCTGTGAGGGGTATATTAGCTTCGGTACAGCCGAAGTTAACGTTTTTTCTTGTTATTTTTTCCATTGGAAATTCAACAAGATTTCGGCATTTAAAATATAAATAAAAGAACAAAACCAATCACTTGAGAGATTTTGGCATAGAATGATTTGCATTCGAAATATTTTTCATAATTTTCACCACTTTTAAGCTGATAGCGGAAAATTATTTATTATTATTCAACAATAAATTGAAATTGAATAAGAAAAGCAGGTTAGTCGATTTCACGGCCACGCTATAATGCAGAAACGAACAAAGAGCTTCTGATTAGAGCAAATGCAGGAATATTTGAATTCACAATTTTATTTTTTTATTTTCAAATAAACCAAACAGTTATTCAGAAATATAAATTTAAAGAGAATTAATTATTTGATAACGTAATTAATACTCCTATTATTACCGTTATTATCGCACATATACAAAATGTTATTTTAAATATAGAACAATATTCATTACATTTTTAAGATTTCTTTCCATTTCACCCAACGAATTCGAACAAAATTACAAATCGACAATTATGATTTTCAAAAAAAATAACGGTATTTATTATTCATTTGTAATGATTTGCCAAAATTAGCAAAAAATATATTGGCATTTCATGGAAATTGAATGCAAATCAGTGAATTCGTGTGGAAATGAATTTAACTGCATACAAAAAACGATTTGCTCACACCCACTGCCCTTGGAGCGCGCCATTGCAAGCCATAAATATTCGCTCGCCGGATAGCGAAGGCAGAAAATGGTTTCATATTTTTAATGGCCAATTAAAATTCTTTATCACATTACTGTGCGGACACTGACGGAACGCTGACTGCTATGCTGATAGTACTTCCAAATGGTTGATTGCACAGTCCAACAACAAGAGTATACAATACAACAACAATGTGCTGTTAACGGTATATGAGAAAGGAATTTGTTTGGTTGTTCGTAATACGAGAAAGTTTTGACATTTTACTGTCGGCATAAAATATAAAATAAGAGAACAACTTACAAACTGTAGGCCAACAGGGACGAAAGTGTTTCAGTGTTTTTCTGAACTCTTTTTTTCCAACAATTTCATGCTTGCTTCTTGTGTCAGACTTTGTACAAATTCCTATAAAAAAACAATAAAATTCTTGCTAATTTTAAAATCAATGTACTTCGTGTTGTCTCTGCAGAAGCTGTAAATATGAAAAAGCATTGATTAAAATTTAAAACATTTTCAATCCACACAATTATGAAGATTTAAAGAAAAAATTTTTCAGGTTATTTTATGCGCTGCAAACGTTCTCTGAAACTATTTTGAAATAAGAAATATCATATAATAATATATAGAATAATATTATGGGCAACCTCACCGGAGTTCCAGAACAAAATTGTACAAAAATGGGTATTTATGATTCGCTAGATGTTGCCACTATCATATGATGATAATATATGTAGGTAGGTTATCTATAGTCAGACCGTGTCTAACATCCAAGTGTCATACTCCCCCTTATTCACAGTAAGGCATTTTTAATTCAGACTACTTTTCATCCCATAAAATCGGGTCTCAATTTTACTGGCGTTAAAAAATAGGTTTTTATTGAAGAAAAGCTCTTAGTAGGTGTGTGGAAGCATTGAGATAATATATATTGGTTTTCATTTGCCTTAAAATGTTTGAATGACTATTTTGACGACGCCAAAATTATATAAAATTTTCATTTAAGGCTAGAGAAGCAGCTCATAGGAGGAACAGTTTAGTTGAAACATTATATGTATATACATAGTATACATTGCAATATAGTTGCAGGTTGGAGGTATATATGCTAAGTATATGATTTGTGTCAAATATGCGGGTGTAATGCAGTTTTTGTTGGCATGTCTACTCAGAGTTTTGCAGTTTGCCTGAGTTGCCACATTATTATGTCAAATACAGAAAACGAAGAAATATAAAATAAATGCGCAAATAAATTCTTTAGTGTTTTAGCTGGTATATGAGTAAATTAGGGTAGATCTCAAATGTGAGAAGGAAAAAATTAAAACAGATTGCTTAAAACTCAATCTGGACTAATACTACTTTAAATCAATATATCAAATATAAATTTTGGGGTCGAAGATACGATTTCACTAGAGAGACTGGCTATGGAAAATACTAGAAAATACTTTTTTATTGACAAGTGAGCTATTATAGATATAAATAAAAAAGTTATATACAAAGATATATATAAATATATAATTTTATCTTTTAATCTTCATTGATAAAAGTCACCTGCGAATAGGCATATATTCTCAAGATATCTTAATTATTTTTAATTTTTGTAAGAGCCACTCTAAAACATATACATACAGTTGAATGTGTACATATGGTAACTTCGTGAAATTGCGAAAATAGAACTTAATTCGTCAGTGGCTTAAATCTAAAATTTAGCGAAGGTTTTGGAAAATTTCATCAAATATATATATTTATATTATTTGTAAAAAATAACAGTATGTGGTTTTTCATAAAATTCATAAATTTCATAAATTTTTTTGTTTCAACACTCAATCCGAATTCCCCGTGTAGTGATTTCTAAATAAATCCAAATCAATTCTTCGCTATGAGTTTTTCAATACTAAAGGCAAATATATTCATGTATATGATTTATTATATATAAATACAAAGTTAAATACATAAATAATACATTTCCGGTTCATTGTTGCATTTAGAAATTTATAATCGGTTCTCCGAAACATTTAATAGCAAAACTGAGTGATTAATAAATAGAAATTCTGCAGTTCCTAGAATTTAGTATTGCTAAATGGTGTTTTAGGAACGATAGAAAAATGAGAAATTCGTTTGCAATTTTCAGCTTTTGTTTATTGTGAACAATAACAAGTAACAATCTGTCATTACAAATAATCATATTTTTAATTGTTTGAAGTCTTTTTTTTGCCTTTTTATACTATTTTATGCTATATACGAACATATCTTTGTTCGTATGTAATTCTGATTGGAAAACATTTCAGTAAAATTAACATTGTTACTCATTCTTGCTACTCATACAGTTATCTTTCTATCCAACATAAATGACACTCTTTGGGAATTAGCACACAATTTAACATGTTTGCGGATTGACAGCATTTGATGCTAAATACATACATTTACATTTGGTTCTATATTTGTATGTCTGAATGAATACGTATTTTTCACAAATAGCTTACAGTTATTGAACATTGACACTCGCATTTCTATGTTTGTTTTGTTTTGGCCCAATGCTTGGGTTAGGCCAAGCAAGGCGAGTGGTCGGATTTTCCAGTTCATTTCGTGTGATTTATGAATTTTTGTCAAGCGTTGGTTTCCTGCCGTTTGCTGCATTAGCATTTTGTCAATACAGGCACGTACCAACACTCACACCATGACTCATTTGATTCTGCATTTCTCTCGCCGACGCTAGATAAGATCTCTGCAGCATTGCCTCGTGTGAACGGTAATGCAAGCAAATGTTTGTGTTCTATTGTTAGGCACAGTGATTTGTTCTTTTAACACCATTTTTGGCAATTGTAAACAAATTTTAAACAACAAACACACACAGGTAAGCATAGAGACAAAACAAAGCAGATAAACGTACTCGTGTTGGCAGGATTAGCCAGGTTATCGGCACACTTTCAATTTTTTCTTGTCGTTCTCGCTCTCTCTTTCTCGTTTAACTGTTGCACACCTGGAACTCATGTGTGTTGCTGTTATTGCTGCTTTTGTCCATTATTTTTGTACATTTCAGACTTCGTGTTTATTTATTTTCTTGATCATTAAATAACATCCCTGTGCTGTTCTCTTAATTGCGGTGTGCGACTTGCTTTGCAGCTCACGCATGTAGCGGCGATTGTTTGATGGCACAACGACAATACTTTGTCCAGGAATTGAGTTGTGTGTTTGGAAAGCGTAATGACTGGACAAGTGTGTGGAGGCGTGTGTAATGTGCGTATGGGAAGGACAATTAGAAATTATTTAGTTTTGCCACATAAATATCAGCAGGAAATGTACAGTAATAAAAATCTTATTCAAATTTATTATTTGTATGTTGTAAGTAAGCGTGCTAACAAAATTTCCCGCACATACCTGATAGACTGCTTTTTAAACTTCCGTTGGACTTTATACCATATATATCGGTTAATATGTGAGATATCATAGCAAAATTAAGTGAACGTATAATCGTGGATATGTTGTAACTTGGTGGCGAAAATGGTTGAAAAAGGTCCAGAAATTACCCCAGCTTCCAGCTCCCATATACTACATATAATGATTTACGCTATTCTAATGGACTTTATGTCGGATATATGCATCGAATTGTGTGTTTTCTTAATCTAAAAAACTAAAACTCTACTCCTATGTGCTCATCATAAAGAAACGAACAATTCGAAACAAACAATTATATATATTTTTTCAACAGTCAATACATACAGACAAATGTATGTAGCTGAATTGTTGTGGCAGTTATGCTGAAAAAAAAATTAAAAACCAAATCTGAATATGCAGTTATAGACATAAATAAAATAATTGTTTTACATACATACATATGCACACATCCATACAAATCCATACATATGTACGTATATACCTACAAGGTTGCTCGTGATGAGCAAAACATCAACAATAATAACAACTCCGCCGGTCATAAAATATACAAAATTAAATGAATTAAAAATAGACAATACAAATAGTATGTCCCCTCTCTCTTGTTCGCGATCTCTTTCGACATGCTATTTAAATTGAAAAACACCAACTCACTTTACACAGACCACACCAAATGCGGTGCAAACGCAGTGCGCCGCGGTGACATAATTCGAGCAACGAGACAAACTGCCGCGTTTTCATGGCGACGACAACAGTTTGAGCAGATAATGTTTGAGGGCGTTCACGTTGCAGGGAGAAGATATAATGAATTAGCGCGCGCTTCAATTTTCACCGAACAACTCAATTAAAATTTACAAAGCGGATTATATAGTCATATAGAACATAAAGAATACATGTAGGTAGAAATTATGGTCATATTAAGGAGGCTGATGATGGCACACTTTGCTCGAGTGACACTGTAATTCTAATTGGATTATGTTATTTAATTGTAACATTTCATGTGTCATAAATTAGATTGCAAATTAGGCAGAAGAGACGGCAGAAGAGTTTACCTATCTACATACAAATGTATTCACGCGCGTGTTAGCATGTGTGCCTACAAGAATATTAGCAAAAAACATTCAAAACTAAAATGTGCATATTTATTCATTCATGTATATCGCATGCCCAAAATAGACCAGTTAATTTGACGACTTTGCACATTTCTTCGGCTCAAACGCTGCATTGCACTTTGTTCACAGTCTTGGTAATTGATCTACGCGATAATCAAATTTACAAATTCAGCAAAACCATTAGAAATGGCCCGTTATAAAGCTAAACGCAGTGAACGCTCGAAGATTGAAAATCGAATGCGGTATTAAAGTCTATGAAACGGCTTCCTAGACGTTAGCATTGTTTCTGTCTAGGGAACTTGAAAAGCCACCGAAAGAATTTAAAGCAAAAATTTCACTGATCATTGGGGGGAAAACTTTTGTTGACTACTGTACGCTGAATGAAAACTGCGAAACGCCGAACAGTCTCAGCGAGTTTGCTAAAATTGTCTGTTGGCGGTGCAGAAGTCAAGAAAATAAAATTCAATTATAAAACAAGTAAGGAAGGGCTAAGTTCGGGTGTAACCGAACATTTTATACTCTCGCAATTTATATGTTTAACTTTATTTATATTATATAATACACAATTTGTCCCACATATTCGTCATATATATTGTATAAAGTCCATTGAAAGTTGGAAACATTAATATTAGGTTAGAAGCACCGAGGTCCTCATGTTCGATATATGGGGCCTTAAAAACCTATGGTCCGATTTCGGCGATTTTTAGAATGGGGCTGCCACACTATTAACATAGTATTTGTGCAAAGTTCTGCACCGATATCTTCACTAATACTTACTTTATAGTTATATTGTAAAGTAAACGATTCAGTTTGTCTTCAAAGTTCTGGTATATAGGAAGTAGACGTGGTTGTGAAGCGATTTGGCCTATTTTCACAACATATCATTGGGATGTAAGGAAACTATTACAAACCAAGTTTCATTGAAATTGGTTGAGTAGTTCCTGAGATATGGTTTTTGACCCATAAGTGGGCGACGCCACGCCCATTTTCCATTTTGTAAAAAAATCTGAGTGCAGCTTTCATCGGCAATTTTTTGTGTGAAATTTAGTGTTTCTGACGTTTCTCGTTAGTGAGTTAACCCACTTTTAGTAATTTTCAACTTAACCTTTGTATGGGAGGTGGGCGTGGTTATTATCCGATTTCTTTCATTTTTGGACTGTATTAAGAAATGGCTAAAAAAAATGACTGCAGAAAGTTTGGTTAATATAGCTCAGTTGATTTGCGAGATATGTTCAAAAAACCTATTTGGGGGCGGGGCCACGCCCATTACACCAAAAAAATTACATCCAAACATGCGCCTTCATAGTGCGATCCTTCATACCAAATTTTATTTCGATAGCTTTATTTATGGCTTAGTTTTGGCACTTTATGTGTTTTCGGTTTTCGCCAGTTTGTGGGCGTGGCAGTGGTCCAATTACGCCAATTTTCGAAAGCAACCCTCTCATGGTCCCAAGGAACATGTGTTCCAAGTTTCATTAAGATATCTCAATTTTTACTCAAGTTATCGCTTGCACGGACGGACAGACGGACGGACAGACAGACATCCGGATTTGAAGTTTTCTCGTCACCCTGATCATTTTGATATATATAACTCGTTTAGTTTTAGAACTTACAACCAACCGTTATGTGGACAAAACTATAATACTCTCGTAGCAACTTTGTTGCTAGTAACTTTGTTGCGAGAGTATAAAAATTAGCTACAACAAAAATACTTAAATTGCACATTTGAACACGAATGCGTGCAAGATTTTGTGCGCAAGGGAAGTCACAAATAGGTTCTCTTATTTCTTTGATTCCGAAAACTTGATAAATGAGTAATTAGACAACATAAACGCTACTCTCAGTGTAATACAACGATATGAGTATGAATTACATACATACATATTACATGAAAGAGAAGACAATTGGGAAGATTATAATTAGAACTCCTTAACACTATAAAAAGGATCTCGAACATGTCTAGATAAGTCAGTGAGGAATGCCATTTAAAATCATACTTCTAATAGGAAACGTTCCAAATTCTAAGATATCTTTGAAAGATTAACGAATTTTCACGAGAATTTGTTTTTCTATAATATATCAATATGTATACTCAGAAAAAAATTATAATAATCACTTTACGTTTACTATGGTTTTTGAGAATTGCGTGGTGAGGTTTTTAACCCTTGAACTATTACACAAACCCAAAGCTTTACTGTAATTTTGCTTTACGCCACACTACGGAATAGCGGGTGGTGTACGCTTGCTGATCTTGTCAGAAATAACGGAATCCAAAAATACCGGCACTTCCCAAAAAGAAGCAAAATTGTACGTATTTTCTAACCTCGAAAACTCCAACTGCAAGCCACTGTCTCCATCACCAACAACTACTCTCTTCATTATTTCATCGAATGAAGGAACGAATGAACAAACACTTTAGTTTGAACAATGCCGTTGTACCGTTCTAGTGGCTGACTGATTCAAAGCCAACGCTTTAGCTATAGCTATTTTAACAAATCCCGTTGAGTAAAACTGTAAATACGAATGCCAATGACTGCGCTTAAGTCGAGACGAACGGTACAGTAAATTCTAATAAAAGGAGGTTAAATGGGTATAATGGAAAACTGCATTGTGCTTATAGCGGCAATAACAGTGGGGCGGATTTGGATGTCTTTCTTTCGTTGTAGGAATGGAAACAACGCGGCAAACAGGTTGGATTTTCGTTGTTTGTTGGGTTAAAGGGATTAAGTTCTCAGAACGCTTTTCAAAATACGATGTTAACGAAGCATTCACGCCGTCACGTCGCCACTTGTATTGCGAAAATTCCATTCTTTCAATTACGATTCACGCTTATTCCAGTCGCAGAGCCACTGACAAGGTCGTCGGCGTATTCGATGTTGACACCGTTGATGGCGATGTTAAATTCTGTATGTGAAATGCTCAGCATGATAAACATTCGCCGACTTCTGAACAATCGCTCTGCGCTCTTACTTGTGCGTCGATATATGCTTGATTTTCCGTGAATGACTGTGATAGTGTAGGTTTGTATGTTTATTGACGTTTTGTTATTTCCGACAGCTTGGCACAGTTCGAACATTGCTAATTTGCACCATCGAACGTGTTACACATTTTTGACCGCGCACTTTTACAGTTAACAATAATTTCTCGGTTCACCTCAAAGATGCCTCACAACAAAAATGCGGTGGAGAAAAAACCTACTAGGATAAAACCATTTAATCGCGACTGATAACGGTATTTTACGGTATAACAACAAATTTTACAAATGGAACCAAAAATTTATGGTGCAAAGTATTATCGCAACACTCGATTTAACAATCACGAGATAAATACAGGGATATTCATGTAATAAAGATTATAAATAATGTTCAGTGAATGATTATATTGAATTGGTGTTATTCTAATTTCAAATGCCTACAAAACTTCCCACCTTTTGTTCAAAAGCAAAGTCATGGTTTACCATAGACAAAAGACACTTGTCTATGTACTTCCTTCCTCTACTGTTACCATTATTTACCACTACATATGCAACATGCTTTCACACATACTTTGTACTAAGCAGCTGATTTCTTATTACAATGCAGTGTATATAGCAATCGTACTTTGTACATGTTGGGCTGGTTATATTATAGTTTTTACCTGATCATTAGTGTAGAAATTTGTGTTTTCATTTTATATTTACATTGCTCGTCATTGCACAATACACTTTCAAGCTTTTTATCAGCTACTTTTCGATTTCCACTTCGTCAGAAAATGTTTACACAGGTTTAGCGATTAATTGCACCATTTTTAAAACAATTGCTCTTCTTTATATTAGTAACTTACAATCATTCAAATTATCAATATTTTTCACTTCAGCAGCAAGCGGTTTACATTGTATGTATGTATATTTTTAAGATTTTCACACCTCGCATAATTTATACGCTAAAAAGAATATTTGATATTTTATTCCACACCATATTTTCAGCAACTACGAAATGCGAATAGCTTAATATGTATTTACATTTTCCGGTAAATGTTAACCTTCGTCTTTGCTTTGTGTCTATTCGTACGAAGCAACGAGTACGAACTCACCAGCCATGTTGGTGAAATTGTGCAATGCAGCGTTGCCACACTTTGCATTGGTTTGGTTTAGGAAATGCATTCGATAATTCGCATTTGGTTTACATAGATACAAATATATTCATATATATAAGACAATTTATCCCCACTATGTGGTATAAGTACTACAAAAATATCCACTTACAAGTGATTAATTGCACTGCTATGATTCCAAGAAATAGAAGCGAAGATGTTGCCGACATATTGTTCGTGTACTGAGACGACTTAACTTCTTCTTCTTGACTGGCGTAGACACCGCTTACGCGGTTATAGCCGAGTCCAAAACAGCGCGCCACGTATCCCTCCTTCTGGCAGTTTGGCGCCAATTGGTTATACCAAGCGAAGCCAGGTCCCTCTCCACCTGGTCCTTCCATCGGAGTGGAGGTCTCCCTCTTCCTCGGCTTTCACCAGCGGGTACTGCATCGAATACTTTCAGAGCTGGAGCACTTACATCCATTCAAACAACATGACCTAGCCAGCGTAGCCGCTGTTTTTTTATTCGCTGGACTATGTCTATGTCGTCGAATAACACATACAGCTCATCGTTCCATCGTCTGCGGTATTCGCCGTTGCCAATGTTTAAGGGACCATAAATCTTCCGCAAAACCTTTCTCTCGAAAACTGCTAGTGCCGTCTCATCGGATGTTGACATCGTCCACGCTTCTGCACCGTAAAGTAGGACGGGAATGATGAGAGACTTGTAGAGTTTGGTTTTGTTCGTCGAGAGAGGACTTTACTTTTCAATTGCCTACTTAGTCCATAGTAGCACCTGTTGGCAAGAGTGATTCTGCGTTGGATTTCCAGGCTGACATTGTTATTGCTGTTAAGCAGCAGATGGTGTGTGTCGATCCTATTTTCACGGGTCTGCTCCAAAATTCTGGCGCATGGTAAATATCTGGTCTGTTGTTGATTTTCCAGGTCTAAAGCCGCACTGATAAGGTCCAATCAGTTTGTTGACGGTGGGCTTTAGTCTTTCACACAATACGCTCGACAGAACCTTATACGCGATGTTGAGGAGGCTTATCCCACGGTAATTGGCGCAAATTGTGGGGTCTCCCTTTTTGTGTATTGGGCAGAGTACACTGAGATTCCAATCGTCAGGCATGCTTTCTTCCGACCATATTCTGCAAAGAAGCTGATGCATGCACCTTATCAGCTCTTCGCCGCCGTATTTGAATAGTTCTGCCGGTAATTTATCGGCCCCCGCTGCTTTGTTGTTATTCAAGCGGGTAATTGCTATTCGAATTTCTTCATGGTCGGGTAATCGAACATCTGCTCCATCGTCATCGATTGGGGGATCGGGTTCGCCAACTCCTGGTGTTGTACTCTCACTGCCATTCAACAGGTCGGAGAAGTGTTCCCTCCATAATCCCAGTATGCCCTGGACATCGGTTACCAGATTACCACCTTGGTCTCTACATGAGGATGCTCCGGTCTTGAAACCTTCGTTAAGTCGCTTCATTTTTTCATAAAATTTTCGAGCACTCCCTCTGTCTGCCAGCTTCTCAAGCTTTTCGTACTCACGCATTTCGGCCCCTTTCTTTTTTTGTCTGCAGATGCGTCTCGCTTCCCTCTTCAGCTCTCGGTATCTATCCCATCCCGCACGTGTTGTGGTCGTTTGCAACGTTGCGAGGTAGGCAGTCTGTTTTCTCTCCGCTGCGAGGCGGCACTCCTCATCGTACCAGCTTGTTTTTTGTCGTTGCCGAAAACCAATTGTTTCGGCTGCAGTGGTACGCAGTGAGTTTAAGATGCCGTTCCACAGTTCCCTTATACCGAGATGCTGATGAGTGCTCTCAGAGAGCAGGAGTGCAAGTCGAGTAGAGTATTTCGTGGCTGTCTGTTGCGATTGCAGCTTTTCGACGTCGAACCTTCCTTGTGTTTGTTGACGGGCATTCTTTGCTGCACAGAGGCGGGTGCGTATCTTCGCTGCGACCAGATAATGGTCCGAGTCTATATTTGGTCCTCGGAGCGTACGCACGTCTAAAACACAGGAGACATGTCTTCCGTCTATCACAACGTGATCGATTTGGTTCCGCGTGTTTCGATCAGGAGACAGCCAAGTAGCTTGATGTATTTTCTTATGCTGGAATCTGGTACTACAGACGACCATATTTCGGGCCCCAGCGAAGTCGATCAGCCTCAGGCCGTTTGGCGATGTTTCGTCATGGAGGCTGAATTTTCCGACTGTTGTGCCAAAGACACCTTCTTTACTCACCCTAGCGTTGAAATCGCCAAGCACGATTTTGACATCGTGGCGGGGGCAGCGCTCATAGGTACGTTCTAGGCGCTCATAGAAGGTGTCTTTGATCACTTCGTCCTTCTCTTCCGTCGGGGCGTGGGCGCAAATCAGCGATATGTTGAAGAACCTCGCTATGATGCGGATTGTGGCTAGACGTTCATCCACCGGAGTGAATGCCAGGACTCGACGACGGAGTCTCTCTCCCACCACGAATCCCACACCGAATTTGCGCTCCTTTATATGGCCGCTGTAGTAGATGTCACAAGGACCCACCTTCTTCCGTCCTTGTCCCGTCCATCGCATTTCTTGGATTGCGGTGATGTCAGCCTTTACTCTTACGAGGACATCAACCAGCTGGGCAGAGGCACCTTCCCAATTAAGGGTCCGGACATTCCAGGTGCATGCCCTTAAATCGTAGTCCTTTAAACTTTTGCAGTGGTCGTCATCAAAAGGGGGGTCTCTCATCCGAGGCTGTTTTGTTCTTTTCATTGGGGGGGTGTTTTTATGTGGTGGGTCCCAAACCCTACGCACAACCGCGAAGCGGGTTTCGCCTTCTCACTTTAGCTCGCCTCCAAACGGATGTCTGTTGGCTACCCAGAGGATACTTGGTCTAAGACCGGAAGTCGTGAGCTGCTTGAGCCACATGTAAAAGAATCGTTCCTGGCCACTCCCAAGTGAATGACAGTCAGAAACTTTCCTCACTTACGTGAACTTCTACATATGACTCCATCTTCCGACTTAACTAGCATAGACTTTTCAACATGTCAATATAAATATATAAAACCAAAAATCATTTCAATATTTCTTGTTATTGGCGCAACTTATTTTGAAAAGGCATGGAATACCGAAACTAATGTTGCATATAAACAGATTTAACGGAGTATTAAATAAATTTAGTTCAAGCAATAAATCTAAATATGCTATTTATCTACATTTTGCATATTAGTAGAGAAGATTTCTTTATTGATTCATTTTTTCATAGTTTTGGTTAACAGCTACATACAAACTAATTATTCTGTTTTTAGGAAAATTATCTTAGGTTAAATTATTAAGGAATACGATTTAATTTATAATAAACCGATGATAACTCTACCCATATATATTTTTCATGACATAAATAGCGGTTTTTGGCTTCATCTCACTATCGACTGGCTCAATATTGTCCATAGCTGGCTAAAACTTATTCGAAAACAAACTACGAAAAAATTGTTTAGTCTACAAGATTACCGATTATAGATTACTGAATAGATTACCTAAACTGGTATGCGAATTATTTATAGTGAATTGTTTCAACAGATCATCCCCATATGCTTCAGAAAAGAGTATATAATAAACATTTGATAAGAAATACATATGATATAAGAAACCACATCATGGATCGGCCTATATAAGAAGCATTAGACATTTGTCCACCGTAAGAGAAACCGCAAAGTTAATGAAATACTTAGAGAGTGGAATAAACTGGACAAATGTTTGCTTGTTCGGCACGTCTTCAAAGGAAAAGAAGGAAATTTAACAAAGCAGCCTAATTTCAAATACAAGGCGTTACCACTAACCTTACTCTGAGTAATTAAAATAAACAGACTCGTACACTTAAAGCCGAGCAGTTTAATTGCAAATCCTTCGACCGAAGGCCCAGCTAATTATTGTTGTGTAATTTGATGAATTAAATGTGGGCAATAAAGTTAAAATACCATTCAGGCATCAAGTGACATGTTCATGTCATTTACAGCCACAGTTAGGCACAGCTGTGTGCTCAGCTCAAGCAAGTACTTAAGTATATATGTAAACATTATCAACCTTAGGACAACCTTAGTCATTGGTTATTTGGGTTACACCGAAACAACAGCTGAGCAATTAAATTTTTTTGCAAGCACATTGGGTACTTTGCTTTAGAATGTGATATACTCAGCAGTGAAGTGAAATACATGCAGGCTACAATACAACTGGTATGATGCTTTAATACTGTGCGGTAATATTTTCGCTTTCCCTAACAAAAAACCCGGTGACCAATAATTTGAAAAATCTTGATTCTATTTAAATATTATAGTAATAAATATAATAAACAAGTAAGGAAGGGCTAAGTTCTGGTGTAACCGAACATTTTATACTCTCGCAATTTATTTATTTAACTTTATTAATATTATTACCCACATATTCGTCATATATATTGTATAAAGTCCATTGAAAGTTGGAAACCATAATATTAGGTTAGAAGCACCGAGGTCCTCATGTTCGATATATGGGCCTTAAAAACCTATGGTCCGATTTCGGCGATTTTTAGAATGGGGCTGCCACACTATTAACATAGTATTTGTGCAAAGTTCTGCACCGATATCTTCACTAGTGCTTACTTTATATATTGTAAAGTAAACGATTCAGATTGTCTTCAAAGTTCTGGTATATAGGAAGTAGGCGTGGTTGTGAAGCGATTTGGCTATTTTTACAACATATCATTGGGATGTAAGGAAACTATTACAAACCAAGTTTCATTGAAATCGGTCGAGTAGTTCCTGAGATATGGTTTTTGACCCATAAGTGGGCGACGCCACGCCCATTTTCCATTTTGTAAAAAAATCTGAGTGCAGCTTTCGTCTGCCATTTCTTATGTGAAATTTAGTGTTTCTGACGTTTTTCGTTAGTGAGTTAACCCCTTTTAGTAATTTCCAACCCAACTTTTGTATGGGAGGTGGGCGTGGTTATTATCCGATTTCTTTCATTTTTGGACTGTACTAGGAAGTGGCTAAAAAAGGGCTGCAGAAAGTTTGGTTTATATAGCTCTATTGGTTTGCGAGATATGTACAAAAAACTTTGTAGGGGGCGGGGCTACGCCCACTTCCCCAAAAAAATTACATCCAAAGATGCCCCTTCATAGTGCGATCCTTCATTCCAAATTTTATTTCCATAGCTTTATTTATGGCTTAGTTATGGCACTTTATGTGTTTTCGGTTTTCGCCATTTTGTGGGCGTGGCAGTAGTCCGATTTTGCTCATTTTCGAAAGCAACCTTCCTATGGTGCCAAGAAATAAGTGTGCCAAGTTTCATCAAGATATCTTAATTTTTACTCAAGTTACAGCTTGCACAGACGGACGGACAGACAGACATTCGGATTTGAACTCCACTCTTCACCCTGATCACTTTGGTATATATAACCCTATATCTAACTCGTTTAGTTTTGGGTGTTACAAACAACCGTTATGTGAACAAAACTATAATACTCTCTTTAGCAACATTTGTTGCGAGAGTATAAAAACGGTAGGAATAATTATGATATAATTAAATAAATATAATAAACAGTTTTGGTATACAAATATTGTACCAAAAAGAAGTTAATTGGACTAAAGGCATGCCCGACATATTTCAAGTTCATTAGATTCACTTAAATTGTAATCTAAATTAATATGAAGGCATGTGCATGTGCAAATTTATTTATAAACTGAAGCGCGAAATAAAAACGTACAACGGCCACGCATATTCGTAGCATACATTTAGGCGATTAAAGGTGTTAATTAAATTTTCTACTCTCTGCGGTATTATTTGCTAAATTTTAATTGATTACTTTGATGAGAGCATGACATCGTTAGTAATCGTTTAATTATCCAATTAACTGACAAATATTCGTGGAATTTAAGTCACAAATTTCAAATTTTTATTTCATTTTTGCATTTATATATATTTCACAAATATGGGAAAACATTTAAAGCAAGCAGAATCGAAAACTGTTTTGTCAAACAACTCTCTAAAGAACGAAATCTGCCAGCCTGCTTTTATTTTCATCACTATTGTACGTATGTATGTATGATATAGTCAGACAACCTTTTCTAAATGATTGGGTTTAACACTCACAAATGAGCACTTATCACTTCACAGTCGCCTAACTTTTGGGAAATTCGCTTTTCAGTCTTTTCAAATGGCTTCAAATGCTTGAAATGCTGATAGCATTCACACCATTCTTGGGTTAAACCGAAACCGGATAATAAATTTTATGAGACAAACGTGATTTGGCTGCCGACTGCTGCTGCTTCGCCAGCAACCAATAAAAATGAAAACACACATAAAACACAATTAGATTATTCCATATCACATTTGTTCCAGTTCAATGCGAATTGAATGTGCATAAAGTAGAACGCTAAATGTTGAAAGCTTTTAATCGAGGAATGTAAATTTTCAGAATTTATATTGATGTCCACTAAACAGGCTTCTTTATTGAAACAATTCGAAGAAGCAAGATCTTTGGAAGGTTTTTCAAGGTATTTAATATCCGCAGCATTCGCGTAAATGAATTTTAAAGTCAAAACCGTTATTGATTAGGGACAATTTTTGATAATATCTCTAGAAAAATCAACCAATTTGAACTTCATTAAATGTTTAGAGTATTTCGTAGTCACTGATGTATTTATTTATTTTGCACTAGGAGACCGTTCCGACTTCGCACGGGTTTAAAGAAACATTTCAAAAGTTATAAGTTTTTATAATACATACTTATACACACTCTCCTATACATATGTATGTACCTTCCCGTTTCTTGCGTGGGTTCATTTTAAAAATGTAAAATGAGGAAAATTCGAACAAGAAATTATATTTTATTCGCAATGAGCTAAAACTTGATTATGACCTCTATTATTTGGTGTCCGATGTCTTTCTCTAAGATTATGAAGGCGTTCGGAACGCTCAGAGTTCGTCGCCCTAGTGCGAACTTGTATATTTCTAATAGTTGGGAGGTTTTGGAATTTTTTTCAGCAAGCAGCTGCAAACACTCTTTACTCGACTCTCTGGCACGCGATTGCAATTCGAAGAGAATGACTTGTCAGATGATTTTGAGTTTCAGATTAAGATTCTCCATCACGTAGTTTTTTTGATACCCTCACCTGGTAACTATTTCCAGAAAGTTGAGATTCTTGCAAAATATAGCCTATGTTACTCGGGGTGAATGTTCCAATGGTGAAAGAATTTTTGAAATCGGTACAGTAGTTTTTGAGTTTATTCATTACAAACATACATACAAATCTTTCCTCTTTATAATAGTAGTACAGATTACTTATGGCAACTGCTGGCACTACTGCCCCAAGACTTGTGTATAATTTCACACCACCTGAATGCTTACATACATACAAGAGAGTATGTAAATAACTGCAGACGACAATAAATAATGCACATCATTAAAATGGCGTCAACACCCTCCACATTCTGTCTGCATTCACATATTTTTTGCGATTCCATTCACCTAAATTTAAACATACATACAAACATGTGGACATCCAATTTTTTGCAACCACAGTGCTCAGCCTCACAACACCACTCGGTGGACTGTGCAAATGTTCTTTTTTTCTCTTTACACAGACATACCTCCGAATGTAGGTAGAAGGAGTCGCACATTTGCGTGGAAGTTTTAATGAGTCTTGAACGTGACATTGGCTGTTCCGGTGGGTGGCGTCTCTAATCAAATTAAACATGCTGCAGCTATAAAAGCCCCTACACAAGAACGCGTGAAAGCTTTCTGTATGAAAAAAATTCGGAACTAAGTGAATTGAAGTGCTTGCACTCTTTCATCACTTCGCCTGTAGTGCAAATATCAGGCAGAACATTGTTGAGTTGAGTTGACTTAAATGGTCGTGACGATAAATGAATTTGAAAGTGTTTGAAAGTCGTTGAAACGAAAAAGTTTGTATTAATTGAAGTCGTATGTGTATATATATGTGCATTAATAATGGCAATCGTATGTTTATGTAAATCAAAATAAGTACTGGTGATTGTTACATAATACTGCTAAGTAAGTGTGCGTCTGCTGCGCTCACTCAATTGAGAAGCTATATACCGCGGTCAGTACTCTAAGCCTATATAATCCGATTCAGATAACTGTGTTGAATGTCTCAAGCCTTTCAGAATGACGCATCAAAAAAAGCAGGTATAAATCATAATATGGATTGTTTTTAAAGCTCTAAACAGCAATTAAACAAGTCACGAATCGAACAAACAACTGGTATAAATCACAGCACTGGTATAATAAACTTTTTCAACCTATACCTTTTATACCACTTTCTTGAAGTATGTATTCACTCTCTTATATTGTATGTAACTGAATAACTTAATGTTTGATTTCACATAGCATTTGCTTGAAATACGAGTCATGCCCAAACTAACTCCCATAGTTCTTTCGAATCAAATACTGCAACTTTGATATAAATTTAAGTAAACTTCTACTGTTCCTAGTTCAATAAATTTTTATATGCATCAGTCAAGCAGGTCCGAGTGTGTTTATCATTCATTTAAAACTTAGCAGCAAATCTATTTCACTTATGTCATTGCTTATACTCAACCACGAAGCGCCAACTGTCGATCATTTAATTAGCAGCAGTCAATGGCAAAACTTTTAATCGATTGCACTATCTTATGCAACTTGATTGTGTTATTGAACACATATCGATTGACCATTATACTCGTATATTAGTATAATTACGCTGAGCAGAGTGGATGGCTTTGTGAGTACTTTCATGTGCTTTTCTAAAAAAAAAGTTGAGTTGTTCAGACTTGTACTTGTTAAGACTTGCTTATTCAGTTAATAGGTAAGTTTTATTAAAAATAATATGAGTTGAATGATTTGCTGTTAGGTCATTTAAGTATCACAGTTTTCTCTTACGCTTTCTATATCATCTAAAATCCATTTCATTGCGTTTATCATATTTCATACTTACTTTTCTATAGTACAGTGCAAATCCCATATTTATTTTCTATATTTAAAGCATACGAACATGCGCAAAATAGAATAAACAATAAAGAGTCAACTATTTATTTTACCAGAGTCTTGGTAAAAAATGTGTTTTACTATGTACTCGTACTTTAATGCAGAAATGGAGTTTCAAAATGTATTTATTCGTAGAAGTGAGTGTATTGTAATCGCAAATATTTACACGGATTTTCAATATTTTAGTTTGCCTTCAATATTTGTCCTTGCAACACACTTGTGCGAAATCACATTCTTCTTATACAATGCATTGCGGCATATCAATATTTGTTGCATTTCCTCCACATTGGAGTTGTTTACTTTTAACCACTTTAAACTTACGAAAGTCGTGTTCGAGTGTTTGCTCAATAATGAGATTTAAGGTATTGCAACATTGTAGATAAACAACCGAAATAAGAAAATTTTCGGTTAATGGATAAATATTCACAATTAAATAATTCTATAAGTGGTGAATTGAATTGTACAAATTTAAGTCTAAAGTATTCATCAATAAATAGTACGCGTATATGTTTTTTATGTTGTTCTTGAGTGAGTTTAAAAATAATAATAATATTGTAAATATGGCGGACATTGGAATAAAAGTATAAAATTTCTAGGGTAAAATAATTGGAATTAATTAATATCAATGATTTGATTATAGAGTTTTTTATTCGAATTTAATCGGACATATAAATTTTGATACAGTATTAGTAACGAAAACATTGAATGGTTATTAGCTACATTTCTTCATATACAAATATGGTTACATATACGCCATGTCATACTTTAAAATTTAGTGTCCGACCGATACCAAATTTTTGGCCGATGCCGATTAATCGGCCAGTTGGGAAAGAATCGGCCGATACCGATGCCGATGCCGATTGTTTCATCAACAACTTTATTTAGTAAATTAGTATAGTAACCAAAGAAAAACAAAAACAAATAACATTACAAAATAAGTAAACAACTCAATTCATATGTAAATATGAAGTTGTTTATTAAATTTTATTAATATTCAAAAGCAAATAAATTATTATTATAATATATACATATGTTGATAGAAAAAATAAGGTATTCACGTTTTTTCAAAGCGAATCAGCAATATAGCTTTTTTCCTTTAAGGGGTTACATGGGTTTCGTGGATTAAAAAAATATTTTTTTTTGTTATTTGCTTATTAATTAATAATTTAGGATAAATTTTCAAGTCGATCCGAATAATAGTTTCGGAGATATAGCCTTTGGAAGGTGTGCGCTCCAAGTCAGTTATTATTGTTCCTCAAAACTTTAAACGCGTTTTTCTCGGAACCATGTTTTCAAAGTCGGTTGTCAAATGTTCTCGAAAACTTCAGATACAATTTACTCGTGTTTGAACGAGACAAAATATCAAGCAAAAAAAAATTTTATTTTTGTGGAAAAATGTCTGCCAAAATTCCAATTTTTAGTTTTTTGTCTTTCCTTCGTTCAAGCACGAGTTTATGGACTTACCTAGAACACTTATTTTTTTTTCATTTTGGATGATCCCGTCAGGAGTTATGCTGACAAAGCGGACGCACCTTTTTTCCGAGGGGTCACCGGAAATGATGTGGAGGAGTTTTAATTTTTTCAGAATTTCAGAAATTATTCTTTAAATATGTATATATAAGACAGAAAAAAATTTGAATCATATAAATAATTCTTTAAATAGAAAAAATAGCATGTTTCATGGTAAAGAAAGAAGTAGAGGACAGCAGAAACAAATATTTATCCAAACTCCGAGATCACCCAAACCCATTGGCTAATGCTTTAGTACATTCTTGTTATCAATCACGTCTAAAAAGAAGAGATATGCCAGCACACTGAAGAGCAACGTTTCACCAAAACAACTCAATCACTTGGTTGAGCTTGTCTAGTTTTAATTAGAATTAAGATTTTATAACTTATTTTTAGGCTTCAAAGAGCAGATTCAATAAATAAACAAATATTTGAAAGAAAAAGAAAAATAATAAAAATAATTTAATCCCTTAAGGACAAATATGAGCATTAAGGCCAATATTCGAAAATAGTAGGTCTAGTAAAAATAATCCGTTATTTTCAAAGAGATGACTTTTTTCATTTATATCTCGCATTGTGAAAGGCGTCACATAGTGATGACTCGATAGAAACTTTTTTAGAAGCTTGTTTGGCAGGTTCTTTTGCATGCACCTTATAGTCCAGGACAGCACTAAGTGATTATTATGTGATCCTGTCTATGGCGAACTTTTAAAAATAGACTCTCCTAGTTACGAATGCTTCTATAATAGTAGCTTTATGACATTATGTTCAAAATCTCAACAAGTTGTTAAACAAAACTGTGAATATTTGACATAAATCTAATCTTTCTAGCAGTGCTAAATAAAACCTTTAATTTAATGCAAAATTATTGAATTTCTTTATACTAGACATACATTATTATCGTGATGAATTATTAGTTTAGTAAAATGTGAATCAATGGTAAACAGAAGAATTCAAGTTGTATGTTTTAAAGAAATCAAAAAAGTAAAAAAAAAATTATTTTAATGTTATCCGAAGGAAGTAGAAAGAATCGGCTAAGGATCGGCCAAATATGGCCGATGCCGATGCTGAATTTTGTGGCCGATACTGGCCGATGCCGATACCAAGGCCGATTAATCGGTCGGTCTCTATTAAAATTGCATGTATGTAACTAATATGATTCAGGTAGGCAAACAAAACGCCGTTATTTTTGTAATAAAATTTTCATATTCTCATAAAAGAGTTATACCTTTATACTTATATACATATTCAGCAAGCTGTTCCAAATTTCGTTTCAAATTCTATGAAATTCCACACAATCTTGCCGTAATTCGATAATATCCTAAAATTGATTGGTTTCCGCCAGACTGCAGATATAATACTTTGAAATGGAACATGTCTACTATAAATAGTATGGTAGTTCTGTTTTAAACTGTAAGCCTTAAAAGTTAATAGTTTCAACATTTCCGAAACAAAACACACAGAGATAAAATATTAAGCAACGAAAGTAAATTAAATAATTTCAGCAAATTTAATGGTACTTCAACATTTTCCTAATGTTTATTATTATATTGATTTTTTATATCTTTACATTTGAGACTCCAGCCTTTTTCCCAGTGGACAAATTTGCTCTCAGAATGATTATTTATTTTTATAAGGTGATAGAAACAACTTATTACAACAAAAACTCAAAAAGACACAAGACACTTCCAACACATAGTCATACACTTGGGAATAGACGAATATACAAACACACACCTACAAGCATAACTCATGGATGCTGAACATATGTGAGCGCAGTTATTTCCTGAGCAAACATTCCCACAAAACGACGGTTGTGTGTTGGAATTCCCATATGGAGCAAAAACTCATAGATGCAATGAATGAGATATGGTTAAAACCATACATCTCTCCACACCAACATACATAAATGATTGGAAGTAGTTGTTGAACAAAATGCTATAACGATTGTTAGTTGATGTCTGCAAAATCCGATAAAATGGAGGTCGCACATAAAACACAATTAGATGACTTCATGCCATGCCGATAGATACAATGTTGAAATACATATGTGCACATATAAATACATATTAAAGCATTTGAAGAAATTGTGAAGCAATAGAGTTTATTAAAGAGTGTAATATTTCTTGTTCCTGGAAAAAACTTGTTCACTAAATTTACAGTTATCATTTTACAAACGTAAAGTTTTTAAAGTTGACACATAAAAGTGCCAAAAAGCATCCTAAGGACTAATTACTGTCATTTTCCTTTCGTCATATCTCTGCTCACATAATTTGAGATTGAGATCTGCTCTCTGAAAAAAAAGCAAACAATTTACATTTGTATTTATATATTCCTTTGCTTAAAAATATTAGACATTTTATACAATTCAACTTGTCTGCAAGCTACTTTTCACAAACATATGAATAATTCCTAAAATCCTTTTATTGTGGTCACAAGCGTATAAAATGGAGACAAGTCAACAAGGGCAAAGCCACTTCGACGACAGAGAAGACAAATGTCTTTTATGGAATTATATGCCTCCTTTTTAGAAATTTGATTCATGTACTTTTCACATAAGACTCTTTGTGATGCATTGCAGCCAGCTCCCTATGCTGCTTCTCAACTTCTTTTTGCCAGTTTTCACATTGAAAATTGTTGCTTACTTAAGTATGAGTGTGTTTTCCTTTGATTAAGTTGTTATTTCAACTGTTAAATCCTTTACGGCTATTTTCGGCTTTTGGCCAAATCTCTCTCTCTCTCTCTCTCTTAAACACTGTAGTCACACTGCTTCCGGTGCACTCAAATTGATAAACAAGCAACGGAGGAGATAATCGAAAGAGTCTCAGGAGTTGTCACAGCAAATTGATAAATTACATTTGATTTGGGTTTCGAGATTTGGGGTTTGTATACTCTACAAGTTGTTATTGAAGTGCGCTCATCACATAAATTTTTATTTATATCGCTCTTGGTGTTGTAATATTCTGCGTATAGTGGTGTTTGTCTAAGCTTTTAATAACTTTAAGTACTTTAAAGCTTTCTGAAATTATTTGAGAGAAAACATTAAAACTGCTGATAGTGAGTAGATCAAAGTAATTTTCCAGATTGCTAGAATTTACGAAAAAGTACATACAATCCTTTAAACGAAAACGCTGGACAATTACTATTTCCAAAAATTAAAAAAATGTTTCGTTGAGAGTATTTTCTTTTTATTTTGCTTTAACAAATGCATGTGAATGTCAAACAAAAAGTGTATACTAACTTTAACTCTTGCCACACATTATAAGTTTGTGGGTGCACATCAACTTTCCACAACGTTTGTAACCTTTCTTTACTTTCTACTCTTTATTTACTCGACTTATGTATTATCCGTTACACTCGTGACGCATACAGAAAAGACGTCACATTAACTTTACAACTATTTGCACGTGACGACATGAAAACTTCATGTTAAGTCTAACGAAACACATACAAACTAGAGCTTGGTGGAAGTTAGTACATTTGGAAGAATTAAAGGATGTACGAAATTATTAGCATCCCAAATAAAGAATGTATGTAATTGTTCTCTTCACAAATGTAAGTATATACATACAGTGGCTCACAGCTTATTTCGTGTAAGCAAAATTTTTGATAATACTGATATGAAATTAATATTTTTTGCTCTGAACTAAATGAACGAATGATGCAATTATATTGATAATTTAGTTTTACATACAAAACATGTAAAAAAATTTACAAAAGTATTCAAATTCAATATTTTATTAAACAAAAACCAAAAACACTCATAATTCATGGGTCACAGCTAATTTCGTGTGGTATAAAAATTCTACACATCAAATCAAAACTACAACAACACAAGACCAAGATTATGTTGTTGGTGTTATTTGTGGTTGGAATGCCACATAAGGCAAACATAGATAAAATATTTCATGACAGCTACATATCCTTGAACTCTATATTAATATATATACATACAGTTTGTCAAGAAACAGTTTACGCATTGAAAATATATACACTTTTTCACTTTCCGCAGCAATATTTATTACTTTTTACTTCAGTTCAACTTTTTTTTTTGAATCAGGGATGGTTACATATAGTATTTAAAGTTACTTTACCGTTAACTATTGTTATTATTACGCATGTTTTGGCGCGCAGTTTCATGAGAAATCTGTATGTTGCACTCTTCCTAGAACTCTTTCGTAAGAACACTGATCGAAATTTTTGGATTTGGTCAAGTTTTCGAGACATTAGGCACTGTACATGTCCACTTATTTATAATTTAGGGCCTTTATCTCACTTTGGTACTAGTATTTCCTTATTTTCCGATCAATTTTAGCCATTGTACACTATTTAGAGGGTTGAAGAAAACATTGCTGTTAAATCTCAAAAGTTTTTACCCCATTGGGGATTATGGGGAACTATTGACCTCTTCAAACTAAACCCTTTGCACGGCATATTAAAAAGAAAATATTGGGTACTTTAAATATGAAAAAAGCAAAAATTAACACTTGCTAAACAAGTAAAAAAAACGAAGTGTGTAAAGTGTTTCTTGACACTTACAAAATTTATTTGTTTTTGGTTTTTTTGTTGTTCTTGGTTTGTTTTTGCACTGCTTACGCGGTTTTTTTTTTTTTGCATCAATTCTCTTTAAATACTTATGTAACCATCCCTGATTCAAAAAAATGTTGAACTGAAGTAAAAAGTAATAAATTTTGCTGCGGTAAATGAAAAAGTGTATTTATTTTCAATGTGTAAACTGTTTCTTGACAAACTGTATGTACTTGTATACTATAAATAGTGTAAAAAAAGTAAATTCTGAGAAACAGTGATAAAGGAATGGGAAGTCTTTAGTCGATATCAATCAATATCAGTATGAATATTATTGGTTAAGTTGAAATACCCACTCGAGGTTTAATCTCTCAATTATATATAACAAAATTTTCATCCACGGATCGGAAGCTCCAATATGAGCGACGCTTCTCTTTGATGTTTTTTATATTGCGATATTCGACTACTGGGCGCATCTGCAACTTTAGACCACCTACATTAGATAGGCTTTTTCATGGCTGATCCGGTCCAAGGTTTGTCATTGTCTGCTGGTCGTCTACTGCTCTTAGAAAGTATTCGTATTGTTACCGGGAAAAGCGGTCCTGATCTAATAGTAGAGCACATTTCAGCCATAATCCAGTATGGGAACTTTTGCTTGGTTCGGTAGTCACTATCATCTGAGAGCTGATTATGAATTAAGAGTTATATCAACTTATCGAAAGACATATATAAAGCCATATTACGATAGTTAAACAGACTCAGATCGCTTAAAGGCCTATCTGACGATGAGAACATTGGTCTAGTTAACATGATTAGGTAGCACATCCGTCCATAATTCAAACTTTATCTAAATGTTATTAAATATTTGAAAATAAGTAAGTATCTAAAGACTTCATTAACAGTCCCTGTAAGTATTTCTAGGGAATACTGCCAT